>VXAA01003762.1:52277-69988 GCA_013399115.1 Anseranas semipalmata | reverse complement strand
CCGCTCGCCGCGTTCCGTGCCGGCCCCTGGACGTCCTCTGCGGAGCCGTGCGCGGCACCGACGGAGCCAGTGGTCGCGAAGGCGACGTGCCGTTGTGCCCTAGGTGACGTTAGAGGCTGTGGTTGTACCCTGCGCGGCTCTGCTGGCGTTGTGAGGTGCTGCTTTTTCGGTAATGAGCCGCCAGAAACGGGCCAAGCTGTGTTCCTGCTCTGTGGTTTCAGTGTGACAACTTACTGCGCTTGGTGTCAGGCATCTTGCTTGCCCAGGTCGTATTTTTACAGAACTGACTAACGATAATTGTAACAGCATTGCTGCCAGCTGTACGGGGCTGAGCACGAAGGGCTGTCTGGCTGTCTTTTGTGCTACAGAAGGGATTGTGGAGTGAGAGAAATATTGCGACTGTAGAAGCTGCCAGACTGTTTTATTTGCCATTATATTTGAGCTACACCAAGTCTAGATGACTGTACCGTTTAATTCGGAGTGGAAGGGAGGCTCTTTGCCCTGAGTGGGTGTTTCGTACAGGGAGGGAGCTGGGTGGTTTGGCTTTTGTTGATTTATAAGCTATGAGAGCAATCGGATTTAAAACACTCTGTATGCGGATGAAGGTAGGGAGAAGAGAACGCGTCGCAAGAGGCTTGGGCACTTGAGACAGCAAGCACAAAATTGGAGGAGAACCCTTTTCCTCCCCTGTTTGTTTTTGTAAGCCTTCATGTGAGAACAAGTCTACTTCAGCACTGCCGTGGCTCCAGGACTCCCTGAGAACAATTCATTGTGTGGCTTCCTCCTCCCCCAGACTCCCGTCTATCAGAGCCCTTCTGGTCGCCCGGTCCTCCAGATAACCAGGGCTCCACTGTGGCGTGGCCCGCGGTGGTCCTGCCTGCCAGAGGGCTTTGTGAGCCCAGGGAGCAGCCAGCAGCGCTGGGCTCGCTGTGCCAACGCGGAATCCCCAAACGCTCAATCTGTAGAGATGTATGCCTTCGTGGTTTTGAGTGTTAGCAAGCTTGATCCATCAGGAAAATGAAGCCTGTGAGCAAAACTGCTGTGTCCTAGATAGGTGGCTGAGAACGTAACACTGGAGTCTGGCGGCTGCTTTTGTTGTGCGTGTGCTCGCTGGTACCTTTTGTCCCTGCCTCCTTCCCTGGCATACGCTAGAGCTTGTGCAGAATGCTAAGGAGAAGTGCATCAAGGGAGAAACCCGCCGCGTGGAGGTGTGCAGCTGTTGCCTGTGCGACCTGACACGCCGCCCTGCCTCGGCTCTGTGGTGGAAGGGACCTTAAGAGAGCAGGAGCTGCTGCTGCGGCGCACCTCGCGTCCCCGGCCGGTCCGGGAGACCTGGCCTGCCGCGTGGTGCTGCGGTGCGGCAGCCCGGGTGAGAGGAGGCATCTGTCTCTCGTTTGGGAAACAGCAGCGTAGAAAAGGCAGCCTTTGGTCTCGGTGTGACATCCCACGTCACAACTGTAGCGATGACGGCAGAAGTCACCCTATCTCTTGGGGAGAGTGGACCGGTTATTAGTTTTCTGTACCGCTGTAGAATCGTGACTGTGCTGGACGGAATAGGGCAGTGATAATCTAAAAATATGACAAGAGACCGCAAATGGAAATAGGTGAAAGAAAGAGGAGAAAGGGACAGCGTGAGGAAATGCGTGGAGAAGAACAGAGGCAGCGCTGCGCAGCCTGATCGGCTGTAGCTTGAGTACCCTGCCTGCTAAAGCATTGTCAAGGCTTCGGTAAGCACAGGGGAGAGGAGAGCACTGAGGGAGGAGAATCTCCCTGGGGAGAGCAGGCATAAGCTTCACAAAGGTAAATCTAAAGAGCGGTCGGGAAAGGCAGGTATGCTTACAGTTGCGTTGTGTTGGCTTTTGGGGACCACGACTTCCCATTATGTTGGCTTGGACTTGACTCATCTTTTTGTTTTTGAAAAGCAAAATCTCTCTGATAGTCTTGAGAGGCCAAATCATGTATAGGGACGTTTAAGCTATTATTTTTTCTTTATTCCTACCTAAATTTGAAATACAGTTTGCGGTTCTGTTTTATATTTTGTGTTTTGTGTGGTTTATTTTTTTAAAAACTACTTGCCCTAGTGTTTGCTGATTTGAAAAAGTATCTATTTAAATGTAAGCTAAACTTGCTTAATGGCTTTCCATTAAATAGCAATATCTCTTAAAAATAATTAAGCATAGACTTAATTTCTACTCAGTAGATGTACACATCAGTAGGACTACTTCATGTCTTAAAATAAGCATATGCTTAATTGTTGGCAGGGTTTGTGCCTACATTAATGTCTGTAAGTAGCTATAGTATTCTGGATATCTTCAATGTGGACATCTGTTCGCCTTTTGTTCAAATACTCTGATAGGCGTTAAGACACTCCGTAGTTTAGGGACTTACTGAGTCACGAATTACAAGCCAACCATTGCGTTTGTCTACTGACAGACTACATTTTTCGTTAATGTTGTTTTCATAAATCTGCCTCTCTGGAAATATGAATTACACAAAATTTTAGATTAATAGTTAAAATTCCCTGTAAATCAGATTCACTTCATACAAATTTTTCATTGCGTGTGTGCTGGAGCCCCGGCACAGGCTGCCCAGAGAGGGGCTGGGGGCTCCTCCTGGAGGTCTCCAGGAGCCGCCTGGACGTGGTGCTGGGCCCTGCTCTGGGTGGCCCCGCTGGGGCAGGCTGTTTGGATGAGATGACCTCCAGGGGTCCTGCTACCAACCTCAGCCTTTGTGGTTCTGGGAAGTGGTGTTCGCATGGTCTACAGGAAGCTTAGGTGCTCTCATGCAATCTTTAAATACCAGTATACTTAAAAGTTATACCTCTTAGCAGCTGAAAATGGTTTTGTTCCTGTGTAGGGCACTCCTGCTTTTAACCTAAGCTGTGTATGCATTGCACACACTTGGTGTGTGAAATTGCCATTCATGAAGTGCTCCTGTTGTTAGCAATGACAGGTCTTCAGTGCTGGCCTCGGGAGCCGAGGGGAAGGGAACAGAACTCGAAGCAGCCATCCAGGTGATATCAGCATTTTCCCCACCTTCTGGCGTTCATTTGTTTAGGGAGTTCCTGAACTGTTGAATATGTCAGGACCGTTGATTTTGGGAATTACAAGATTAATCTCATGAGCTTAATTCACTTTTTAGCCTTTTCTTTTATCTGTAAGAAGAAAGGACATGATATGTCCCTTAATGAAATTTCTTGAGTCATTGAGTAGAATGGGCCCCAACAAAACTGAGGTTTTTCACCAGTGTTCCCTTCCCACTTCTCAAAGTGCTTGGGCAGAAGAAAAACTTGTATCATATTTAGTTGAATAAATAATGTGTCCTTAGAAAACGATCCTTGAAAAAAAAGAGTGTTTTTTCATTGCAGCTTTTGCATGTGTGAAAGAGTTTGCATGCATTTATCTGCCGTCCTCCTGTCTTTATATATTTTGAAATAGAGGCAAAGAGGTTCATATGTGACTACTCTCTACAATTCCAACATTCTTCTGCTTTCAAGTTCTGTTTAACTTCTGTGACTTTTGACTGAATAAACTGAAATTAAAAACTTCCTATAGAGATGGTTTTTTTTCCTATCGTGCATTACAAGTTGTGGAAGAGGAGCTTACTTGCATGAAAATGATCTTGATGCATGTGATAGTTGCATATGCCTTATAATAAATAGGTCTGGTTATAGTCACTGCTGCTTAATCTCTTCTCATCTTTGTTCCCGTGTACCATTTTGTGGAAACCATTGTGTGAGGAATGAAGCCTGAAGGATTTCAGGACCTCAGGAGCCTCCATGGCCCTCTGTTGAGACTAAAACCAATGAAACATGGTTTTACTACATTCACATAAGAACAGTTTTCAGGTGGGATGGAAATGCTGCCTTCAGATGAGATGACTTTCTTTAAAGTGTAAGTTTATGTGTACTATCTAATATCAGGGTAAAGAATAAAAATAAGATTTGCCAAGATGATGTCATGGTAAAGTAGAGCTTGGGCCATGAGATGAACAATGAACATGGCTGCAATACAGTGGAGAAACTGTCTCTTGGTGCACACTTTCAGAAGGAGGCATGTGGGAAGCTGGCTTTTGTGTCTGATGTTTACATGTTCTTGGTGGTTTTGTTGCTCTGGAATGATCTCCCTTGGGGGTGTCTTTTCCCCCTGTACTTGCATGTCCTGTTAACGGTGTTCATCTGTGTGTGTTGCAGCACCATCCATGCGATGGGGCTACGAAGGCTTCAGAAGGAACGTGCTATCGCACTGGTTACAAATTAACTTGATTTATTACTGTGGAAAAAAGGTTGAGTGTTTTTCCCCACCTGACTCAATGACAAAGCGGTGACATAGTGGAGTTCAATGTTGGATGTCTCCGTGTTGCACTTTAAGCAAACCATACGTTTTTGAAATAAGCATGATGATGAGTTGCTGGGGGGAAGTGTCTGTGTTCTAGATGGTTTAATTAGATTTAAGGTAATGTTTCCTGACGTACTGTACAACCGTCTGAAGATGCTCCTGCTGCTCATGCTGCTTCAGCGCCGCAGTTGAGCATCTAGAGCTTTTCTGAGCTCAGGCTGCCACCAGTGGAAGGGCAGGAGCCTGGGAAGTGGCTGTCAGCTGCGTTGCCTCGTTGAGCGTCTCCCAGCCCTGGAGGGCTGCAGCAGCAGCTGCTGGGACGACCGCGGCTCGTTCAGTGCTACGCACAGCTGTGGCCAGGGCACTGGGGAGGCGGTGCGGTGGCTGGTGGCCGGGGCTGCTGAGCCTCAGCAGGAATGTGGGAGATGAGCGGAGCAGCACCAGGGCTTGTGCCTGCCCCGGGGGCCATCTTCCAGCTCCATCAGCACAAGCTCGATGCATCGCTGGCGTGAAGTGGGAGGGAGGCGTTTACGCAGCAGTCAGTGGGAGTTCCTGAGATGACACTTCCAGTTAACAGTACCGTGGATTTTCTGTGCAGCTCTGGGCTCCACGATGCAAAAGGGCTGTTAAGGTCCTTGGAAGCACCCAGAGGAGAGCAACAAAGCTGGTAACAGGGCTGGGAGGCAGGGATGAGGAGAGGCTGGGACACCTGGGGTGTCCGGGATGGAGAAGAGGAGGCCCCGGGGCGGCCTCGCTGCTCTGCAGCTCCCTGAGGAGGGAAGTGCGGAGGCGGGCGCTGGTCTCTGCTCCCTGTCACCAGTGGCAGGACACACGGGAACGGCACAGGGCTGCGCCAGGGGAGGGTCAGACGGGACACTGGGAAACGTTTCTTCTCCGTGAGGGGGTCAAACACTGGCACAGGCTTCCTAGAGAGGGGGTGAATGCCACAAGCCTGTCAGTGTTCAAGGGGCATCTGGATAATGCCCTCATAAATACGCTTTGACTTTTGGTTAGCCCTGGATACCTCAGGCAGTCGGACCGGATGATCTTCGTGGGTCCCTTCCAACTGAACTATTCTATTTGTGAACACAGACTTTTTAAAAATAGAGGTCTGTTGTTTCTGCTCTGAATATTCTGGTTATATAAAAGCATAACTTTTTCACCAGAGTGTGAGGAGGGACCTCTTTTGGTCACAGCAGAGGCACAGTGTCTTAGTAATAAGCAATTCAGAATAGTAACATTTTTTTTATTGACTTTGTAAATGGGAAAAACTCCTGAATTGGTTTTATAGATTATAAGTGCATTGGCTTCCCAGAGAGGTAGCACGTAAAACTTTAAATGATGATTAAAAAGTCCAGATGAGGAAGCATTTCATAAATGGAAGGCCTTGCATGTGTACTTGCTGTGGCATAACAACAAAATTAATAGGTTGTGGTTCTCTCGGTAGGTCGATAGGTTTTAGATTTTTATAAAAGCTTGCATTTTAAGCTTGCTTTTAATGAGTTATCAGCATATTTTGGCCATTATTACTGATGCTAAGTAAAACTCTAGCCTTAACGTAAAATTAATGTAAAGATGTTCGAGGCGGTTTGTGTCAAAACATGGGCCAAGGGGAGCGGAGCAATTCTGGTGCACACCCGTGCCGCCAGGCAGCCCGCCTCGCCGGGGGCAGCTGCGGCCTGGCCTCACGGCTGCCTCGGCACTGGCCTTAGGGCAGGGTGAGGGCACCTCGCGTGGCTTTCTGTTTTCGGGTTTGGTGATGTGGGCTGGCCATTGGAGGGCACTGTGTAGTGCTAAATGTAAACCTAACGTTGTCATTGACTTCTGCACAGCTTTCTGCCATTTTCCTGGGAAGTAAATATGGGCTGGGAGCCCATCTGTTGAGACCCTTGCTGTGCAGCGGAAGGCCTTTCTGCTGCAGCAGCAGTCTTGTCAGTCTTACAGGCACAGCTTTTTCTGGGAGCTGTGTTTGGTGAATATCTGATAGGACTCCTTTTTGTTTTGAAAATAAAACCAGGCATGATGTGAGTGCCAAGTGAGCTTAGCTGTCGGTAGGGAAGAAAGTTAATATCTTAGGATATTACGGGACAAAAGAGTGCACCATTGCAGCTTCTAGGTTGCAATTGCATCTTCAGATGGTGAGAGGTTCAATGGGGTATAATATTTATCCTTTCTAAGCCAAATACAGTTTATTATGCAAGGCAGACCATCTCCACAGGTGCTGTATGATCCCAGAGGCCATGTCAGAGACTGTGGGACTTGGTGCTATTATCTTTACTCATTGGCACTCGTGGGTAATGCTTCATGAAGCTGAAATGAGGCATCTGCCATCAGGGCTGTATGAAGCAGCTGTGCGCTAGTGTTGCAAGAGCTAAGGTAGGTGCAGCCTCTTTGGTAGCTAACGAGCAGGGTTAAATCTGATTTCAGCTGAGTCAGCCTGAATTGACAACCTTTTTTTAGTCCTAGAGGATTATGTGGGGCCAAGACCTCTTGCTTAGTTGAACTCTGTGGTGTGTAAACTGGGGCTTTTCTGAGAGCTGGAAATCTCTAGGCCTTTTAGTTGCAGTGAGGGTTGGATTATTGCTAACAGATTAGGTCAATAAAAAGTCAGATGCAGTATCAGTGCAGCAGTGGCTTGATTTATTCAGTTTTGTAAATGTTGGTGTTAGTGAACAGGGAAAATCTCACCAATTTTCCGAAATGTCGTCATCTTTTACTTTCATTGCTACTTCCTCTTCAAATGTTCATTTTAATTATGTTGAATAAGAGGTTTTCCTGTAGCAGTAAAAGAAATGCTACTAGGTAGCTGTGTCCCTTTTTAAAAGAAATTAAGTGTAATCTTGTGAACACTCTTATTCTCAGTTAAGCTCAGTAGGAATGCGAATGGCAGGTTGAATGACTTCTCAGACTTGAGCACCAGGAGAAAGGAATGTAGTTTTACTGCTGCTGCGCTCAACTCAGCTCGGTATTTGAGCTGCTGCCATTTCATTATTAAAATCTGTAAGGGGTTTTACCTTCAGCTGGGTTTAGAACTTCAGCTTTCAAAAGTACTTAACCCACTGTCATGCCAACTTTTTCCAGCATGGGGTTCTTAAAAATAACTGCCAAGCTCCAAATGCTGGAGCGCTCTCTTCTCCTGCTCCCTTGTCTTTTCCTCTCCCTCCCCCAAAAGAAGGAAGAAAGCCTCATGAAAGAGATTGTTTTTGCACAAAAGAGCAGCAATTTACTAGTAATTCATTATAAAATAAGAGATGTGGTTGAATTGCACAGGCCTGGAATCCAACTGCAGTTAAAACAGTTTAACAAGCAGTCCAAAAACTTGATTCTTTAAATGTATTATAAAATCTCTCTGTGTCTTCCAGATGATGTCTTGACTGGGCAACAAACTGTGTATATTTGTAATTGTGCATTTTTTCCTCCCTCTGTTCTTTTAACTTTAATTCCTGTGCACTGGCAGGATGTAGATATTTGTCAGAATCCCGATTTCCAGGAATTAGGAACCTTGCATAATCAAAAGAGATATCTACAATTCTGAGAACACTGGCAGGAGTAACTCCATGAATGAGTTGCGCTTAGCAATTAAGCTATAGCACCTTATTTTTGTGCCTAACTGCTTGGATTAGTGTTGTTTTATTGGTGTCATGCCAACTCGGGGTAGGTTTTCTTTTTCTAATATTGTTTATCCGCGCAAGAATAACAGAATTGTACAGAACGGCGCACAACCGTGCTGTCATCTCTCCTTTGGTGGTTTCTAGTTTTGAATAATCCTGGCTTGAGGCTGGAAGTACAGTAATATAATTTGTGCTTTTATGTGTTTGTTTTTAATTGAAAATAGTTCAAAGTCTTACCCTTTTTAAGTGTCTTTGTGTAGATATTATACTGCATTGAGGATTTTGGAAAGACAGGAGTAATGAATAAGTTTCAGTAGGGGGAGGCCTGTGATGGCTTCCTCGTTGTCTGTCTGTGGTAACTGGTGTAGCTGGGAACAGCTCAACTTCTGGCCTCCGCCCAGTGGGACTGGACGTGAGATCTTCAGGACGCTGCTTGGAGGACTTGGTGCCCGTGTGCATGTAAGGCAATCGTCACCGTTCAAATGATGCTTCTCTGTTCTGGTCCTCGACTCCTATGGGGGGAGGATTGCGGTGGTGGTGGTGGAAAGGCTTTTCAGGGGAGGAAGCAGCATTTTATCTTCCAGTAATGAAATGGTCTGGAAGAAAAACTAACAGCAAGGAATAAGCTTTCTGGGATACGTTCAGGGGAGGAGAGCCAAAGGATTTGTTTTTGTGCTGTGCTTGCAGTTCTCCTCCTCTATCTGTTTGTCCAGTTCCTCTGATGAGAGACAAGAGAATATCATCTCCAGTGCTCTCACTGACACTGGGGAAGGAAGTAACTTACCTTAACTGTTGTCAGCTTTTGAAATAAAAATATTTAACTTTCTCATCATTAAGAAATCAGAATAGGGACATTTCTTCATGTTCTCTGTATTTTTTCTGCTGAACGCTAGCCAGGCTGTTATTTCTTCCTTGCTTTTGGTGTGTCTATATGGAATCCTGCATTGTTTCTTCTGCTAAACAGAAGTAGACACATTTCACTTAAAATTTTGTCTATTTGAACAACTATGATTTTTTTCCCCAAAAATTTCTTGGCTGATTTTTGAGTCTTCTCCACCCCTCCTTAGGGCCAGCTTGTGATAAGGTGTCATGGCCATCACATAGCGGAAACTGAAGTCTTGCAGTCATCAGATCCTGATTCTGTGGTCAAAAATGAAACCAACCAACCAAAAACAGCTGAATGAAGATGAATAAAGCTGACTTTCCACTATAAATGGATGGCCTCACTTTCTTGGTTTTGAATCCAGAGATGCAGATCCTGTCTCTGAAAGGTCCTTGAGCTTTAAGTCCCTGGAAGCCAGGAGGTAATACCATTTTGATGTTGCCAGATGTTTGCCTATATCATATTCTCCTTAGCATTTCCTTTTAGTCAGTATAGGAGGCCATTTTCTGGCCCAGGTGTACCTTTGGTTGGTATATCTACTTGTACGAATTAAGGAGTATCTCTTTTTATTCTTCCAGTTTTGATATTTGTTTGTGTACTTCCTTGCATGATATAGATTCGTAGAATTTAATTTGGAAGGGGGCAGTAGATCTTCTAGCTCTGTAATAGCTAACTTCTGTGTCTAAGCCACAAAAGCTGCAAGGTATTCTGGATGAGCTCTCAGACTCGAGCGGTGTTGCAATGGGACTTGTCTCTGAACAAGGTGAGCAGATGGGTTCCACAGGGGCTGCCACCCAGTCATCCCTGAAGCACACCTGGATCTGTTTGGCAGTTTCATGTGGGGATCACTGGGAAGCTGCTGTCATTGCCCAATGGTTCAGCTCTTCTCAAAGCTCTGGGGTACATGTTGCACCTCTAGCGAAGGTTGTGATGTATGGCCTTGTGGGGTCAAGGAGATTGTCATCTCAGATCAAGCCTGACATTGTGTGTCTAGTAAATCACCAAATGTCATTCAGATATGCTGATGAGTTCAAATTTTTTTTTTAAAGCTCACAGAACTGTCAAATGGCAAAGTCTGAAGGTGTTAGAAATGCTTATTTCCTGCCAGGGAAAGGACTTGGTGGAGGTGAGGTGACCAGGTGATCCCAACATGCTGTGTGCCAAGTGGAAGAAGATACTGTCCACAGATTTTAGTGTGGAAGGGAAGTGTCAGGTTTTGCAATGGGAAGGAAGAGGCCAGGCTGAGGGCATCCATGATGGAGACAGCCCAGGTACCTGGAAATGAAGCTGAATTGGCTGCTCCTATAAGAGGTTCTGATCTACTTCTTTCTCCCCTTAATCTACAAATTGGTCTGGGGAAAATGGAAAAGTGCAATAAATCAGTTTACTCTGTAGTTAGATGAGCACCAGGTCTGACAGGAGGGAAGATGCAGGGCAGCTGTGGCCAGCAGAAGAAGGGGAAAGGTGATGGTGGTGTGAGGAGCTGAGTCTTGCTCTGTGGGTCTCTGTGCTCCTCCAGGGCACCAGCTTGAACTTTGCTGGTGCCGGATGTATCTGCTTTGGGGAAGGCCAGCTCACCTTCTCCAGTTTGACCGTTACCTTTTGGGGACTTTTAATCTGTTGCTGCACGCAATTCAAACAAGACATTTAAACTGATTGCGCTCCTTACATCGGGGTCAGTTCAATAGCTCCCAAACGGATGCAGTTTTTTAGTTCAGTTTATTAAAAATGAACTAAGTCTGGATTCATTGGTTCAGCGTAATGCACTGAGCTGTATGCCATGACTCCCTCATTATCTCTGGTTTCCTGCTGCTGGGGAAGCTGGGGCAGGCACAGCTGTGGTGGGGACTTAGCTTCAGCTGATGTTAATTTTGATGTCACTTGTGAGTCATTGAATGTTGCTGGTGGCTAAGTGTTTTGCACCACCTTTGTTTAGCAGGTGGAGTTGACTGGTGGTGTTAGGAGATGGCTTCTTGAGCAGTTGTTACGAATCTACTCAATTTCCAGTGCTGAAGGGGAGGTCCTGCTTTCTTTTCACCTCAGGCCCTTCCATGAATCAATACAAATTGCTAATTTGCAGACAGCAGCGCATCTCTTTGTGGGGCTGGTGAATTGTAGTAGCTGCCAGAGATGATGAGTCAGAGGTATGTGGTGGCGTTGGGGTGGAGGGTGTGCGTGAAGAAGCAGGGGAGGGCAAGACATCTGCTGTGTGGTGGCAACGGGTTACCAAGTTGGCTTTCTGGGTCTCATGAATCTAAGGCTTTGACTAGAATCATGACTGTGATGAAATCTGTGGTAGGTTTGTCTAAAGACAGCTCATCTGCTGCCTTCTGGAAGTGTTAAATGGACACAAACCCTAGCAAACAAGTGGAGAAAATAAGGGTTTCTTGAGTTTTCCTGTTATGAAGTTTGTGGTGACGGGAGTAGTAGGATGGACGTGTGATGTGTGGATGAAACCATGCGTCTGCTTTCTGCTTGTGGTGGTTCAGTCTTACTAACAAAGCAATAGAATTTCTGCTTTTGAAGTAGCAAGCAGCAATGTACTTCTTTGCTTAACCTCTGCTCTTCTTAGTGAGTTAATGTTTTATGTATTATGAAATGTTAGCTTAGCCATTGACTGTAACTATTGAACCAAAAGAACTTGAAAATACTCTTGATTTGGACAGGTCTTGCTTTAGTGAACTAGATGATAGCTGCAGATTGTATGAAATATGTGAGCAGTGCAGATGCAATTTCATTTTATGGCGGTGGTAATGTTGTAATTGTTTAAAGACTCAGTATTACTGGTCTCTCATTCCTGGTTCTGTGTNAGTCTTAGTGCTAAAGTTACCACATAGGTAGATCAGTAGATAGACACTTGAGGAGACAGCAAACTTCCCTGCATTTGCCTGAGACACCTGATTCAGGAGAACAGGGAATGAAGCTGAAAAGCTATCTGCTGTACTGAGGCAGCTGCTTCACTGCTTACATTCACATATCCTCGGGCATAATTTGGTTGTGTTGCCTGTAGATAATAGTGCTTCAGGGTTGCTGGGAAATGGAAGGCAGCTTCAGATCTGTTGGACAGTGATACTTCTTCTCCTCTGCCCGAGGTTGCTTGAATGCTATACAGTGGCATTTGATTAACTTAGGAAATACTCAAAGTGTTAAGTATCTAGAACTTTTGGGGTGGTTTTCCGATTGCTTTTCATTCCATTCAATACCAAAAATTAAGTATTGTACTGACATACTTCTTAAAATATAAATACAATACGTTGCATTTCTGAATAGGAAACTTCACCATTTTTAATGATTGCAAATATATTTAAACCAGGCATAAACAGTCTAGGGATTGTGGAGGTACAGTTACTTATCTAAACCCATGGAAACTTCTTGATTCTAATCAACTTTATGAATGGTAGCATTTTCCTTATGGCTAGGAGAGGTTGACCAACTATGACAAAAATGCTTACTCTTAAGATGTGAATTATTATTTTATATCAAAGGAGCTATTATTAATGTCACGTTGTTGCTTAAATAGAGAGGATGGATGGCTTTTCTTTCCTGTTATGGTTCCTTAACTCCCTCTGTGTGGTCCCTCCCTACCATTTGTGCTGCTCTTCTTCTGATATTAAGGTAAATTGATACAGTTTAGTCAAAAAGGATTTAAAAAACAATCACAATTTGTTAGCTTTTTGCTGTTTCAGTGAGATAAATTTGCATGCTATGCAGTCATATAGTCTTATGGTTTTCTCAGTTAAGGAGTGGAGGCATGTGGTTGGGTGGGAGGGAAGAAGACGTTTCATCATTGCTGTCTATTAGTTTTGTTTTGGTTCCATCTGATCAAGACTTGTCACTTAATATTTTATTCCTCATTTCCAAGGTCTTTAGAAAAACATTAACTTCTTGAAGTCAGGTAGGAAATAGCAGGCACAACGTTGAAAGTTCACGTGGAAGTTCAGCCAGAATTATGGATGAATAATCCCTGCTCCTGCAGCTTTGGCCTGAGGAGGCACTTCTTGTTTCTGCTTCTAGTGTGAAGGAGCTTTGTGGTTTCATTTTACCTTGCAGGGTAGGTTGGTCTGAACAATATTGTGACACACCTGTGTCCTGATGATATCCGTAATGATGATTCACCTGTAGTCCCTGAGCAGAGGCTTATTAGATAACTACATAAAGTAGGATGGGTCTTATTTCCTTTGTTCTCCATTAGTAATACCTCCCTACCTCTGAACCTCATGGTCTCATCCAGCAGGAGGACTTTCATCTAATGTATAGTAATTTCCTTGGCTAGGTCTTGTGCTGGCTTTTGCCCACAGTTCTGATACTAATTCTCTTCTAACAGTAATGGTTGGTAAGAGGCTTGGTATGAAACAAACCCAGTTGTTATTAGGCTATTAGCAGGCTGAGAATACCATGGGTGTTTCTCTCATTAACAAGCTTCCTTCTGGTCCTGACTATAACCTGCAGTGAAACTAAGTCTTTGCTGTGCTGTGTCATTGTAGCTTCGCTGGAGTCTTGATGAGTAAGAGTTGCAGCATTTACTTTGTGCAGCATTTTTTTCAACTTGTCAAAGAAATGTTCTGTATTTTATCTGCCACCTCTGTGCATCCGCTCCTCAGTTTGTGGTACGGTTCAGCACTGGAGCAGAGAGGCTGGAGAATTGCTAGTTTTTCGAGACCCAACTGGACAAAGTCCTGAGACAGCTGGTATGAAGTCAGTGTTGAACAGGAGCTTTGACTAGAGACATCCAGTCCAAATTACTTGATGACTGAAGTCTCCAGAGCTGCTGAAGTAGTGTAGCAGACCTGTAGTTTCTCAGAGACAGTTTTTCCCCTTTTTAGAATTTACTGTATTCTAGCAGCTTGTTGTGTGCCTCACTTTGTTTATCCCACAGATTAGAAGACAGCTTTGTGTTGAGTAACCCATTGATTATGTTTTTGCATGTTCTTCTACATCAGCAATAGCTGTCAAAGCCAAGTTTAAAATAGCATCTCCTTGGTCCAGTGACTGTTTGCTCAATAAATCTGTGGGGGTTTTGGTTTGATCTGTTTGGTTCCCCATCTGTTGGTGTACTGCACAGCCGGGCCCGCAGTGCTGGCGGAGCACGGGTGCTGTCTCAGGAACGCGCCGGGTGGTGACTTGAGAGCTGGGCAGAACAGAAGCGGGCACAACCTGGGTGCCAGTCAAGTTGGCCTAAAGGTTTGAAAACCAGGCATAAACGTAGAGGCAAGTGCTATTTCGAAATGGCTTTCAATAGAAATAACGGGCATTTAACTTAAATGGATTTTTCTCTTTCTTTCTTCCTTAAGGTAGCACTAGATGTGTGTGGTTTATTTTATTTTTACAAAGAGCATTGTCCTGATAGCACTGCCCAGTTCCTTGTATCTGGGATATACCTTCTCGTCCCGGGTCTAATTAGCGTGTTGAAGAAACTTGTATGTTTTTCTCCCCCGTTTTGAGGATGTGACTTCATTTATGCCTAATGCAGTTTAAGGCCAGGCTGCAGCCACAAGGGTGTTGGCTCTGCCTCTCTTGAACCCTGGGAATGGGGAGAAGTGGGTGCAGTGTGTACCACTCAGTGACCTCCTTGTCCTGCGGATCTGGCCAGGGGATGGGGGGACCAGATTAGAGTCTTGTTTTCCAGGGGCATCCTGCAGTAATACCAGACAGCATGTGAAGTGCTGTAAAGTTTTGGTTTTGTCTTACTAGTTTCTATTGTGGCTTAAAAGACAAATGTTGTTGAGCAGGCTGCAGATAAGTGGTTACTAACTGGGTGTTAATTACCTAGGAGGCCATTTGTCACCCTATGCATGCATACTCTTAATGCAAGATCCTGAGAGAGCCCCTTTTGGAAGCTGTCAAAGCCATGGGTCCTTCATAACTAACTGCTAATGAGCAGCCTCAAAAATCCTCAGAATTAAAAAGTAAAAATTGTAGTTCATATTTTTTCATGTTTTGTGGAGCTCTTCCTATATCTTTTGACTATATGTGGAAGAAATACACCTTTTTTTCCTTAGAGAGTATGTCCAGAATGTGTGTTGGAACTGGTGCATCTTTTTAAGGATTTCAGTCATGATTTCAAGTCGTTGTGTTTTGATTGATTAACATTCCTATTAAAAAAGGAAGTGCCTCTACACTTGCTTGAATTGATTTAGCAAAACCTTGTATTGTTCTGTCATCTGCTAACTGTGTAAATTTGCCTTTAATCTGCTGTGTTACTGCCATGTAGTCCAATTTTATTTTAAGCCTGGCCAGTTCAGTTCTGAACCGCTTGTAGCTGCATTCATTTTGCTGCATTTCATTCCAGTGGGAGATTACTAGATGTAAATCAACATACGTAACCGGTGTGAGCATGTTCTCTGCCTTGCAGCCACTGGCGAAGTGACTCAACAACTGGGTGCTGCGTGTTCTTGCTTGTCTGTACCCTACAAGTGACAAAGGTTTTGTTTTGGATTCCTAAAACTTGCACAAGAGGCAAAGCTGTTAGCCCATGCAGGAACCCTAATGTGAAGGAGAGTTTGAGTGTTTTAGTCTGTAACGGGTGTCACTAAACATTGTGATCACTTTTGTTTTTTGGTAACTTAGGATGTACACTTCAAACACGAAAATTGCAGCATTTGGAAAATGAAATTAAAGTCCTCAAACTCGTGCAGCTCTGTAAGCTAAAATACATATGCTGCTGGCATTTGATAACACAGGAATGTGTTACAAAGGCCCTATGTGTCATTGTTAGCGTTGCTGTGGAAACCTGAATTTTAGCACCGGCTGGTTTCAGTGTTTAACACTCGGCATCCTGATGTTTATCAAAGTTGAGACACTGCTGCGGCTGGAGGGTGATTCCAGGCTGGCCGAGGCTGTCGCACCGCCGGCCACTCGGCCCGGCCCTGGCGTCACCAGCGCTGGATGTCTGGCCCGAGGTAACTCCCGCCGAGGGTTGAACGCTCTCCATGTGTGTCCTGGGGTTGGTTTTGCTTTCCAGGATGCCCTCCGCTAACTTAATTCCCCTGGGTTGTTGAGGAGTTGGGGGAGGCCTGGGGACATACCGTCTCCTGGGGACTGGGGCCCTCCCTCCTCTCGGCCAGGCCCTGTCCCTGCTGGGGCTGCACCTGAGGGCCGAGCTGGCGGGGACCTTGGCGCTTCCCTCGCGAGAGCCTTTCTGAGACAGCAGCGCGGTTATCTTTGGTGGTAAGGACAGATTGTCTGGGGAAGAAGTGATTTTTATTAAGAACTGGTGTGTACTTTTTGTTCTCTTCCCTGCAGCCTTGGTATCTCTGAAAATCCAGGGCCTTTTTGTGGGAAAAGCCTGCTACAGTTCTTATCTGGACTTCCTGCATTTTTCTTGCTTTGATATTCACATAAGTCACGTGCTTGCCTAGCAACAACTTTTTTTTTCATTTTGAGATGCTTTGTGTTTTTTCTTGCTGGATGTCATGATCTCGTCCTTGTTTTCTGGCAGCTGCCTGTTAAATCATTTCACATTCCTGGGGATCAGCTCAGCATGCCGCGTTCCTCATTTCTTCTAGGACTAGAATTTGCTTAGAGGCTGTAGAAATGGCTGACTCCTCTCTGTTTTGTGGGAAGCAGTTGCTGTGATGTGACAAGGAACTGTGGAAGTAAATGACAAGTGTTTACACCTAATGATTAATGATCTCTCACCTTAACTCAGCCCTCTCACTCCCTCTCTAACCAAGCCCTATGAGGGACTGTGTTGACACCATTTTGTTTCGTGGTTTTTTTTTTCCCAAATGTTTTTGGGTGAAGACTTTTGGTTTTGCAGATGAAATTTCTCTTCTCTAACCTTCCTCACAACTTTAGTTGTGTTGCTCTGTGCTAGATGTTAGGTGTGTTTTTTTTTTTTTTAATGTCTCGGATGAAAGGTTTTGCAGCTGCAGTTAGGTGACCATCAGCTGAGTCCTGCTGATGTGTGCTGTGGTGACAGAGAGACTGGAGTGCTTCAGCAAGAGCATGTCTAGGGAAGTGGTTGTTCCTGTCTGGGCAGCTCTTCTGGGGTCACATCTGAAGCATTGTGTCCAGTTTGAGCCCCCCACGCTCAAGGTAGGTACTGACAAGGCAGAGCAAGTCCCATGGAGATCATCGAGGTGGCTGGGGGAGGGAGTGCATGCAGGAGAGGCTGCCCCGATGGGCTTGCTCAGCCTGGGGAAGAGAAGGCAGAGGGGGGTAACTGCTGGCCACCCAGTGGCTGCTTACAGGGACAGCACAGTTAGAATCATAGAATCACTTAGGTTGGAAAAGACCTCTAAGATCATCCGGCCCAACCCCTTCTCAGAGGCAGCAGCACAAGGCCAAGGAGTAACCACCACAAGTTAACACAGGAGAAATTCCAATTAAACAGAAGGACAAGTTCTCCACCCCACCAGGTGGTTAAGGACTGGAGCGGGGCCCAGAGGGGCTGCGGAGCCTTCGGCCCCGGAGATGTGCGAAGCTGGGCTGGAGACAGCCCTGAGCGACCTGCTCTGATGCTGCCTGGTTTAGAGCTGGGGTTGGACCGATAATATCAAGGTATCCCTTCTAATTTTTTCTGTGGTTCTAACATCCCTGTAGGAGCCATGTGTGCTAGTATAGTATCTGTTCATTTGGACTTTTTGCTAGGTCGCAGGTATTGAGGATTTTATTGCTTGGTACTGTTGCATTGATATACAAGGGCAATAAGTTGGTGTGAATCTGCCGAGATTCTTAACTAAGAAATAATAATTAAAAAAAAAATCTGACTCCATAGAGGGAAGTAGAGGTTTCTGTAAAGCAAAAGAATAAATGACAGTTATATATTTAAGATAAACAAGGAACTTCTAGTTATTAAATGATGAGTTATGGAGGAAGACTTGAAGAGTAAGCTTATCTGGTCTTTATTGTTAAGGTTTGGTGCATAAAAATGGGTTC
>VXAA01003762.1:17917-52235 GCA_013399115.1 Anseranas semipalmata | reverse complement strand
GGGGTTTTGTTTGTTTTTCAGTTTTCTGACTTCATTTGTAGGTTTTGGGGAAGGCTGGATGAGAGAATAGGATGGCCATGGCACTATTTCTGGGAGCTAAAAATCTTGTGAGGAAGTATTTCTGCATTTATCAGCTGTAAAGTACTATTTAGGGGTTCTCACCAGAAAATAGTAGCAAATTTAGTAGTAGGCTTTGCATGCCAGTAAAACAGTTTGTTGGGTTGACCAGCACTCTTAAAGAATATGTATGANGGCTGCGGAGCCTTCGGCCCCGGAGATGTGCGAAGCTGGGCTGGAGACAGCCCTGAGCGACCTGCTCTGATGCTGCCTGGTTTAGAGCTGGGGTTGGACCGATAATATCAAGGTATCCCTTCTAATTTTTTCTGTGGTTCTAACATCCCTGTAGGAGCCATGTGTGCTAGTATAGTATCTGTTCATTTAGACTTTTTGCTAGGTCGCAGGTATTGAGGATTTTATTGCTTGGTACTGTTGCATTGATATACAAGGGCAATAAGTTGGTGTGAATCTGCCGAGATTCTTAACTAAGAAATAATAATTAAAAAAAAAATCTGACTCCATAGAGGGAAGTAGAGGTTTCTGTAAAGCAAAAGAATAAATGACAGTTATATATTTAAGATAAACAAGGAACTTCTAGTTATTAAATAATGAGTTATGGAGGAAGACTTGAAGAGTAAGCTTATCTGGTCTTTATTGTTAAGGTTTGGTGCATAAAAATGGGTTCAGTTCTTGACTTCTGGATTTCATGTCTAATCTCTGGTTGCAGTCTGTGCTCTTTATATCTTAGACAAAGGCAGTATTCATCACCCTTTTCAGAAGAGGTTTAAGCCCCTCTCCACTGTTAAAGTGGCCATTAATGTCATGTTAGCCTCCAGTCTTATGTAGCTTAAAGACTGAAACATACTTACTGTTTTATTGACACTAAAGAGATTTCTTCATTTTTCTAAAACAGTATTTTCCACACAAATGGAAAGACATGGTTATTGGTAAGTGGGTGCAGGGAATGAGCTGCAGTATGTGATGACCTTAGAAAGGCTTTTTTCGTTGAGAGATCCCCCCNGTGTGTTAGGGAAAGGTTCTTCACCGAGAGGTGGTCAGGCACTGGAACAGGCTCCCCAGGGCAGTGGGCATGGCACTGAGTCTTCTGGAGCTCAAGGAGTGCTCTCAGACATAGGGTTTGGATTTTGGTGGTCCTGACGGAGCCAGGAGCTGGACTTGATCCTTGTGGGTCCTTTCCAGCTTGGGATATTTAGTGATTCTACTCTGATTCTGTGTAGTCTGTTGTATGGAGGGGGTTGTGGGGGAAGGACCTTCCAACAGCACCAAGGAAAGGAAAAGTCTTTCCTTTCCCTTTGCACTTCTAAGCTCCAGTGGCTGCTGTGTAAGAAAGCACAGTGCAACGTGCTCTAGGTGACCCTGCTTGGCAGGGGGTTGGACTAGATGGTCTCCAGAGGTCCCTTCCAACATCAACCATTCTGTGTGATTCTGTGAAAACAAAAGACCAACGCATGTCTTGCATCATCTTGGAGGTGGTGCTCCTTCACGATTTCTCCAAACCTGTGCAGTTTCTTGGGAGTAAATAGCTGTGGAAGGGCCTGAAGAGCATCAGTATCAGAAATAAATGCTGTTAAAAAGAGTATTTAAATACAAAAACAAAAACCACCCTTTTGCATTCATGCAATGACTTGGGAAAGACTACTTGCAAGATTCTTCCATTTATTTCAGCTGTTTTACAATTTAGTGATAGTTCTACAATTACCTTAAAGGAGGCTGTAGTGAGGTGGGCATTGGTCTCTTCTCCCAAGCACCAAGTGATAAGATAAGAGGAAGTGGGCTTAAGTTGTGCCAGGGGTGGGTTAGGTTGGATATTAGGAAGAACTTCTTCACTGAAAGGGTTGTGAGGCATTGGAACAGGCTGCCCAGGGAAGTGGTGGAGTCACCATCCCTGGAGGTATTCAAGAGACATTTAGATGTAGAGCTTAGTGATATGGTTTAGTGGGGGACTTGGTAGTGTTAGGTTATAGGTTGGACGGGATGATCTTAGAGGTCTTTTCCAACCTAAATGGTTCTGTGATTCTTTTGGCCATACCGCTGCTGGAATAGAGTATGATCTGGTTGGAAAATTACTGGGCTAAAAAGCTGCCATGCGTCTTCATTAGAGATAATTAAAATGAAACAAGACAAGGGTGTTGCAAAAGGTTGCAGACTTAGTGATTAATGTTAATTTCTCACTCTTATTTACTACCTTGCATCTTTGGCAGCCTGCCTATTGTGCCGTGCCTTTTCTGTGTTAGTCACCTTCCCATCCCATGTAGGTTTCTTGTTCTGTGGGAGGAACTTGTACTTTTCCTCTCTAGCACTGTTTTCTCCAGCATGTTAGTTCTGTCCTTCCCTGTGGTGTCACCCTGAGTTCAGCAGCTTGACTAGGTATCAAGAAGCCAGTTTTTGCTATGAAAACGCTTGGGAATAGAGAGTAAATATATCTGAGTGATACCTGTTTCAAAGAGCTGTTGTTTGGCAGTCTGTCTCTCTAGGCCAGTGATTTTCAGGCTCCCCCCTGTAGCTAAGCCTCCCTTGATGAAGCTGGCCATGTCCTGTGCCGTGTGATCAGCTTTTCCCTGCCCAGGGCTGGGACTGTTCCTGTTCTCTGCAGCATGTGTTGGAAAGCAAGTCCAGATTCAGCAGAGATCAGACAGTCGTGGGCACCAGGCTGATGCCTTGGGTTAGGAATCACTGCTGTGGACCTGCAAACCACCGCTGGAGAACGTGGCTCTGCTGCAGCTGCAACCTCCTCCTCCTCCCTGGTTCCACGATGCAACAGGGGAATGAGGACTGTAGACTTTTGACTAAGTGAAGCTCACCTATTTACAAAACACTTGCTTACTTTGTGTTCAGCAAACCTTTTAAACGCTTTTCTCCTTCTGCGTACAGTAAGAATGTGTGCACTACAGCTTTCTACTAAGAAGCAGAAGTACGAAGGTACAGCAGTGTCTTCTCGGATTGCACTTGATTAATCTGACCTGACCCCTTCCCTTCCATCAGGCGCAGTGACTGTGAGTAGTGAAGCTAGCCAGCTCGGGACTGAACTGACGTGATGCTGAGAACACACGGTGAAGACAGGCGCCCTTGGGTGGTAATTGCAGTTAGACTTAATCCGATATAATTCAACTTGGTTGCTTGGAATCAGCTGAGACTTTTTTTTTTTTTAAATGTGTAAAGGCTTTCTTTTTGCTTGTAAATTGTTGAATCTGTGTAGGTTAGCTTAGGGGTCTGCAAGTCTATTTGATCTCTTGGGAAAAGTGTATGTGCTTAAGTTGCTTTCATTTTAGAAGATGCGTTTTCATCTGTCCCTCTATATTGCATTAGCAAATTCATTTATGGGACTCATTCATGAGCGACCACACAGGGTAAAATGCTGCATCTTTTCTTGTTCTCATTGTTAAAGTTGATTTGCCTTTTAAAAGGGCAGAGAATGGATTGAGAGCAGCCCTGAGCAGAAGGACTTGGGGGTGTTGGTTAATGGAAAACTCAGCATGAGCTGGCAACGTGCGCTTGCAGCCCAGAAAGCCAGCTGCATCCTGGGCTACATAAAAAGCAGCGCAGCCAGCAGGCCGAGGGGGTGCTCCTTCCCTCTGCCCCGCTCCGTGAGGCCCCCCCTGCAGCGCTGCGCTCGGCTCCGGGCCCAGCACCACGAGGACACGGAGCTGCTGGAGCGGGTGCAGAGGAGGCCGCGAGGATGCTCAGAGGCTGGAGCAGCTCTGCTGTGGGGACAGGCTGAGAGCTGGGGGTGTTTGGCCTGGGGAAGGGAAGGCTCCGGGGAGACCTCATTGCGGTCTTTCAGCTCCTAAAGGGGCTGCAGGACAGCAGGGGAGGGACTCTTGTCAGGGGCTGTGGTGATAGGGCAAGGGGGAATGGCTTTAAACTAAAAGAGGATAGGTTTAGATTAAATGTAAGGAAATCCTCAGTGATGAGGGTGGCGAGGCCCTGGCCCAGGCTGCCCAGGGGAGCTGTGGGTGCCCCATCCCCGCCAGTGCCCAAGGCCAGGCTGGATGGGCTTTGGGCAGCCTGGGCTGCTGGGAGGGGGCCCTGCCATGGCAGGGGTGGGGCCGGGTGGGCTTTGAGGTCCCTGCAGTCCCAAACCATGCTGTGATTCTGTGAAATGTTGATGGTCTTTGCAGTTCATCCTTGTTGGGAGAGGAATACTTTTGTCAGTCATGGCCTGCAAAGCTAAATTTGTTCATGATGCTTTGTGGGTTTTGTGCAAAAGCCAAAAATTTGAGAGAATGTTCAGGTACTTCATTGAATTTTCTTGGTCATTGCTTTTGAGTTGTACCTGTTATTCATTGGATAACTTCACGCAGAGAGAGGGAGCTGTTAAGTGAGCGCTGGCACTCTCGCCAGTGTTCCCTGCAGAGAGAAGAGCCCAGAGGACTCTGTGAGCAGAGCGGGGCTCAGCAGCGCGGTTCTTGTACGCTGGGCTGGTTCTCCCCCGCTAAATCCTCTGCTTGCCCCTGGGGAGATGGTACTGCTTCGGAGGTTATGTTTGTTGGCTAGGCAGTATTCAGCGGGAAACAGGGAATCCACCTGGATCGTATAGCAAACCTGGGAGGGTTTTTTCCCTTTTTGCACTAAACTTTCTGCTTGATAAATTAATCTCAGCACGGCCACCCTCGTTTTTATTTTGTGTTTGGTGATTTAACAGTCTGTCTGAAGTCTTAACGAACAAAATGATTTACCCTGGTATTGCACGCTAGCCACTGTCTGAACACTTTTTTAGCAAATTCTTTTAGTTCTTTGTGCTGTTTCATGATGGCATCTCTGAATGTACTTAAGCTGTACTCCTTTACTTTATCGATGGCTCCGGTTCTGATCTAAGGTGATGGTGGTGTATTTTTGTGGGTAACTCGTGCATTTCCGGGGTTTTGAGGTTCCTTTGAGCAACAGCTTTAAGCTGCTTTTAGTTAGCTTTGAACAAGTGTGGCAGTGTGGAGAGAAAAGGTAAAGGAGTTGTGTTGTTTTGTTCACCTCCCAGCACTGCTGGTGCTTGGCAACTTCACTTGACTTTTCTTCCACTGACTGTTTTAGCACTTCTCTTAGTGTCCTAAGTTCCTTACCTGCAGTTGCATTTTCTGAAGCTGTTACCTAGTCTTGTGCTCAGGTTTTACTATATTTAGTATAAGCAACTGCAATATAAAATAGTGTATTGGCCAAATAACGTTGCACAATATGTCTAAGGCTGTGTATAGTTTTTAAACTCAACATATACTAAAATGGTAGCCAGTTAAAGGAGGCAATTCTGTGTGCAGTTGGATTTTGGTATCTCTGCAGCAGCTCCTAGCCAGTTTCCTCCCTTTGCTTTGTGCAGCCACAGTAATCACTTAAAAGCACACAAAATCCTGAAACAAAAGTGAACTTCTTGTAGATCTTGTTATTTCTGAAAGGGGATAGAACTTCATTTAAACCTGCCTGAAGGAAACTGGCTCTGCGTTCTTCAGACTTCTGTTAATTTGTATTATCCTGAGAATTCTTCACCATTGCACTTAGTTCATGATCAAATTCATTTGTTGTCTTGGAGGAAAAAAAAAATAAAAAACAACAACAAAAAATCAGCCAGCAGGTCAAGAGAGGCGATCCTTCCCCTCTGCTCAGCGCTGGTGAGGCTCCATGAGGAGTGCTGGGCCCCAGTACAAGAGACATGGACAGACTGGAGGGAGCCCAGCGCCGGGCCACCAGGGTGCTGCAGGGCCTGGAGCCCCTCCCTGGGAGCAGAGGCTGAGGGCTGGGGCTGCTCGGCCTGGAGAAGGGGCGGCTCAGGGGGATCTCGCCCATGTCCGTCAGTGCCCGCAGGGAGGTGCGGAGAGGACGGAGCCAGGCTCTTGTCAGTGGTGCCCAGGGCCAGGCCCAGAAGCCTGGGCACAGCCTGGGGCCCAGGAGGCTCCCTCTGAGCGCCAGGCAGCACTGCTGTGCCGGGCGGGTGCCGGAGCCCCGGCACAGGCTGCCCAGAGAGGGGCTGGGGGCTCCTCCTGGAGGTCTCCAGGAGCCGCCTGGATGTGGTGCTGGGCCCTGCTCTGGGTGGCCCCGCTGGGGCAGGGGGGGATCAGAGGGACCCGGAGGTCCCTGCCCACCCATTCTGTGATTCTGTTCGCTTTCCCAGGCTGCTTCATTGGTGTTTTCCTGCTGTGGTAGGGAAAGATGTTGTCTTAGCTTCAGGACTAGACTCAAAATTAATTTGAAACTTTGATGCCTCAGATGATGAACTAGGATGTTAATAGCTATGAAAATAGCTGATATTTGTAATTACAGGCTGCTGAGTTACCTATGGCTGAGGAAACAAATATGAAACTCTGAATCTTGAATAGTTTTATACCAATTGCATAATTTGGGGACTGCAACCAGTTGTGGTGAAGAAATTAGTGCTTCTACCTGCTTGTCACCTCTCTGTATTGCATTGCTAGTACCACAGAAAATGGGGTAGAAGCCATTCATTTTCTTTGTAACTTGGCTAAGAAACTTTGAATTGCTGTGCCCTCTGCTCCCTTCTTTTTCTGTTTCTTCCAAGAACATGCATCTGTGTTTCTCTGGGACTAGGTCCTGCTCTGATATGATGAATGACTGACCTTATTACACATCTTCTGCAATACATTGATTCTGAATGTGGCTTTTGTTCGGTGCGTTGAGCTACATTCTGCATCCAGAATGCCTGGCAGAACACAGAGTCCATCCTTTGTTTTGGATAATGAGTGTTGAATATTTTAATGGGTGTTTCTTAGTCTAGTCAGTGTCAAGTACCATTTTAGGAACAAGTGACTGAGCTAACCTCTGAGCTTTGTCCAGCAACAATCCATTTATTTGTAGGATTTCACAAATTCTTATGGAGTTCTCCATGAGTAAGTAATACAATTAAAAAATAAAAGAAGACCCCTAGCCAAACCTTCCACCCTTGATATGTGTACAGAAATTATTTACAGAAGACTAAAAATCTCCATATTACTGTATTTCGTACTTTTTTATGTGGGTCTCTTTTTTTAACAACATCAAAAAGATGAGCATATTTCATTAAAGGGAAAAAGCCACCTGCCTTGCCTATTACCAGTATTTCTGCTAGGAATGCGGCTACGGTGCGTTCGGGCTGCCTCAAGACCGAGTACGTTGCTCACCAGCCCGCACACTGAAGGTAAGCCATGGATCTAAATGCTGCTAATCCACACTGGCTATCATATAGATGAATGAATGCTGACACAGCTCGGCAGTGGGATAAATGAATCTTAACAAACAAACAAACCAAACAAAAAAAAAAACAAAGAACACTGGTTAACCGTTTTACAGATATTCTGCTGCCACGTATTTTTTACAGAAGCCCATTGGTTTGGTAGTGATAGTATTACCAAAATTGATTGCAAATGTGCGTGTTAATTCAGGTGTGTCTTTGGCATTTTTCAGCAGTGATCCTATGTCCTTTAAATGAGAAAGGCGGTAACTACTTTTCTTTCTGTAAAGTAGGTTAAATTCATGTATGCATAGGAAATAACTTCTCCAGCTAAATTACTTAAATTTATTCTCCTGCACCGGTCATGTTTGTGCTGATATGGTTTTTAACTACAGCTGGTTTTGCCCATTATCTTAATTTTTGCCCACGTCTCAAGCTGGTCACAAGGTATGTCGGTAGACACCCTGGAGAAGGAAACCATCAACTTCCTTTGTGAGAGTTGCTGTCTTTCCTGTCGGGAGAGTCTGTGGTTGCTTGCGGCTCGCTTCCCAAACCCAGTCCATTACCCCTGCACTAATCACTGCAAGTTTCCTCATTCTTTTAGGAGGTGCCACAGTTTTTAACTATGAGAACTTTGTAGCCCTAGCATATATGTTTAGATGGCAAATATTCTTTGTCATCACCAAAAGTTAAAAAATCCTTGTCAAAGGGCTGCTGTGTTTTTCAAAGTGAGTAGGAGAGGAGTGGGATGAGAAAGAGGTGGAAGAGCTATCAGGAGAATAGCATCTTCTGTGGGATAAGCAAGGTTGATCTTTCACAACACGGTTTGTTGCACAGCACTTTCCCAAGTGTCCTCTCCTGGTCCCTGCTCCTGGACGCAACACTCCAAACTGGTGGATGAGTGGGCAGTGCATCCAAATTTGGAGTGGAGATCCACTCCAAATCTGATTACTGTAGATCTTCAGTTCAGAATAAGTCTTCTGGGGCGAGCATTTAATTCTGAGTAAAGCAGCACGCTGTCTGACTGCAAGCTGCATGTCGTTGTCTTTCCACGGGCTGCGGAGAGCTTTGTTCTGATGTTCAGGGTAGTGGATTTTTTTAGTCGTGACTAAGCGTGCAGTTACATCTGCTTTCGTAGGTACAGGTCATAGCAGCAAAGGAGCTAAAGAAGCGAGCAGTCCTTGAGCTGGCAGCAGGCCCTTCCTGCGATTTGGACCTCGGCTGGCCTGCTCACTGCCAGATGAGATGCTCTTTTGGAGGAACCCCCTTTTCCCCATCCTCTTAGGCTCTGGATGCCAAGAAATGCATTTTTATAATGGACCGAGCAGAAAGCTGGTGGTTAAAGCAGTCTTGGAAGGAGCACACGTGCTGAAGTGAAGATGACCAAGCAGATAGCTGAAGTTCTCCAGAGCGAGCTCTGCTCCCCGAGCCTGGCTGCCCATCTCCTCCCCGTGACCCTGGCCGGCACGGAGCCGAGCTGTGCTCTGCGCCCATGGCCGGCAGCGAGCTCCTGCTCTCAGCCGCGCCTGCGTGCTGTAGGGCAGCAGCATCTCCTGGAGCTGCACATGGTGACTTCAGCTTGCTGCGCCTCTCAAACACAGGGTCAACGTCCCGAGAGAATAAAGCCAGGATGCAAAAGCCTGAGCATTAGACACGTATGGGTAGAGTGGATCCCTTCTCCATCAGCTTGGTTTATGTGCTGGTTTTTCTTCTGCTAATCTGGACAGAGACTGCAAAAAGTAATTCATCCCCAATCCTAGAAACGCTTGGGGAGCAGAGCTTACAGCTGCATTTGCCCTCAAGGGCGAAGTGGTGCTACTGCTGGAGGATATCACTTGGTATTTAAAGCAAAAACAACAGTGACGGAAAACTTCAAGATGGAGAAGAGAGGCCAAAGGAATGAGCTGCTGTGTTGATTGACAGCAGCACTCATTGAAATGTTAATGTGTTTGAAAGAGTTTCTTCACCAGGGAAGACTGGAAACTCTTACAGTAACATTAATTATTAACTTCAGTTGAGAGCTGGAAGATCTAATTTCATTTCTGGTTGGATAATTGGATGATTCATGCAAGGAAACAAACTGTGTTAGAAAATGGAGTCTTTCTGTGAAAATTGGTATTCCTGCTTTCTGCTCTAAGCTGAAGCCTCCTTCAGTCGAACTATTACAGTACTTCAAAACAGTCACAGCTGATACATAGGGGAAAGGAACAGGCTGCATTCACACATCAGGCTGTCGACATCTCTGAGGGTCTGGGGTCTGTCTTTGGCCTCTGGCCCTGTATCTCCCTGTTCACAGCCGCCTGCTAGCCACACGCCTCTCGCTTCCTCGCCAGAAAACAAGGAGCAGAGCGTGAAGACGACCAGGCCACACACTGTGCAGGTGGCGGGGCTGGGGCTGTGACACGGCTGTACCGAACGCCTTGGCTGCTCGAGGAGCACGGAGATGTGCCGGTCACTGATCAGGTTCAGTTCAGGGCAGCTGAAGCTCGCGGTGTCGCTGCAGCAGCTCTCGATCCTGCCACGGGCCTTGCAGAGAGCGGACGTGTCTGTGCTGGTCCACCTTGCTCTCTGCATGCCTGTGTTCAGCAGGAATCACAGCCAGTTCTTTTGGTGCTGCACACCATCTTGAAGCAATCTGTTACAGTCGTCTTGGCCAGGACTCTGTGGGCTGTTGCACAGGCCCTCTGCAGGAGCTGGGATCAGTCAGCGGTGGTGAGAGCCCTGTGCTGGAGGTGCGAGGGATGCCTGGGGACCATCTGATCCAGCTCCTGCTGGGAGCTGGGCAGCATCAGAGCGGGTCACTCAGGGCTGTCTTCAGCCCAGCTTCGCACATCTCTGGGGCCGAAGGCTCCGCAGCCCCTCTGGGCCCCGCTCCAGTCCTTAACCACCTGGTGGGGTGGAGAACTTGTCCTTCTGTTTAATTGGAATTTCTCCTGTGTTAACTTGTGGTGGTTACTGCTTGGCCTTGTGCTGTTGCCTCTGGGAAGGGGCCAGCTGCCCTGTCCCTGTAAGCGGCCGCTGGCTGGGCAGCAGTTACCCTCCTTTACCTTCTCTTCCCCGGGCTGAGCGAGCCCATCGGGCAGCCTCTGCTGGGTGCTCGTGGCTCCAGCACCCCCTGCCCATCAGGCAGCCTCTGCTAGGGTCCTGCCAACGGGTTCTGTGAGCAAGCTGGAAGGCGCAGGGTCTCCTCGCAGTTCATCGCAGGGTAAACCTCCACCATCCCGCGGCTGCTGTCGGCCTCCCCATCGGCAGCTGGGCTCCGGCCGGCAGCCTCCCCGCGGCGTGGCCCAAGCACCTCAGGGCGGGCAGCGCCGGCACCCTGCACCTCGCCGGCCTGCACGAGCGCCTGGCGCTGGTAGCTAGCGAAGGAGGTCTTGTGCTGGAATGTTCTGGTGTTTCTGCTGCTGGCAGCATGCCTGTCTGCTACAAGACTTATTTTAATGTGCTGCTGTTTTTTTAACATTTAAAGCTGACAGAACAATACCGATCTGCTCATAGAGAATCGACTGGTACTTCAGTAGTGATCAGACCTCGCAGAAATCATTGGGATCCTCTTTAAATGTACATTTTAAGAAGGCTGTTTCTGCTTTGCAGATTAACTTAAAAGTGCACAGTCAGTTAGGGTCACAGTCGCTCAGAGTGTGAGGATGAAAGTAAGGTTGTGTGTGGTGGTCAGGTGGTTTTTAAAGTCCCTAAGTGTGTGCACCTGTACCGACGCATGGCTGGAGAGGTGAGGTGTCACACCTGCATTTTCTAATTGCAGGATTACAAGGCCGAGGGAGGGCACAGCCCTCTCCCGCCCCTGTGGGTTGTTGCTCCCCCTCCTCAGCTCCAGAGTGGGGGCACAGGACGGCAGCTGCCCTCATGAGTTGGCTTGAACTGCTCAAAATGTTGAGACCAGGAGCTTAAATCTGGTCTGTTTTTAATATTTATAACAGCTATTGCAAGAATGGGGAAGGAGACAGTTTAGTGCTGTACAAAAACATTAAGAAGAAACACAAGAGGAAAACTTGATTGAGAAGGAGGATACAGCATAGAGGAATTACTGTGAGTATTGCAGAGTAGTAGCTAACGTTAATGTGCTTGGAAAAGAAATTCTTTGCCAGGGTGCTGTTGCTGCTAGCTAAAGAATAGCAAACTTCATTTTCATTCTTATAGTGAAAGTAACCACATTGCGTCAGACATGTTCATATCTGTTGTTCAGCTTTTGAGCAGAAGTTACGGTGTCTTTCTTTACAAACAAACAAAAGCCACAGTACTTTCACTGAGAGGTAAATCATTGGGATCATCTGTGGCATTACTTTTCAGGGCTTTTTTTTTGTTCGTGGTGTTTGTTCAAACTCTTACCTTTTTATATTATAAAAATATTTAGATAGAATATTTAGATATTTAGATAGAAGGCTTTCTTAAGAAACAGTATTTGGAACCATTCTAGTGGATGCAGCCCATAATGAATAAAAAACATTTTTGTAAACTACACCAAGATTTGATGAGCAAGACCTTAAATCAAATCCCGGTACCATTATGTTAAAGCAATGCATTTGGGACAAGCCATATTCAACCTGAAGGGCAGAATATTTTGTTTTCCAACAGAAATCTTTTAAAAACCTCAGCAAGCCTGTAATTCTTTCTTCTTGCATTTTGATATTGATGCAGTGGCTGAATGGAAGTTGGATAATGTAGCTCTGAAATGAATGCAAATGCTTATCAGTATTTTTTTTGAATGTTATATTTGCCATTGTAATTTACCAGATTCCTGCGGATGTTCTTAGCTCTCCTCCCTAGAAAACAAATTGTTTCCTTTCTATTTTGGAAGAATATACAGCAATTACCATCGTGTTCATTTAGCCACGTAAATCTAGAGAATACCCGATATACTCCAGTCATAAAACACCAAAGAAATTGGTGAAGCTCTGAGGTGCATGAATGCAGCTCCCAGTAAAATTCTAGGCTTATAGCCTATATTGCATCCTTTTTACTTCTACAGTTTATCAGGCTTGCTACGAGCCAAGTTTCAAACAGGATCTTTTTGTAGTAAGTGAATGCACTGAGCACTGGAATTGTAGAATAAGGTTTAGTGCCAGCAGAGTTCACTAATCTTTCCAAAATTGCTCTTAGATTGTTCTGGATTTGTTAGCGCTGTGTATTGCTTTTTAACATCATCACTTGTTCTTCCACAGCTCAAACCAGGATGAATAAGATTAGGCACATTAGACATGACTGAGTTTAGGATACTGTTTGTTAAGCAACAATCTTCTAGGGTATCGGTCTCTTAGTATTCTTAAAATTGCCACTGCATGCTGCATTTGTATGGATTACAAGAAATGTAATAATCCAGCATTAATACTTATAATTGGAAGGTGTAATTACTAACATTATAATCATACTTGATTTTTGGTTTGAGCAGAAGAGAAAAATCAAACTTTTTTTAAAAAAAATACTTGGAGCTCTTTGTCTTTACATTTTTTTTTCCCTTTTCTTTTTTTTTTTTTGTTTGCAAGAACTTTTTCCTTCCTCTCAGTGTAAACCATGGGTGGAATCAGTCAAGCTCATGTATTTCATCTGCAGTGTTTTGCTTGTGCATCTCTACAAAAGTCTTCTGGAAGCAGTGGTTTTAATGTATGCATTCCTCTGAACCGAGATAAAATGTCTTGTCTGCTAAAGCGGTGTTAGATCTTCAGAACAACAGGTCCTAAAAGTGACTAATACCTGTTCGCAGCTATTTTGAAAATGTGCTTGATAAAATATTTTTTGAGATTGAAGTGCTGCACTAAAAAGCTCTCCTTTTAGGGGTATTTAAGGTTTTGGCGATGTCATTGGTGTTTTCTTGTTGCTTAGTGTAGCTTTCCTGTTATCGAGGTTTTTCAGCAAAGCCTATTTAAGAAATTCTCTGTCCTGTTCCTCATCTGCCCTGCAGCCTGTTCTCCACGTGAAACAGCCAGTCCTGTGGCAACTTTGGTCTGGGGCACGTACAGGTAAAGGGCTCGCTGACGTTATCTGAGTTAGAAATAAGCCTCCCATTACAGTTTATTGTTGGAATTACATTTTTATTGAATGAATGTCCTGTCATTAAACAATGCAGCAGTGATAAAGCTGACTGTTTATGGTCTAGAATCATTAAGTATCTAACAAGAATACGAATTGTGGTTACATAAACATGCTTGCGTGCTCAGTTGGCAACCAGTTGGGCTACTGGAATGAAGTACAACTAAACCTCCCCCGTTTGATGTAGGATCTTCTTTCTTGCACTTTGTATGCATAACCAGCCTTTCAAAAGCAGTGAGAAGTTTAGTATTTACAGATCTGTGCCTTTAACAAACTAAGCTGCCCAGCAGCGTGCTTCCCGATGTGTGCTTTCTGTGCGTAAAAGCAAGGCAGCAGTGTTTGTTACCTACAGCCGCTTCCTCTGCTTTTCACTAAGGACGTGTGAATATTAATCTGGGACATGATGATAATCAATGCTGGCTTTTTTAATCACAGCTGGCAATGCCCTCAGTATTTAAAGAAAAGATACTAGAATTTTGATGAAACTTGCTTTAAACTAATGATTTTTAGAATATCCTATATACACAGGAAGCAGTTGCCACTCTGAAACTTAAATACCTTGAAGTTCTGGGAGTGTGTGTGAAAATAGCGCGTTGTGCAGAACGGAGGGGTCTCCTCCCCGGAGAGCACTAAGGGGGGGCCCCGATGCTTTGCCTCTCGGCTGGTTTCTGGATTCGCAGCTGACCAGGCGTATCCTCAGTGTGCAATCAGAAGCCAGTCACTTGTGCCGTGTCTGGGGAGTTGCTAAGAATTATTTTCAAGCTATGATAGGAAATGATAAAAGCTTGAAAGGTGCATTTTGAAGGGTGAGACATGGCAGGAATAAAAGCTAGGCTGATAATGAGCATAACGTTAATTAAAAGGCATTGACGTTAGCTCGGCTGTGGAGGGTCTGTTTGGGCCCAGGGGGCAGCGGTCAGTGGCGCGGGGTCTGCCTGGAGGCCAGCAGCCAGCGCAGAGCACCAGGGGTCAGAGCCGGTCCTGGTCCCGGCCAGCAGCTCCATTCCCCGCCTGGATGACGGGCAGAGCGCGCCCTCGGCGAATTCGCAGGTGACACCAATCCAGGGGGAGTGGCTGGGCCACCAGTGGGCCATGCGGCATCCAGAGGGGCCTGAATGGCAGCAGGGAGGTCGGTCACACAAGTGTTTTTTTCTGCTTGTGGTACTCGTTTGGGGTCCGTTTCACTATTTTTTCATACAGCGAGTTTCTCATGTTTTAGAGGTCTGTCTTATAATTAATAGCTATAGTGAGGAATGTATTTGGAACTAGACGTATATGAGACTAATCTAATTGTGAGTTAAATAGTCAACTCCTTTGCTTCTTGACTGTTGCTGTTGTGCAGACTCGGTCTGTAAATGAGATCAGTCTTTGGCTCAGACAAGGCAGCCAGTGATAAAGGTTCTGCACGTCGAACTTTGCCATCCACCGAATCCTTGAAACTGCAGTTTTGGTATTGCATTACACATGCAGCATGGGGAAAGGCTGCCCTCGCCTTCTCAACATAGATTTCAGCCTGGTGATAAGCAGCACAGAGCAGTCTCGTTCTGCAAGCTGGTAGTTTTATTAAGTGAAAATGCTCTCTCGGAGCGCTGCTGTGTTTTCTGAGGGGTTTCTGGAATTGTTTTAGGAAAGCAGTAGGGAACAGCTGTTGACTAGAGGATGCTTCCTCGAGGTTGTGGTGGACTTCCTAAAAATCTTGCTTCAGCTTTGCATGTTGATGTGTTGCTTTCCTCCAGAGCCTATCCCCATGACTGCCCACGTGCAGTTGAATCAAAACGTGTTAATGATGTTTACCAAATAGAGTTGTAAAATGATTATTGTGGAAAAGCAACTCCGAAGCCATCTCAACACCATTGTATATTAGCTGACATGGCCGCTTCACTTCGAACACGGGCACAAGGCTGCTGTATGGCAGTAATGCTGAAGTGGTGATACTGTGAATATTGAGTTTAAAGGATTGACAGGAGGACCGTGAGAAAGCACTGTTCCTCCTGGTGCTGTTCTGGAAGGTGCTGCTGTTTTCCTGGGAATTCTGCTTCCATCTGTTCTCAGTTCATATCTAACTTGTCATTTGTGTTGTTATTACTTAAACTTGAAAACCTGCCTTCCTCGTTGTGCCCCTGTCTCCCACAGGCTGAAGCTTGTGGAACAAGATGGAGGTGATGCAAAACAGGAGGACAGGTTGGTACCGGGGGTCATGCCGCCTGTCCGAGGGACCTGGGTGGGTTGGAGAGCCGGGCCATGAGGAACCTCGGGAAGTTGAGGAAAGGGGCATGGCATGTCCCGTGCCTGGGCAGCACTAGCCGCGTGCTCCAGGAGAGGCCGGGTCCTGCAGGGAGGGCCCTGGGGGTCCTGCTGGACACCAAGCTGCCACGAGCCCTCGCAGCAAAGCAGGCCAGCAGCCCTGGGCTGCGTGCTCAGAGCACTGTTGGCGGCGGCCGGTCGTGTCTCCGTCCTTGGAGGCGTTCAGAACAGACGGGGCACGGTCGCGGATGGCCTGCTCCAGCTGCCTGCCTGCCTGGGGCAGGGGCTCAGGCTGGGTTGTCCCCAGAGGTGCCTCCGACCTCAGCCATGCTGTGGTTCTGTGTAAGGTCGTAGCGCTGCTTACTCCTGGTGGTGCTCTCATGCCCCAGTGGACTTTTAGGAGGACCTGTAGTGTAAAATACAGGTACACCTGGATTTGTGTGGCATTTTGCATAGGACAAATTAGGTTTGCATTAAGTGTAATTCAGAATTTTTCACTTTAAAATAGCTTGAATTTTAAGTGGCTGTTGGATTTCATCATACCAAATAGCACCACCTAAAGAAGTTTACTGTTTTTAAAAAAATAAAGGTAATTGTATCTGAGATTGGCTTAGTGAAAGGCAGCAACCTAATCACCATGCTAGAAAAGATGCTTTGAAAACAAGTCTTTTGCATCTGTCAGCGACTGCTCACTGCAAGCTGTTAACTGGAAACTGGGGCTGTTCTTCATCACTGGGTGAAACTGTTGGGCGTTCATCAGTGACGTGGATTTCTTGTGTTTCTCTTTTGACAAGTAAGTTTTGAAGCACTGCTCTCCTCAGTATGCTAGAAAGTAAAAGATCTGTCCGGACCTTGACCTGAGGATAATGAATGTCTGAAATTGAACCAGCTGGCCTTGTTTTACTCTCCGTGGTTGGCAAAGCTTTTACGAGTGTCAGGGCCAGTGTAATGTAATCATCCTACTTGCAAAACCCCGTTCCTTTATTTTATGGTAGTTCATGCTTGAAGGGCTATTTTTGCATATCAGAAAGTTAGATATTTGTTAAATAAAAGCTTAAAGTTTTTTTTAAAAAGCTGAATTTCTGTATCCCCCCAAGGAAAACCACCACCACGAAAACAACAACAACAGGAAAGCCTTGCTGACAGATTTTACTTCAGGAAATTGCTGTTTAAGCTTGCAGTGAATATTCAGTTTGGATGCAGAGCACCTTGGTGCTGATATCTGATGCTTATTTGATTTTTATTTTTTATTTTTTTCCTTTTAAAACAGAGTCCATTTAGGGGAGTCACTTTCAGGTTGAGACGTCTGCAAATGCCCTGCTAACCCCTAGTCACAGCTTTGTACCTGGTTTTTAATAGCAACTTGTCACAGCTGCTTTCCCTGTTTCTTTGCTACCACCACCAATTCAATGCTTCTGTTGGCTTGTCCAGACAAAAGCAGATGGAGGTTTCTTTAGGAAAGAGAAATCTCTATACTGAAAATGTGGCCTGTACAGATGATTCAGTGAACATACCCTCCTTTCTCCTACTGCTGCACTGCTTTCTAACTTCCCCATAGATGCTTGTTACAAAGCGGTGCGATTTCAGCAGACAGAGCGCTTGGTGTGCTTTTCCCGGCAGGCGTTGCTGTCGCCAGCTTCTCGGGGCAGCCCTCGTTTGGATGGTGAGAGTTGAGCGTTCAGACCAGTGGAGGAGCCCAGAGGTGGAGCTGCGGGCAGCAGCGGGTCTGGACGCCACGGGGCCGAGGAAGGGACACCGCCACGCTGGGGGCCGGGGGCCTGCCCTGCCCTGGTGCTGGGTGCCCTGTGGCTGGGGAGGGGTCGGCAGCCTCCGGCAGCGTTGAAACTGGGCAGAAAGCTGCAGGGTGGGAGCTCTGTCCTCGTGGCACAGCTGGGTCTGGAGGCCGTCTGCACTGCCTGCATGGGGCTGCTGGAGAGGTCGGGAGTTACCTGGTGCGGAATCCGGTGTGTCGGTCAGAGGAGTTGCTCTGTGAGGGACAGAAGTAGATCCACGTGTGAAGTAAGGAAATTCGGGTCTAGTACTGCAGCGCAGCAAGGCCGTTCGTATGAAGTTCAGCATTCATTTAGGTACAACTACAGATCACAGGTGACCTGGCTGCACATGCTTGCTAAAATTAGTGAAGTCTATCTAGCTGCATGGAGTTCAACTGATTTTTATGAAAATAGATCGGAATTCACCTGGAGGTGGTGGTGGTTTTTGTGTGTGTGTGTGTGTGTGTGTGTGGTAAAAACACCTCGTAAGAGCGTTTCATGAGCTCAGTACTGTGGTTGGAGCCTGTCCCTGTGCTGTTGCCATCACAGTGTTAGACCGGGAGTTTTGAGCTGTTTGCAAACTCTGTCACTGGTGCACTTCGATCTGAATACGTTACTCCCAGCGGGTGTATTTTTAGCTTGCTCACTTCAGCTTCATTTGTTGTTCTGTCCACGTGTAAGAGCAGCATGGTGACACTTTCCTCCTCAGACAAGCTTGTGCCTTCCTGAAAATTTGCCTGTTTTTTTCCCCCAGCCGTGTCAGCCTAACCAAGGAAGATGCGAATATTCTGCCTCTAACTAAGACTCCCAAGGCCTAAGAGTAATTGTTATTGTGAAACATCTAATGTTTTTCTGTTGTGTAAGCTTGAGATTCCAACAGTTCCACAAACTGCTGTTCTCGTAACACTTCTGGGGTTTGCTTCCTCAGCCGACGTGCTGGTTCTGGTGCACGTAGCAAGGTATTCTGTAAAACCTAATTCAGTACCTTTGTAGCACTGTGGGACAATCGGAGCCTTTTAAGTGTAACCTGGCATGGCCTGTGGTCACACCACAGAAACTTGCCTTTGTACAGCCGTTCCCTGGACTTCAGGCCCCTTCCTTCCTGCTGACCCGGGGCCCCACCTGAGGGACGAGCATGCTCCCGCAGCTGCCGCGTGGGGAGCTGTCTGCAGTGCACCTTGTTCTGGTCGTAGAGGAACAGGGCCCCCTAGAACGGGGCTTTGTCGTGTGGGGACGAAGAGGTGGGTTTTGCTCAGCCCCACAGACCTGCTCTCCTCAGAACGGGAGCTCGGCTCGGGCTTTTCTGCCCACTGCGCGGCAAGTCCTTACCTCGGTCTGCTGGCAGCCTCCGGAGGACCCCAAGCGCACGGCGCTCCTTCCTTCCTCCAGCAGCTTCTCTTTAATCCCTCCAACTGTGAGGTCTGCCTTAGACAAAATACGGTAATCCATTTTTAAACATGTTGCTTCATGCCATGTGTGTCAAGAATTCTGCAGGGAAGAAAAGGCAGGATTTGTTTCTGTCCTGGCCTTGGTGAGGGGGCAGCGATCCGAGTGTGACGGGAGGGAGTTGAGCTGGCTTCCCACGTGCCTCGTGGTGAAGCCGCCTGAAATGGGATTTTAATTTACGTGCTTGAGCCAAATAAATAGCTAGTTGTAACCTTTCATCCGAGTTGGTTTTCCTGTGCTGAACTTGGCAGAGGAGAGGGGTGATGTGGTTGGTACCCTTGGTGCCTTCTGTTTTCACTGCAAAACTGAGATTTTGTCAAAGACTGCAAAATTGCCCAGCACAAATCATGTGCTGTTGGTATAGCCTTCAGAAAATCACCTTTTAGTGATGTCCCCAGAGGTGTCCCTGCACAAGTTGAACTTTGGACGCTTTTTTCTCCCCATGTCTCCAGAACGACGCCCAGCTTGGTCCTGCTGTAACTGCATGCGCTATTGGAGATAACAGAAGGTAGCGGTGTAAAGTATGCTCGTCTGCCCTGGTAGTGTTCCCCGAGAAGTGTGCAATAGCTGCCTGCAGTACGTGGAGTGCTTTGCCACTCGGCTGTGACGTGGGTTTGTTTAATCCACCACCAAGTCAAAGTAAAAATCAGCATGGCTCTTCTGTGATCTAATTTGTCTGCCACATGTTCAGTTGCTGAAAGACTTAGGAGTATTCTAACGTTGTTAGTTTTGATAGAGAAAATATTCCTTTTTTTAAGTAGGTGAAAAATATTCCAGTTTCAAAGCTGTAAATCCCAGCTGACTTTTCACACCTATACGGAGAACTGAAGAGCAGTTTGTTTGGGTGTTTGTATATTTTTATTATGTCCAGCACAGCAGGGGCTTTGTGTGTGCGTGGTTTTTTTCATTCAGGATAACAAAAGGGCCAGGAGGTTAAAAAACAAGTTAAAGATCTGTTGTCTTTTCCCATTCTGTTATGTTTTGCAACCCTTCAAGTACAGTAAAAATACGGAGGACGTGCTCAGTGGATGGAGCTGAATTCCCAGAGCCTCTGGCGTGCAGGTACCCTTCTGGTACTATCTGGTTTCTTTCATTCCAGTCAGTGGAAATTTACCTCGCTGGCTCCTATCTCGGTTTGAAATCAAAAATGTCTGTATACAGAGGAGGGAGAAAAACAAACAGCGTTTCACCTTAAGCTTTCTTCAGGTGAAATACTAGATTGCTGTCCTTTCACCTTGTTGCCTTGGGGATGGGAATTTATTGCTCCACCGCCGAAACTTCCGCGTGCTGATTGCCGCTGCTCAGGGCGCTCCCGAGCCGCCCGGGCCTCGCTGCGTGTGCCGGAGGAGCACCGTCGCCCCGCACACAACAATCCCGCACCGAGGGGCGGTGAAGTGCCGGTAAGTCTGGCCTGCGTTCCCTGCCGCAGGGCCGCGGCCGAGGGGGAGCTGGGACTGCGTCGGCAGCTGTTCGTGCGGCCGCCTGGTTCTGACGCCTCTGACGCAGGTGCGGTGAGGGCTGCCTGGGGTCGCGCTGCCGAGAAGATGCCCACTGCACCTCGGCGGCTTGCGGCATGCTTCTGAAGGGCACTCGTCCGTCTTGAGGAGCTTGGCTTGCAGGTGATTTTATATACCTTTTGCAAGGTATATAACGGTAAGGTGGAAAAGGTGGAATTTATAAGGTAATTGTGGAAAAATGTGTTAAATGTTTAGCACGTCACCTCTCCGGTCTGCCTGGCATCTGTTCAAATACTAATTTGCATTGATCCGAACTTCGTGCCTTTCACACTGGTCCGTTCATTTAAAAAAAGCCAGGCTTCTAATTTTATCCCCATATCGATTATTATTTCAGGGCTGTTCTCTTAATGCACATTCTAAATATATCATAGGATCTTCTCTCCTGCGGGAAGTTGGCATCTAGTTTTCCTTTTTCTTAATCAGACTGGATTGCTGTGGATTTCTGTCTGTATGTGTTCAGAACACACAAACGTGTCTGCCAAAGTTTGCTCGGGTTGGTTTTCATAGCATAGGCACTTTGCTTCAGCTGGTGCGGGCTGAATTACCTCTCCTGGGTTATTGAAGGGGCGAAGCTGAGGAGTGGCGTTCCACCTTGCGGGTGGGGAAGGAGCGGGCAGGTCGAGGCGCCGTGTTTATCCCTGTTCTTTCCCAGGCGTCTCCATAACTTCTCCCTAAGCTTCCCAGCTCCGGGATATTTTACTAGTCTAAGGGCTGGAGGGCTTTTTAATTTTTTATCCAAATGCTTTAATAGGTCTTACAAATGACTTTGCTTTTCAGAGCACCTGGAGGAAGTGAATGTGGTGTTCATTTAAATGCAAATTTTAAATGTGAATCGTATCCGTAACTATATGTGCGCACAGTCTCATAACTCTGTAAGCGTACCTGTATTTCCTTATCTGCTTTGTGAGGTGAGCTGGGGTCTGTTTGCTGTTGGTGAAGTCTGGTTTTTGCTGCGTGCTTGGCTTTGGGTTTCGTCACAGCTGGCCATTTACTGGCTGACTTGGTGGCACCTAAGTCAGCTTCCCTAAAACAGAAAAGTGAATTACAGGTGAGAATGCAATCTGTATAGAGATTATCTCTGACACTTTTCAGGGAGGCAAGAATACAAAACTTCATGTTAATCATTGGACGAAGCAGACATAAGTGTGAATGTGTTTATCGGTGGAACTCAACATTAATACCTAACCAAGCTCTTAATACCTGCTAGGCTAAGGTTAGAGGGGTGAGGGCAGAGAGAGTATAGGCATAAATAGCTTTGACAAGCGAGGCTCCAAAAGCATTAGCATGTTGCTGCTTGGCTGCCCACAGCCAGCCAACAACAGCAGTCCCGAAGCACGGGGAATTCTAGAAACTTTGGAATTCTCGTTCCTAGAATTGCAAAATTGATTTTAGTCAAAATACCCCGAACAGTGTAGTGCTAAGTTCTGAGATGCGTTCTGTATCGTAGCTGAAAAACCAAGCCAGGGAGGAGAGCAGTTGCAGTGCTGGACGTGCACGGGGCAGCGTGTGTGTGTCCCCTGGGGCAGCAGCTCCTGGAGGACGGAGCAGGCGTGCCTAGGGTTTTCGGGAGACCCTTCCAGGCCGCGGCACTCTGCGGGCAAGGATTTAAAACAATAGGAAAATTCCTTTGCGGGGTGAGCTTAGCTCCTCTTTTAAACAGTGAATTTCAAAAAGAAGTCTAGGATGTATTCTTTTGAAAATGAACTGGATTCAGTGGTATACAAAAAATTCCGAGTTGGGTGTCCATCTCATCTAGCTTGCTGCTTGTCGGTGGCTAATGCTATCTCCTTCAGACAGTGCAGGAATTGTACAGAAAGTGAATGCAGCTTAACCTTATCACCAGACGAGCGTTTCTTTGATATATGTTTTGGACTGTGAGCAGCATCAGAAGAGTGCCTTTTAAAATACCCACTTAGCAAGACTACTAGAAGTGATTTAAAGATGGGTACAGTAGATAAGTTGCTGCTATTAATCACTGTCAGTATCCCAGCATTTAAATCACCTAAGGGCCAGTTCTGTGCGGTTGCTAAATACAAAACGAAGAGGAAGGAATCCAGGTCAAAAGCTCTTGTCCATGGCATTGGGCAAGTGGGGAGAGGAAAACAGATCTTGCTGATTTCAAGTGTTCCCGTGTTCCTGTCCACGTTTCAGTGCGGGTGCTGGAAGTGTGCGAGTGTGCAACCCGTGTAGTGGTGCTTCCTGGTGCCGTAGAGCAGAGCGACAAAAACCTGCAGTGCCGAGTGAAGTGACCTTGGAACACCGGGTACCAGCTCATTTTGGATAGATCAGGGTGGCCCGATGGGGAAGTGTGGACCCTGTACTATTTCTAGAGGGCTTTTGTGGAGGGGCTAGAGTGCAGGGGATGGCAACTCGAGCAGCAAATGGCTTCTGAATAGCCCAAGTCCTGTGGTAAGGGCAGGGCTCCGGTCGGGTGGTCTCAGCGTTGCTGGTCTCGCCTGTCCTTTGCTGAGCCCTACCTGCACGTTCCCTGTCTCCTGGTCCCGGTGGTGCTGCGGCAAGGGGAGTTTGGCTGCCGGTGGGCAGGTGGGGCAGGGTCCCCAGCGAGCGGGCTGCTGGCTGCTTGGGTGTGCAGGGAGGGACGGAGGGAGCGTCCCGGGGTTTTGTCCTTGGGCCTGGCCCCCGGGTCCGGTGGCGATTGCCTCTTCTGCTGACTGGGAGGACGTCAGAGTTGCCAGAGGGGGAGATCTGTGCTGGGGAAAACTGCTGTGAGAGCGTGTCAGGGGACTGATTACCTGTGGCTCTCAGACAAGATCTGAACTGCCAGTCATCTGTGCTCTGCTGGGTTTGTGTCCGTCGGTGACGCCTACGCAGTTTAAGGTCGTCTTTCTGCTCACTGGCGTATCACTGCATGGGGTACCTGAAGCTATTTATCTGTAAAGAACTCCTGTGATGACAGTATTGTTTTGTGGCATCTGTGTCATTTTCAAGTTATGCACAGGCTAATTAAACAAGTAGCTTTTGTAAGTCCAACAAAAAAAATCATCTTGCTCTGGTCCAGGGCCTGTCCAGCATCCCTTTCACTGTGTATCTGATGCTTGAGGAAGAGTGGGCTGTGGCTGTGCTGCGGAGCTGCTCGAGCAGCCCCCCCGTTCCCGCTTCTGGCTGCGGTCTGTTCAGCCTCCGGCCGGCGCTCCATGCAGGCTCAGCACCGTGCGCGGAGGTGCCTCGCGTGGGAGCTTCGTGCACAGAGGCGGTGCGCGTGTGTATATAGATAACTTTATATATATAAAAATGTATCCTTTATGGATCTACCTTATCCATTTTTGTAGCAATTTATTTTTTTAGCTTCCAGAACTTCCAGTGGTCATGAGGATTTTTGATGAATTTAAATAGAAAATGTCGTCTTTTTGCTGGGTTCTTCAAACCTCTCATTTTCTGGTATAGAAGTTCTGAGGGTCATAAGTAATGATGTATAACGAACTGTTGTACTCTACCTTCTCCAAAACATTTGTGAGTTTATGCGCTTTTTTCAGACCTTCTTTCATCTGTCTGCTTCTTATGCTGAAGACTGCTGATATGCTTTGTACAGGAGTTCTTCAGAAGGCTGGGCGTTCTCAGCAAGTTAAGATTTATAAGTGGAGTCAATAGGCTCTACGAGACCATTTTATCAGAATATATTTTGTTATACTGATTGCGGTTGTAGTTGGAAAGAGTAGACAAGCTTTTGGGCATAGATATCTCTTTTCAGGTCAACCTTGTTATCCCACTCTGCGTGGTCCTGTTCATTTCCTCAGCTTGCAGACCAGGACACCAGCTGTATGTCCCTCCACGTATCCATCAGCCTCACTGCACACACTTTCTCAGGCCTAGGATCCCAACAAGAACCATAGCTCTACAACAGGTACATTGCTTCTCCTTACTCCTCCAAATTTGCTTCCTCGTCCCATTCTGTACTTGTATCTGGGCTTTTCCTGCACACCAGATATGATCAACCCAGCCTTTGCAGGATATATCGGGCTGGGTGCTGGTGTGTGTAATGTAAGTACTTCTAGTAGCCCTGGACTTTGCTGCACTGGGCTACCAACTCCGGTCTTGTGCTTCTTGAAGGCATCAGTCACACTGGGCAGAGCATAACCAGTGAGCCCAAGACTGACGGGAGGTGGTGGCTTCACTGATAAGTGGTCTTGGTTTGTAGTTACCTAGTTCTGGAGTGGGCATTAAATCTTTGGCTGTGTTTTTGAATCTGGAGGTTGTGTTCAGATGACATACAACTCGTATAACTCAGGTAAGACATTCTCTGTGCTTCTGCATGAGGACTTCCCTGGAAATCTAGATATTTGGATTAAAAATAAAAGGCTAGTCAGCATTTTCTGAGTTTACTGAGTATTACTGGGTGTTGTAGACAGAAGTCTCGGATTTCTGGTCTTGGTGCTTGGTTTGTTGGCACGCTGTTTGTGGGCTGCACTGGCTCAAGGTGTTGACCTAGGTTCGGAAAAACCTTGGTGGGAATGGAGTGAAGTGGAGGGAGAGCTGTTTAAGTTGGCACTTTCCACTGAGACAAAAGTATGTGTAAACATGCACTTAATATCAACAAGCTGAAGTGCTCCTTAGCTAAAGATTAGCCCAGGCTCAGAGCTGAGAAGGGATCACCTTACTTGGGGTTTGCATCCTGGACCTTCTGTCTCAGAATTTTTCTGTGTTCGGTGATCTTGTCCTGTGTTTGGCTGCTCTGTCATTGTTCCCTGGGTTTGCAAGAAAGCAAACCAAAAGCCTAATTCATTTTTCTTGCACAGCCTTTCAGAGAAAGGCAAGTGGAAACCCATGTCAGGTAGTTGATGCTGTTTCGAGTCTCCAGTTGTGCCTAGCTAAGCAATCCTTTATCTGATTTTTGATGGACGCTCTATTGCTATGAGAAATCAACTCCTTCCTCTTCCTAGACACAGCACACTTAGAGATAAATGAAGAAAAAGGGGCACAAGAATCAAATGTAAGAATATGAAAAACTTCCTTTTTCTGCCTTTCAGCCTTGCTATTCCTCCCAGCGTTACCAGCTGAGGAAGTGGAGATCGGGGGAATACAGATTTGAGGTGCCAGCCTGGGAAGCTGGGAGATGCTCGGGCCGCTGGTACCCACTACTACCAGTGGGGAAGCTTGAGCAAGCTTAATTTGGGAGCCCTTCATCTGTGTAATTTGAGGCTTTGTGAAGTCACAGGACCTGGAATGTTCTCTTACAGTGCTTTCTGGTGTATGCGTCCACATGAATGTACTCGTGGTGTTATGCTGCTTTTGAGAATGCTTTAAAAAATGATATAGATAAGTTCAGTGCGTTTCAAGAGAACTATTTAGCAGACAAGCTAACTACTGATGTGGTTCAGAGCAATGAGTATGAAGTGTCATGCTAATGCAGAAGAATTTGTCACCACCCAAAACACACCTTGCTCACTGTATGCAATAAGTGTTATGGAAGTGTCTTGCTGACCGAAGAAAAAATTTTGAGTGTAGATAGATGAGGCCTAGTTACCACTTGAGATGTTTTAATTATTTTTGAAGCGTTACATTTATTTCATGCATATGAAAATTTGAACGTATCCTTGCAAAAGCATTATTTTTCCTGCTTGGTAAAATGGAACATTTAGCAGAGGCTCAGAGCAGGTATGCAGAGTGGGAACAGGGTCATATCTTTCAGCGTCGTTTCTTTAAAGCGTGAAGTGAGACTTCAGATATGTTTTTGAGAATGTGTTTAGATTGTCTGGAGGATCATCCTTCGTGTTTTGCAGAACCTGAGTTAGGGATCCTCCAGTATTTGGCCTTTCTCCTGTTCTGTTCAGGCTGTTCTTCTGCTCTGTGAGGCATTGGAACAGGCTGCCCAGGGAAGTGGCTGAGTCACCATCCCTGGAGGTATTCAAAAGATGTTTAGATGTAGAGTGACATGGTTTAGTGGAGGACTTGGTAGTGTTAGGTCACAGGTTGGACTGGATGATCTTGGAGGTCTTTTCCAACCTAAATGGTTCTGTGATTCTGTGATTTTATTTTATTTTTCCTCATACAGTGTTTGATTCAATTAATACGCAGAGGTGATGATAGTGCAGAAATAAGATGCCACTCAAGCAAAGTTGATGTTAAACTTCATGGGAGGAAATCTGAGTAGCATTTGTGACATAGTTACTGTTAGGAAATCCTCTTTTGGTCCCTCTTCACTTAATATTACAGCTTCTTATCCTTCATTTCTTCAGTAAGGTCAGAATTGTCTGCGTTTCTGACATCCTGCATCCTCTTAATGAAGGAATTTTCTTGATCCTAATTTGCAAGTTTGCTGCCTTTTGTCTGTTAAAACCACCCTTGAAAATCAAGTATGTTCTGTAATGCCTCAAAGATAACCTTTTCAATCTGTTAATGTCAGTACTTAAATATGAAGAAGTACATGGAATTCAATTCGGTATCCACTATCATACCTCCATTTAATGTTCTTTTTCACATACTGCATTGTTTACCTATCTGGTAAGTCTTAGGCTCTGTGGGGCACACAGAAGTCCTGTTTTCTCAGTTTGGAAACTGCTCTGGACAGCATAAGTCCTGCTGGAAAGAATACCAGCAAACAAATGTTCAGAAAAGATTGAAATCTTTGAATTCTTGTTTTAAGGTAACAGAATGACTGTGGCAGGATGTGTTAGGACGGAACTCTCCCCGCTGACAGGCTGAACAAGACCAGCCTTGGTGCTTCTTTCATTTGCTTCTGGGGTGCTTCTGACCTTCCTAATAATCTCAGAAATCTCAGGTACAGCCCACGAGTCCTTGTCTCCCTTTTAGCCATCTAAAGCAAACAGAGTAGGTGTAGTGTGGTCATGCCAGGATAAACCTGTGGGAAAGCGTTATTGTTTCCTGAACAAGCTTCGCGGAACGGAGTCTCAAGTTACTGTAACTGAATCTAGTATCTTGCGGTTCTGGAATGCTTATCAGAGGAGAAAAAGGCATAACTGATACGGGTGACTGCAAAACCCGTTTCTGTAGGATCTTTTCCAGATTTAAGTTTGGTGGCCTCTGTGTAACAAAAGTAAATTGCCCAAACGGTGAAAAAAAGATGCTGTTGATACCAACGTTCCTCAGGAGCTGGACACAAGATGATAAACTGAGGGTCAAGTCGATGTCCACCAGGACATCTTCTGTCCTATAATTATGTATATATATGCAAGACGATAGACAATATGCATCTTCCGAAGCTGCTGCTTGTCACCAAAAGCTGTTTTTGAGCTCTGTATATTACTGAGGTGGCAAGACAGGTTTAAACAATTGTATTTTAAGGATTTATTTTTAATCTTGTACCTTGTTTAAACCCTAGGCGTCTTTCAGCTAGGTTTATTAGCATTATTAGGCAAAAATGTTACAAATATTTCCCCATGTGCTCGAGGAGACAGATTTAGAGTCTAAGCAGAATCAATTTCTGTGAAGTATGGATCATTTAGGATTTGAAATGGCACTGCTCAGCAGATTAGCTTCTCCTTCTGTTAGTTATTAATATTGTTATATTATTATTACTATTACATTGTTATTGGTATCTACCATTATTCTGCTTTTATTCAACTCTTAACAACTGCTCCTGTAGCCGGATGCTAATTAAATGTGCATCTCCTTCTGGGAGGCTTTTTTTTCTCCAAAATCCTACCTAAGGAAGACTCGTACTGTCTAAACGATGAGAGTTCATTCACAGGTTAACCTCTTGTGAACTGGTGATCTTCAAAATCAATCACAGAATAAATATTAAACCTGTTTTCTTTTTTTTATTAACAGGAGGAGTCTCGTATCCTCAGGGTAAAGGTGGTTTCTGGCATTGATCTAGCAAAAAAAGACATCTTCGGAGCCAGGTAGGTGTAATGCTTTGAGTATTTTATGCTTTTAAACAGAATAAACTTAGCAGAGCAAGGACACTTTATAATTATTTGTTAATAAATGTGATGAGAGATCCTATTACTCGCTTACAACCAGTGTAAACTCTGTGATGTCTGCTGGCAAGAAAGCTATTAATCACAGCAGCGACTCTTTGTGCCCTCCTCTGCCACTGCAAGTCCACCAGCTTAGTTCCTTAGCTCACCACCTGCCTTAGTTCTGTGAGCATGAGGAGCAGCTCAAACCTGGGCAGTATTTGGCAATATTTACCGTTACTCTCAGCTACCTCCCCATATGCCCCACATAACGTAGGAAAGACCAAAACCCAGCAGCACCCTCTGTCTTACTTTGCAAAAGCTTCACTTTCCCTGCTGGTTTTCAGGACTCTGGTGCCAGGTGTCGAAGTCTGACTGGATAGGAAGGCTCTGAATTTTCTCGGACTCTCAGACTTGTACAGGCATCATTGCTGCTAAGGATGGTACCTTCAAAGAGCAAGGAATAAAAATGTTTTCTCCTGTTCAGCCTATGCCACAAGAAGGCATACTAATGTAGAAAGAGTTCAGAGTGACCTGTGCTGAATTAGTGCTTTTCTGTTAGGCTATGGCAAGTCTGGGTTTTATTTCCAGTGGAGTCTTGAATCATCTTGGGTTTTAAACTGGGGACTTGAGAGGGACAAGATAAGTTTTTGGAGCACATAAGGCAGTCTTCATATGATTGTTTCCCTGTTCATCTGTCTATCAAAAGATGGAGCAAACAGACTATAGTTTGCAGTGGTTTTTGGCCAAACTAACAATTGTCAAACAAGAAAACTGGTTTTAGAAGGTAGAGTGGAAAGATACCGATACAGTCACTTTGTGTGTTTTCAGGTCTTTTATTTTGAAAGAGTTAGTTGCAGGTTTAGGAATAGGTTTTCTCCAAGTCTAGGCTTGTTGTACAACTAATGATCTAAAGAATCAAATCGGGTAGTAGTTGAGAGAGAAGCTGGTTCTGAAGCCAGAAATGACCATTTTGTTTTTTTTCTGAGGGCTAACTGAGGTTTGACATTCTTGCTGTCTGAAGCCCAGCTGTGAGGAAATTCTTAATGCAAATGCTCCAATCTATTTATAGTTTTTTAATTTGTTTGAAATCAATGGTATCCAATTTAGCTCTTATTGAAATTACTCTAATTTCCTAATGTATAAACAAGTCTCCCTATGGATTCTGCTGTATTTCTTGAATGATGCTTACAAATTGTTCATTAGCTTGCATATCTAGCTTCAAACTACATGAAAGCAGAGATTAAAAGTTTAATCAACTTTAATTTTTTTTTGTGAAATTTGCAACAAACGCTCCTTTGGTAGCTGTGTGCAGAATATGGTAAGACAAAGCTTTTTTTTCCTTCCCCTAAATGTGCTATTTTGAAGAGCAGCTTTATATGCTGACCACGAGCAGCAGAAGAGGCAGCTCACGTGTAGGTGTGATGGGACACGTAGTGCTTGCTGAGCAGAGCCGAGGTAGTACTGTCAATAGTGTGGCTGGGCTGCACTATAGGAGTACTACTGCTTGCTGGCGAAGTTAGCATACCCCTCGTGGGACTCTCGCTTGTCACCTGCGCCTGCAGTTGGCGTTGAGATGCTGCAGTACCGAAGTAAAGGAGAGGAGGAGTGAATTCCAGAGAAGAGATGAGACTAAGGCACAGAAAAAGCAATTATTTTTTAATTATGAATACTAACCCTAGAATTGCCATACATACGTGCTAACTTTGCTTTTTCTTTATGTCGTTTAATTTGGCATATTGATACTATTACAGATTTTCGGCTTACTTGATATAACTAATTGGCTGGATTTTGTTTCTTCATTATTTCCAGAGCTTTAAACTTTATCACTTCTTTGGAACAAAAACAATGCTAGAATATCAAATCAACCCATTACATGGAACTTTGTATAAATGGTGAAGTGCTGTGGAGCACACAAATTCACAGAAGTAATCTGAGAGAAGTTGGAATCTTTTTAGTGTTCATTTGATTCATTAAAGGACACACTGTAAACTTTACAGCTGAATACCTGGCATTGTAGTATCTCCTTCGGCCATACTTCTCATAGAACTTTTGTAAATATTTAAGGTGTTGTATTCAAAAGAACTCCTAAAATTTGCTTAAGTATTGATAAATTGGAAAAAAATGTTGTATCTTTCAAAATACAAAAGCTTAAAACTAAGTGAAATGTGAACTGAGTTCTGTTGATGTGGCCCTTAAATATTTAAGTAAATCGGTTTCAAGCCGGTAAGATTTCCATAAAACTGAGGAGTTAAAAACATAAGTTGGGAATATGTTTTTAACTTTGTTTTAAGCAGTTCTCTAGTAAAAGTGAAGCTAACGGCATCACACAGTATAAGCTTAGGGAAATGCTTGTATTGCTGTGCTGACAAGCTTTCAGAAAGTTTTCTTACTTGGCTAAAGTTTCAATTTGATCTTTCTGTTTGTTTCAATGGCCTTGCATACCTTGCTGAGATACTAACATCTCATGCTGCTGGAATTTTAGGTATGATTTCACTTGCTACAGGTAGTACCATCCTAACGTAGCTCTCAAGAGCGTGTTGTGTAATAACTGTCCCATTAACGGGTTTGCCGGCAGTCACCGTGGAGTAGATGGTTCAGGTCTCCTCTGGGGGGAGCGGCAGAAGCGTACACAATGTTCGAGCTAAGCAGGAGGGTGTGGGGAACTTGCAGACTTGAGAGCTGCACCACGTAGTTCTTTCCTGGGCAGCGTGTTCAGGACCGCTGAGACATAGCACTAACAGGGCTGTCCGCGCCTTCCCTTCTGGTGGTGCAGATGTAAACCCTCGTACACCGTTGTTTCCCTCTCCCGTAAGTAATTTTCACAAGTAACAAAAGTCAACTCGAAAGCGATCTGTGGTGGTGTAACTCCTAGCCCACAGCCAGAGGCTCGCAGCTGAGCTGGAAGCAGACTGTTTGAGCTCGTAAATGCAGAGCGCGCGGGCTGCTGGGTGCCGTGCGGGCGCTGAGGCCGCTGTTGGCAGACTCCACAGAGGGTGAAAGCCAAGCGGGCTGCGCCGAGGGTGTTCTGTTGGGTGCAAACAGCCGCAGGGCTCAGTTGTGCAGCCGGGGGGAGCAGGGAGCAGGGGTTCGGCACTTCCACTCCTGACGGACCTCCTCGGGCCGCGTGTCTGCCGGAGCAGAGGCAGCCGGAGGAGGCTGGGAGGCAGCTCCATGCCGACGAGCAGGCTGTGTGTTTGACGTGTGGAGGTACATCGGCCTTCCTTGGGAAAAGCAGAACCCTTGCCTTGTGATTCGTCCAGCTGCAGATTTGGATGGGGTTGACCGCAGGGTTGCGTTACGTGCTCGTCGCTGTCATAACAAGGAGGAAAGCTGTCAGTGCCGAGAGACACAGCAGCGTGGCTGGTCGAGGACTTGAACACGTGCGTGTTGCAGGCTGTGGTATCCCAAGGAAGGAAATGTTAGGATTTCTGTGTGTTGTTCCTAACCAGTATGTCTGCCTATGGGCACATTCTGGATTATGGACAAACACGGTTTTGTTTTCTTGGTCCCTTTTCGTAAGTGACACCAAGCTTTGAGGACACAGTTCCTGATCTTTGTAACGCCTTTTGGGGAGAAAGAAGGCCAAGTGGCTGCTAAATATTTTGGATAGTTACAAACTTTAGAATGAGTTAATCCCCAGATCGTTTGAAAACATGTTAGAATTGCACGGGCGCAGCCCCAGCAGCGGATTGCCTCTGCACGGTTGAGTCGTGCAGCGTTTTGCACTGGGGCAGAATAATGAGTTACCATGTAGCTGTGAAGGATGAACTACAAGCCATACGCTGTGTTCTGCATTTCAGTAGGCTTTCCTTACAGTTTTTAATCAACTTTACCATTAGAAAACACGAACTGTAGACTTAGAGGGTCTGAAAGCCATTTCTTGCCTGATTAAATCCAAGGAAAGTCTAACCAGTATAGGGTGCCAGAGAAACGAGTATTTTTCTTCTGAAGGCAGGAACAATAAGGAAAACTCAGTGCTTTTGGTTTTTCTCTTTTGAAGCTCTTCTTGGCTTGTGAAATCATTTTGATAGTAAGTAATGATACGTGAAAGTTCCGAAATTCATAGAACTGTGATTATAATGACACACTATATAGTAAATGTCGAATGAAATAGCGGCTGTGAGTAACCCAAGGTGATGGTTAAATGTGATGAATTTCACCTATGGTTTTAGTTGATGTAGGCATAAGTGGCTAGTTGGTGTAGGTATAAAGGGTTTGTTTTATAATCTGTGTTACATTTTGCCCTGTAAAATTACAAGACAGTCTTTCATATATGCCAATGGCTATAGCAATTGTAAACTGGAATTTTGTGAATGTTTTGCATGCTTAATTGTGAAAGAAATACTACACTGTGTTGTCCTCTGGTGCATTGGCATATGTATTTGCCACCTGACACACTGTACTACAATATAAACATAATTTTACATTTATTTCCTCTTAATTCCCTCTCTAAACTTCTTAAATGCAACGTCTTAATGAATTCAGCTAGTATTTGTATTCTTGTATGCAATTAAGTAATACAAATTATAAAGTAATTAATCTTAATTAGAACATACTGAACAGATTATTATTTTCTTTTTACTTGCGTATTAGAATGATGCCTTGAGTACCATCGTGACTGAGGCTGCTCTGTGCAAGTCACTGCACACAAACGCAGTTACCGCCTGCAGGATTTTGTGAAACAAAATGCAATTTTCTCTGCTGAATCCCATATATGTTTACGTATTACTGAAATCTAAGATGTTCTCTAATGACTTGGGCTATTTGCCGGGCACAGTCTGCCTGAGTGGACAAGTATATAACTAATCCTGAAGGTACTTCCAGTGGGAACTTGGGTTTTGATTGTGTTGTTTTACCCAAAATTACAGGAAAGGAATACCATTAATTATAGGCAAGGAGGTGGTCTTTTTCTGCTTTTAACATGGATTTATGGATTCCTAGAATGTCTGGAGAGCAGTCCCTCACGTCACTATATTGAGTAAATAATTTTGTATCAGCTGGTGGAATAGATCATGTCATAACTCACAATCACCAGAGCTTTGACTGATTTACTGTAGATAATTACCCTTTTCCAGTGTTTTTACACCACGTTGAAAAAGCATGAGATAAATTATTACATCACTACATACTATACATCTTAAGTAACTTAAGTTTAGAATTCATCCGCTCCACTTCAAAACAGGTAACGAAGAAACACAGCACTTGTGAAGGTAGCACCGGCTTGGCGGTTGGGTTACGTGGCACAGTCGTGGCACACTTTCCCTAACTGTGGTTTCTGCGTGTACACACACACATGCTTTCATAAGTAATAAAGGTGAATGCATAGGTATAAATGAGAAGAAAATGTCTTCCGATTATTATCGGTTGTGTGAAATAAGATGCCGTGGTGTGGATATTCTAGTTAAACTAAACCGTTTGGAAAGAAAAAGGATTGTGTGTATATTTGAAAGGGTGTATCTGAATTTATTAGTTGCTGCTGCCTTCTGAATCGTGGAGTAAGTGCAAATTGGGGCTGTCGGGAAGTTGAGAAAAGTAAAGTGCTTCTGCGATAAAATTAAGAACGTTTTTCATTAACAGGAAGCTACCCTTGTAAAGACATGATAGCTCGTTATGGCTCCCTCTGGGTTTCTCGCTTTTACCTGCTCTTTTCTGAAAAGCCTGCAGTCTGGAAGGCGCAGACAAGATGCAAGCCTTTTTCCTTTTCACATTTCCTGTGTCTAAGGTCAGTGACTTAACTACCAGTGTTAGTGCTAGGTCGTGCAGGCTCCAGGCTTCTGGAGCTGTGTGAGATCTTGCTGTGCATCCATGTTGAGAAGCGTGCTTGAAATGCGGCTGAATTCGTCAGTTCATGCGTATTCTGTTACTGTGGGTTTGCAATGAAAGCGGAGCACACGTGACGGTGACTGTGCCTTGCGGATGATGAAGACGGCAGATGGTTACCTTCTAGCTGTTCTTTTATGTCCACTATTGCTATTTCTAGTCCAATTCAAGTTATGCTGGGTGCTGTTTTAGCTAATGGAAAAATTCTAGTCACAGCTATACCCCTGGAGGACCTAGTGAGTATGCTACATTGGACTGAGTTTTTAAAACAGCCTGTTGTCTGTCTCTTATTTCTCCTCTAACAGAGGAGATAAATCAATTGAAGTGAATTGCTCTCAGAAATTAACCAAGCTTTTTTTTTTTTTTTTT
>VXAA01003762.1:0-17889 GCA_013399115.1 Anseranas semipalmata | reverse complement strand
ATATTTCTCCTAAAAAAATAACAATTTTTTTTTTTTTTTTTTTTTTTTTTTTTTTTTAATAATCTGGCTCTTAATAAACTGACTCCTTAGGGCACCCATACAGCCCTTCGCAGGTATTATCCCAGTAGGCAGTAAAGCTCCCTCTGGTGGCTAGTTTAATAAACAGCTTAAAAAGGAAACGTTTTTATCAGTAACTTTTCCTTAAAATGATGTACTGTATGTAAAAATAGATAAAACTTAAACTCTTAAATTGAGTTTTGTAGGGGGCTTAACCAAGTGGCTTTTGGCATTTAGTCATTAGTCAAAAACCTTACCCAGTAAAATGCTAGATTAACCAGAGTGATAGGAGTGGCTTTTGGAGGAAAGGTTCAGTAGTGCAAAACGGCACATATGCCAGAGTGAAAATACAGTGTGTATGCTGTCTCTAGGAGTTCCTGGCGGTGGAGCAAAGCGAGGGAATTCTGTACTGCAAACTTTTCAAATGACTGAATTCAACAAAGCCGCTTGGCTAGATGGCAGTTGCTCAAGTAGGATAGAGTTCATACTGCATTTCTCTTCCTTTTTCTAGTTGGAAAAAGAAGCACAGAAAACCACTTTTCTGCTGGTTTAATGCACTGAGAAATGTAATATTCAAAGCAATATAAGTCTTCCACTTGAATTTTGTGCAGTGCCATTGATCAGTAAAAGTCCTTAGTCTTGCACAAGGAGTGGTGTGCTTGGTCTGTACCGTTGCTTTGGGCATGATGTAGCTATTTAATTTTCTCATTTGCCATGCACTTGCTATGTTTCAATGGAGCACCAGGCAATTCAGGCTGAGTTTCACTGGAAAATCTTGGTGTTATGGTACTTCAACAAAAATAAGCATCACGTAAGACTTTTTATTGTTGTGAACTCAAATGAGTGCTCTAGCAGGCATTGGGATGAAACTATGATGAGTTCCTGTCACCACTGTCTTTACTTTTCTTTAACAATGAATGATTGAACGCTGTTGAATCTCTGTGGCTGTTACAGGGTTGTGTGGGGCAGGGAGGGGGGACAAGTTTGCTGGCAATACTTTGTAAATGACAGCTCCATATCGATGGAAAAAGTGTAAGCATTTCCAGTGTAGTGGAAACAAACACGTAATTTACCGAGCAGGGGAAGGGAAAGAAACCGGTTGAGAGCCTCACCAAATCTAGGCCAAGTTGTGCTTTGGGGTGCAAAGAAGTTTTAAAAAAAAAAAAAGTTCAGAGGTTGACAATAAAGCATTAATGGTGAGGGTGTCCTGAAGGAAGCAGCATCTTGGACAAGATAGCATCTGTACTAGTTAACTGAAGTAAGATTTGGTCACTGATTTCTATTTTTTAAACAAAACTGCCCAGAAACTGTTTTAGTTAAGGGGGGTGTGGGTGGGCATTCAACAGAGCTGATGTCTGTAAAGCTGATAGTCTAAGACTGCTGTCTGCCACCTTTTGGAAGTGGGAAGAGTGCTCCAGATGCCAAGCAGAAATCTAATGAACTGCTAAGGAAGAGATAATTTATTAAATACAGAATCACAGAATATCCCGAGTTGGAAGGGACCCATAAGGATCATCGAGTCCAACTCCTGGCACTGCACAGGTCTACCCAAAATTTTAGACCATGTGACTAAGTGCACAGTCCAAACGCCTCTTAAATTCAGACAGGCTTGGTGCAGTGACTACTTCACTGGGGAGCCTGTTCCAGTGTGCAACCACCCTCTCAGTGAAGAACCTCTTCCTGATGTCCAACCTAAACCTCCCCTGCCTCAGCTTGACACCATTGCCGCGGGTTCTATCACTGGTGATTAAAGAGAATAGGTTGGCGCCTGGCCCTCAACTCACCCTCGCAAGGAAGTTGTAGACTGCGATGAGGTCTCCCCTCAGCCTCCTCTTCTCCAGGCTGAACAGGCCAAGTGACCTCAGCCGCTCCTCATACGTCTTCCCCTCTAGGCCCTTCACCATCTTCGTCGCCCTCCTCCGGACGCTCTCCAGCAGTTTTACATCCTTTTTGTACTGTGGTGCCCAGAACTGCACACAGTACTCAAGGTGAGGCCGCACCAGCGCAGAGTAGAGCGGGACAATCACTTCCCTCGACCAACTAGCAATGCCGTGCTTGATGCACCCCAGGATACGGTTGGCCCTCCTGGCTGCCAGGGCACACTGCTGGCTCATAAAAATCTGGCTCATAAATCCATTAGAATACATGTGAAAAGCAGGCAAAAACATGAAGAGTTGACTGAGTCTTCTTTATTTTCCGTCTTAGAGGTGGCATAGCACAACAAAAGAATTAAGGTTCAGAGTTCTTTGCCATGCGTATAGTAATTTCATTTTCATAATTTAATTTTGCCACAATGAAAAAGCTTGAATAGAATCTGTCAAGGGATTTCATCTCTTATGAAGAAAATAGCTTGAGTCTACAACTAGAAGTCTTATAAACTCTTTAATATTTAAAGTTCTTTTGGGAAAATATCATGATATTTTAAACGCATAATACTTCATCTGTCCAAACCTTTTCATAGATGTCACTTCTTAGCTTAAGTTAAAATTTAAAAAATGAGACTGTTTTGAAAATTTGTAGCCCAAATATGCGGTTTTATGCACTTTTCTATTGATCTTTTTTTTCTTTTTACAGAACTAGAGAGCTTAAGAGACTAGCTTGTCTAAAGTATTAGCTCAGCTGAGAAGAGTTCAGTTCCCTTAGTACTGTTCATTTGGTAGGGTTGTCGTTTTGTCCCATCCAGTCTCAAACATGTCTGTGTATGTGGGTACGTAGTGGTTCTTTACATGCTCTGATGCTGTAGCTTTATAATTATGAATGGAAATCCGTTCTCTCCTGGATAACCAGCTGTCCCTGGTGGGAAATCAGCATGCTTACATTCTTGTTGAATCAGTGAACAAGAAATAAAACTTATGCCAGCATTACACTTCAGCGCTGCATTTAAACCAGTTAGGGGAGGCAAAAGGAACAGGGATCCCACATGTACAACATGACAAGAGCCTGGCTCCGTCCTCTCCACACCTCCCTGCGGGCACTGATGGACGTGGGCGAGATCCCCCTGAGCCACCCCTTCTCCAGGCCGAGCAGCCCCAGCCCTCAGCCTCTGCACCCAGGGAGGGGCTCCAGGCCCTGCAGCACCCTGGTGGCCCGGCGCTGGGCTCCCTCCAGTCTGTCCATGTCTCTTGTACTGGGGCTCAGCACTGGGCCCAGCACTCCTCATGGAGCCTCACCAGCGCTGAGCAGAGGGGGAAGGATCGCCTCTCTTGACATGTGGCGGTACTTTGCCTAATGCAGACCGGAATACTCTTAATGCTGCCCATTTTAGCGCCAGGTGCACATGGCTGGCTCGTGTTCAGCTTTGTGTCTGCCAGGATCCCCAGATCCTTGTCTGCAGGGCTGCTCTGCAGCTGGGTGCCCCCAGCATGTCCTGGTGCCGGGGGTTGTTCCTCCCAGATGCAGGACTCCGCACTTCTCCTTGTGGAACTGCGTGAGATTTGGGTCAGCCCACCTCTCCAGCCTGGCCAGGCCCCTCTGGACGCCAGACAGCCGCTGCCCCCGGATTCGTGTCACCTGCGAATTCGCCGAGGGCGCACTCTGCCCCGTGGTCCAGGTGGGGAATGGAGCTGCTGGCCGGGCCCGGGCCCGGCTCTGACCCCTGGGGCACCGCGCTGGCTGCTGGCCTCCAGGCAGACCCCGCGCCACTGACCGCTGCCCCCTGGGCCCAGCTGGTCAGCGAGCTTTCCATCCAGCTCAACCTTACCAAATGCTGAGCAACCTTGGGCTAATGTTGAAGTGAACTCATTCAGCACTGTGGCTAACGCAGGTGCACACGCCTGCCTGGAGAGGAGGCAAGATAGACCAAATGTAGGCAGTGGTGGTCATTTTCAGAAGGCAGAAGTTGTCAGTGGTAGCGAATTGCATCCTCAGCATGTGTGCGAGCCAGAGCTGTCCCCCTCCTCCTCGCGCCTGCTGTACGGTAAGTGCCCTTGTACTTTCTTGTTAAGTTTCTCCTGTGGGATTGGCAAGGTATATGCTCACATAATTTTGTGATAGCAGGTATTTCTGGGGCAGACCCTTTGCTGTTGCCTAGTAGTTTTCCTCGAGATGTTACCAATGCTTATGTTGAAGAATGGTAAAGACAACGCTGTAGTCTGTTTTTGCAAGCAACAAGAAACCTGGGTTTCTCTCCTCTCTGGTGGCTCACTTCATCCCTGTACCTTATTTCTGACCGTATTCCTCCAGCTACTGACTGCATTCCTTCAGCTTACTTGCTGCTGCCCATAGGGTGAGTGGGCTTGCAGCCTGGCCTTGCCGGTGTGACAGAAGGGGACAGTGACCCATGACCTGCGGAGCAGCAGCAGGCGGTGGTCGAGCAGGCCAGGAGCTCCAGGCACTCACCTCTGCACTGAAGAGCACGTAACCTCGGACGGGGCTCGGAGAAACTTGTTCAGGCTGAGCTTTAAGAAAGCATTTGAAGGGACAGCTAAACAAAGACTTGTCTGAAATGCTGGACTACAGGTAGCAGAGGGGGGTGTTACCAGGAGAGATTAAAGCCTGCTCAAAAAAAATGGATGACAGATATTTTTAGGCATGAAATCTTGATTTTTAGAAACTGTAATGTTGATTCAGCCTTATGCAAGTGAGTAAAATGTGGGAGTATGCCAAGTGTGGGCATAAGGGTTAGCGGTGTATTTATTAAATCGGTACGGTGGCTTGTGTTTGACAGAGGGCCGCTTCCTGCAGGAGGGACGCGGAGTGTGCGGGGCAGGCGGGCTCCTGGAGGTGCTCCGTCGTGGTTGGCCTCTGCACCTCAACATCGAGTTCGGCATGCGAGGAGCCGACTCTGTTGCGTCTGCTTTATTTTTGGTGGCTGGCAGCAGAGGGCACCAGAGAATTTCCTCAGCTTTTACTACTAACTGGTACTTTGGTTTTAGTGGAAATTAGGCTTTCCCGTTTTTCACCAAAGCCAGCAGTGTTTTATCCATTTCTGTGGATTATGTTCTTCAGGATGCGCTGGCTAGGTAATTCTGTAGCTTACTTGAGTATGTGGTCTTGCTTAGGAAGCTGATATAGGGGGACTTGGTAATCATTTCTAAAGTTTATAGTGTCACAGTGTGAAATAATTTCCATCAGATAATTGCTCAGCAGGTAAGTTTAATTGTACAGATATGCACATTTAAAATGTTTCCTCATTTGTTGAGGAAGAAAGTGCCCGTATTCAGCCACCCATTTTTTTTCGCCTGCCAGATATCTATTATAATCTACTAGTTCACCTGAATCTGATCTTCTTACAAGAAAAAGGAGCATATAGACAAAATCTTCTCAGGAAAAGCTTATTGGCTGTAAATGTTTGAGGCAGAACTTCTGTTTTTTCTTCCTCTACTACTCCTTACGCTAAATCATTAAGTGGAATGATTTAAGTGATCAACAGTGGATCAACATAGCCATGTCAGAAGTTGCCAGAAGCATTTCTCCTAAAAGTAGCCCTTACTGTAACAACTCCGTGTTGCCATTGATTGGAGCAACCAGGTGTACAGGAGTGGTCAGAACCAGGGATAGCAAGTTCAAAACAGTAATTGCTGATGAGCAACACCTGCTGATGCAAGTAAATACTGGTTTTGTTTGTTTTTTTTTTTGCCATTTTGAAGGGGGCTGGCTCTTGGATTGACCAGCAGGAATGCTGGTATTTTGTCAAACAATTTTGTGACACCTAACTGTGTCCTTGGACATTGCTAGGGGCAGTGAGTGCTAGAGATGCAACACTCGAGAGAAGCAGCAAAGAGGATTTATTCTGCAGAATTTTTGTTGCTTGTTACAAAGTAGAAAAACTACAACCTGTGTGAACTGTTATTAAAACATCCTTTATTTGTGGGTGGCAAATTCAAGTTGTTCTGCAAATAAATATGATTTTGTTTTAGCAGTATCTTCAGTAGAAATGTGTGCTGGAGAGAAGTAGCTTATGGATACAGTAACTCATTAAGAACATTGGAATTGTAAAATGAAAACAACACTACTGATTCCAATTTTTTGGAAGTCTTGTTTTAACAAGCATAAATAATTGTAAGATCCTTACAAGCCGGTTCTCATGGCTTATTTTCCACTTGATTCTGCAAGTGCCTCTGAAGATGGTTGGAGCTTTGAGCAGGTACAGATACAACCACTGTCATGTCTGCGTCGCGTAATTTATCAAGTAAAATGTGTAATAGGAGGTGGGAATGACGTCGCTTTGAGTAGACAGGTTGTCAATAGGTGGCTGTTACTTGGCAGTAAGCTGTGGTTGAGAAGTACATCTTTGCTCTTTGTCCAATAATTACCATTTGCCAGCATGCCTGAGCTTCTCTGCAAGGATTTCTGTGCCATTTACTGGTAATTGGTGGGATAGAGAGCTTTTCTTTCACTAACGTTTCTACATCTTAGACTGTTTCCACACAGGGGGGAGTAGAAGTTGTTACCACGCAGCCTTTTGGTACTAACGGTGATTGAGAAGTAGCATTAAATTTCAAGTGCAAGAGTTGCTATTTAGTCTGATGAAACCACAAGCTACCTACGTACACGTTAATAAAAGTCAAATTACTGCACGTACCTATTTGTGAACCGGTTATTTTCAGTCGGTTGTCACTGTGGAGTGTCGCTGAGCGCAAACTCAGGACAGTTTAAGCTGACCTCAGTTACGGCTGCTGTGGCCCCGTTTCCCGATTGCCGTGCCCTGATGGCGCGGGTCGGCTTGTTTGCAGAAGGGCCGGGGGACCGCAAGTCGGTTCGCGGAGGCGATTTGGTCAAACGTGAGCCTATGATTAAAGCTGCCCGGCAGCTCGCAGACGTGGAGCATCCCGCGGCTGCCAGGCGTGGGCCGCGTGCGGCAGTGTGCAGCAGCGGGCAAGCAGGTGAGCTGGTGCTGGCGAGCGGGAGGTGCTGCAGTCGAGGCAGGCTGCAGCGGGGCTGGCGTGTCCCCTGCGGTGGCTGGTGGCTCCCTGCCCGCGGCGACCGCCCAGGGTGGGAGGCTGGGGCGGGGGCAGGCAGCCCCTGGCGGCGCGGTAAAGCAGGAGAGCCGCTGAGGGGGCAGCACGTCAGGAGTGAAGGGCAGCGCAGCGTGGGCCGTGCGGTGTAGGCCACTGTGGAGAGGAGAAGAGAGGAATGTGGGCACTTCCCAAAACAGCCGCTTTGGCACTAGCGTTTTTTCAGGCTTCTCTGTAAGTAACTGGAGCAGGTATAACTTGGTGGTTTGTTTGTATTATGCGATCGTGCTGCTGGCCAGCATAGCTTCTATTGCTGCAAGCGCTTCTGGTGCACATTAAAATACAGCAAATTCTACATGCATTTGTCATGGGGAGTGAACTAAAGAACTGTGCTGTTTCCCTGCATGCTTCCACAATGGAAATCCTGGTGCGGGTTTAAGATTTGCAGAGGATGGATCTCAGTCAAGGTGACTTTGTACAGAAAGTTTCATGTATCCCAGTTTATCTTCGTAGGCATAAAAACAAGGATATAAATGCACCTCAGCCTATGCTAACTTGTGAGCTCTGTTTTTGAAATAGTTTTTAAAATAATATCTCAATGAGCTTGAACATATGGCACACGATCCATTGTTTCATGCCTGCCAGTGCTACCTGAGACAAGGAAAAGCATCCACCCACCTACCTCCATCCATGTGTTAGGAGGTAATAAATTCTGGACTCAAATTGATTTATTTGATGGAGGTGTGACTAGCATGTTGTAACTACTTGTTTCTCTGTTTCTGCCTCAGAAGACTGCTGGTCTGCAGCTGTGGTGTTGGGGTGCAGAAGCCAGCCCCTCACTTGTTCTCTTTGCACAGGCGGGGGCTGTGGGTATTGAGGGTAGCGGGTGCCGGTACACGGACCAGCAGGGAAACTGCAGGTAGCTGTAGCTGCCCGCTTTTGCAAAGATGAGCCCCGCTAAGGAGCAGGTTCACTGCTCCAGGCACCCCAAAGGCCCAGGCTTGCTGCTCTGGGTGGGGCTGTGGGCCCTGACTTCCCTTAGCCCAAAAACCCATGCTCTGTTTCCTAATGCCAGTGAGCACGCGTGGTTGTTGCTTGTGTTTGCTCGTGGGTGTTGCTGGAGCGGCACGGCTGCCACTCCATCTTGCTTTGAAGCCTGCTTATTTTGTTTGTTTCCTAGGGCAATCGTGCATTATTACTTACTGCGTAGGTACTGTTCCAGTACCGGGGGGAGGAAAGGGATGTGCTCTCTCAGCCAGAAGCTTTATTTCGGACACACTGCCAAGAAACAGTCAGTCTTTCTGTATTCTTAGGGCCTTGCTATGAAATCATCGCTGGGTAAGTTAGGGACAGGGTGGCAGACGTAACTTTCGGTTCCCTTTTTTAGTAGACTTATTAGAACCACAAAGAGTGTGCGAGTGTGTGCCTGCGCATAGCCCTTGTGACTGGATATAACGCTTGTGCCTAAGGAGGGCGTGAGGCAAAAGCATGGGAAAAGTACACGGTTTCCTTTTTCTTTTCTCTACCCCAGCTAAAATAAAACTCTCTTGAGTTAGATGGTGGTTATGTTTTTAAGAAGTGGCCATACTATCGGATTACTGCTTTCAAGGCCACAGAAAAGCAAGATGCTGGTGTTCTTGTCTGAGAAGTAAATATAATGTACTCTTGAACTGTTTTACCATTAAAAGGTAAATTAGAAGATGATGCGATAATATCCATCAGGAAACTTAGCACTAAATTTTCAGCTGTGTAGCAAAAGTAAAAGATCCTGGGTGGATGAGAGAGGTTTGGTTTTCCTTTTCTGTTCGTTACTTTTCCAAACTGTGTGAAGAGGATTGCAGTTTGGGGCTCCTTAGTAAAGAACCTTGAAGCAGATACGTGAAAAGTGCTGCTCTAGAATGATTATTTTGTGAATAAATATATAATACTCTATTTTAATTGAAAATGAATGACTAAACTGATGTGGAAATAGATCAATAAATAATATAATGTAATTATATTTTACATTACTTTTTTCTTTAAGCCAGCGATGGTATTTTCTTTAAACCAGTGATGGCACTTCTGGTAACATTTAGTATCCTGTGTCTGTACTTGTGTACTTTACCAAAGAAATGAGCACAGGCTAATGCATAAGGAATTTTCTTAGATTGACAAGGTTTAGATTTCAGTTAAGTTTGTTTCCCTTAACTTCTATTTTGAAGCAGAAACCCAACGCCAAGGTTGGTTTCTAGGAGCTGATTCTAGTTGGATAATGGAAAATAATCCTGTAGTTAATGGCGGTGTCATTGAATAGGGTCACTGAAAACAGGGCTGTGCTTTTCTTAGAGTTATTACAGTGCTGTGGGATGTTTCTCAGCTCTGAGGTGCAAAATTGAGTTTTCTGGTGAGAGGCCGCTACATTTTTCTGTGTAGTCTTATCATAGAATCACAGAACAGTTCGGGTTGGAGGCACCTATGGCAGTCTCTAGTCCAACCATTGCTCAAGCAGGGTCAGCTGGAACGGGTTGCCCGGGGCTGGGTTTTGAGCGGTGCCACAGACGGAGACTTGACAGCCTGTCTGGGCAACCTGTGCCACTGTTTTACCATCCTCCAGTACAAAAGTGACTTTTGCATTCAGAGGGACATTGATGTGTTTCACTGATCTCAAACTTGTTTCCCTAGACCTGTCCCAAACTGTGGAATACTTGTTCATGGTAACTGTTGTCAGTCAGTCTAAAGCTAGCTTAATTTATTTGTCAGCATATAGATTTTGACTGTATGTGGTGATCCAGCGTTATGCTTGGAACCAATTAGTCTCTGTCTCTTCTCTTGACTTTTGGTAGGAAAGCTGTGATGGTGCTAATCCAGTCCACTATTTCACCAAGTTCACTACAGTGTTCCTCAGCCTTTCAAAATATCAGCTGTAGTTTGAATTTACAGGCTGTCCTTAGCACTGAAAGACCTGTTGTATCCCTGAATTAGTACTGTTTTAGCTTGTGCCTTGGAAGGTGTTACAGCGACATGCCTTCTTACCATGTATGTTGTCTCTGAATAAAACTGTGCATCTGCTTGTTCTGTTTTAGGGTTTGGGTTTGAGACCTATATTTGAGAGATGATGTTGAACTCTGTGACTAGAGCTGGAAAACTAATCCTTTTAAAAGATCACAGTTGTTAATTGCATCAATTAGTTGTATGTCCAAGGAGATGTCTAGATATTTACTGAATGGGAAACTGTAGACTGTGAAACTGTCTCGTGGGGAAATCGCCTGTCTTAGCCCTGCACTTCGCAGCCTTCCCTGGTCCCTTCTTTGCCTGAAGAAGCAGTTTGATACAATGGAAAGCGTGGTGGTGAATCTCATCAGAACCTCATTGCAACAGTGAGTAATAGCACACAGGAACAAAACTGAACTGGCCCTCTTGACTCGATGATCCTTGTGGCTCCCTTCCAACTCGGGATATTCTGTGATTCTGTACATATGGCCTGATTTTTGGATGGTCCTGTGCAGACCAAGGAGCTGGACTCGGTGACCCTTATGGGTCCCTTCCAACTCAGGATATTCTATGATTCTGTCATTCTCTCAGTGGGTTTTGATTGATGTTTGAGAAGCTGTTCTTTTTGGTGATTCATTTCTGCAACCTCCCTTTCCCTTATTTGAAAGCAGCTGCCTTCTCTTTTACAGATGTATCTGCAGAGCTTTGACAGGCAACCACTAACCCCTGTACACATAAGCTTTTCTTAAATCTATCTTAAACACATTCTTATGACAAATAACCATCTTTGTAACTAAGACCTTAACCTTCTGTGATGATTCATGGCAAATTTCTTATCTCTAAAATTAGGAAGTTTTCTTGGTTCGATTTAGTTTTTCCTCCAATTCTTATGTGCAAAATGCTGCTAAATGTATTTCTGTTAAGTAAGTTTATGTAACTGAACGTGCGGTGTGCGTTTCAAGATCCCACTTAGTTCATCCCGTAACTGCCTTTTTAATGCAGCCATGGAGAATGGGTATTTTGAGTGCCACTTGTGTGCTACCAGCTGAAGAGGTTTACCTTCTCTGGCATTACTTCTTCTGCCCCTGGTGAAGGTTATCGCTCCTGTGGACTGCCCATGTATGTTTGCCACCTGAGCTGTTCCAGCCGGCGTGCGTGGTTTGCTGAAACCAGCTCACTCTGCCCAGGGCCACTGGGACCGCTCGTTGCAGCAGGAGCAGGCTCGGGAGCAGCTACAGCAGTGATCGTGTGAGCAGACCAGGCAGGGAGGTGTTGGGGTGGCTGCATCCAGCCGGGACGTGGTGACAGCTGCCTGGGATAGGCGGTGGGAGGAGATCTCCTCAGTGTCAGCTGGATGAAGATGTTCGATGAAAGCCCTGCCTTTTCTGAAGATCTGAGAGCGTGGTCCTATTAGCGCCTCTAATGGCGCGAGTTCATTTAACCCTGTAAGTTTTCTGCCATTTTTGGATGCAGTTGCAATAAGGGTGAGTACTTAATACCTAAAATCCTATTGTAAGGTGGAGAGGAACCAGATTTTCAAGTCTCTGGCATTGTGTCTTTACGTGCTGTCTTCAGGAGGTAAACCTGAAAGGGCATGCTGCAATATCTTGGAACGGGGATTGACTGGATCCTAAGCAAGACAGTGATGAAAAGTAAAAATCTGTGTTCGTCCTGCAGCTCTCCATCTCGAAAACAGCTGAAGTCTCTGCCTGCTGCTCTTCTGCACACCACGGGTCCCAGATGTGCCAGCCCATGCTGTGGCCTCCACCAAGTTCTTCCCGGGCCACACGCTGAGCCAGTCTAGTTCACTAAGCAGCAGAAAGCTATCAGATTTCTTTTTGAGTGGTAGATGGGCAAGAAGACCATTTTCTGTTGAGTTTAGTGGATGGGGTCGGCTTGTGGTGTTGTCTGCCAGGTGCCAGGGCTGTCACAATAGTTCATGTCTGTGTGGCTTGGAGTGCAGAAACAGCCTATGTCTGCCTGCAAAAGCAATGTTAATATAATCATGAAATGATGGGGAATACAGAATACTCCTCAAAAACCGGAGTTTGAGCATGTCAGCACGTTGGTGTCCATGCACAGGCAGCGGGGCTGCAGGGGGCCTGTGTGAGGAGAGGCTGGGCCCGGCCCGGCCTGTTCTGGGCCCCACACAGCAGCATAGAGCTGAGCCCAGCAGCCAGGCCGCTGGGAAGCGGGTTTAGAAGGGGCAGAAAGGCTGGATGGACAGAGGAGTGAGGAGAAAGCTGAGAGAAAGGTCTGCAAGCACCGAGGTCAGAAGAGAAGCACAGAAAGTTACTGTTTTTTTTTTTTTTTTATCAGCGTCTTGGTTAGCTAATTGTAAAATGTGGAAAAATACCAGCCCTCGGTTTCCATGGGTATTGGGGAGGGCAGGATTAATGCTTGTGAAATACTCAGATACCATGGAAATCAGAGCCTGAGAAAAGGCTACGGGGAAATTAATCGTTCAGCCTCCAGAACAAGGCTAAATGTTGGATAAAACGAACTGCCGGGATGAAATAAAAACCGGTCGTGCAGGAGCTACGGGCCTGCCCCGCGCTGGGCCGGGAGGGAGCGGGGAGCGGCGCGGGCACTGCCAGTTTGCGCTGCTTAAACTGTTTCGTGAACATAGCAAAGCATTTAATACAGGTTTTGATTTTGTTCTATAGTAAAAGAGTTCCGGTCTCTGTTTTTAACCGGACTGCTAGCCTGAAATGCACGTCTGCGAATGAAGGTGGGGGTTTGCAGACTGACTGGGCCCTGGCTGGTTCAGGCAGACCTTGCAGGCTGCTGGGAAGGTGCTGTTGGCGTTTTCCACCCCCTATTCTTACTTCTCTTCTACAGCGTGTGATTTTTCTCTTATTTTAAGAATGACTTGAGGGCTGGAGATGTGCAGCCCTGATTTTAGTTGAAGCAGAGGTAGGCCAGTGCTTGGGGAAGAGTTCGGAAACACTCCTCTTACAGCCTGAACTTGTTGACCTGGCTTGCCTTGGCACAGGTGGCACCGGGGCATCTCGCCTGGCAGAGCGCCTGGTCACAAGGCCCTGCGCTTTGGCTGTCAGGTGTAACGCAAAGCCACTCCTTCGAATAAGGAGATTATCGTTTATACAGATAATGTCAGCTCCTGGGTGCCCCATACTGTCTGACTTGTACTGTGTTCTGTTTAGGGTTTGCCCTGTGGTAGAAATGCAGCTCCGTGTGGTGGAGCGGAGGTGGCTACCCTCTTCTGAGGCTGGAGGGAGGTTGTGGAAAGCGAGGCAGGTCTGAGGAAAGGACAGTCCTAACTGAGGCTTTGCTGGGCTGGATTGCACTTAATTTCACTGGTGTAGTAGTCAGCGCTGTACTCTCAGTTGTTTAGTAGCAATTCCTTTTTAATTCAGTAGGTTGCCTCTGGCACCCACAAATACTGGTTTCTGGGAACTTCTGGTAACTTATGGTTCCTGTCTACTCTAGATGTAGAAAGCAATTTAACTGGACTGCAGTCTGAAAGGCAATTTAATTGAACTGCAGTCTTGGAAGCTATCTTCCAAGCAAATGTATCAGATAGATTGCAAACGCATGCTGTCTTCAAGTCATAGCCATGTCCACACCAGAAGAAAAAAAAAAATGTTAAGATTAGTGATAAATTCTGTTCGAAAGCATGCGTCTCCTGCATTACAGAGGGAGAGTCCTTAGGAAGTGCTGCTCGGTCAGTCAGAAGTTCAGACTTATCTCGTACCGTTGGGTGAGGAGTAATGTGGCATTTCTTAGGAGTAATAAATGAAATTTTGTTGCTCAACAATAAGACATGCATCTTCGGGTGGGTGGAGGCTTTTATGCCAGTGCATAGCCACATCCTTCAAAATTCATTACTTAGGCTTGCCAGTGGCAGTGACCAAAAGAGCACGCTGACCCTGGAGATGACCGCCTTTTGAATTGTCACGTGTGGAAGAAAATAATGGATTCGGGTATTTCAAGGAGAAACAATGGAGTTAGACATTTACTTATCAGCTGGGAGGAGGAGGGGAGGGAAACCTGGCTGAATAATGTTCGTGGTGTGTAGCTCTGGCCTTCTACCCACAGACAACTTTAAAAGTTTGTGGCCTTCGATAGTGCATGTGCCATTCAGCCACTTAGGTGACTGTGAGTGAGGTTGGCCAGCACCTGCAAAGGATGTGGCTGCATGTCATTGCCTAACCTGTAGGGTGTCAGTGACTGCGACTCACTGCAAACAATGGAGACAAGTGACCTGCTCGGAGGAGTTAGCACAACCTGCATTTTCATTCAGGTGTTGACACAGTAATCAGTGGGGAATTTAATTCATTAAACCCAACCCTTGTTGCCAAATTCCCCTCCTGTTGTAAAGGTCAATGGTTCAAATCTCTTAATGGTGGTGCTTTTGTATGGAACTTGCCATCTCCTGTACTTGGGATAAATGGTGTGAAACTTTTACCTCTGCTGCTTTCCTTACAATTAAAATATAATGGAAATGTCATTTATTTTGTGAATTCTTAGCTTACATCTCCATCTATGTCCTCTGTGGCTGTTGGAAGTCAAGATTTAAAACGTGTTTTTGTGTTGCACAGTGTAGAGAACTAATTTTTCATTCTTTGCTGTATGGCACTGTCATTTGTCCTAGTGTTCAGTATGCTACATCTGATACCTCTGGTTTATTAGAAATTTGCCTCCATTGATTGTCTTGAATGTTTTATCTTATTTCGCGTTCTAACAATTCGGGTTGTACCATGATCCTGTGGAACAATACTGTGTTTTGTTCACTGACCAGAGACGTTTCCTTTCATCAGCTGACATCTCTTCCGTTTCTGTTGTTAGCACCGAGGATGACACAACGGGAAGTAGCCGCTTCTCTTGCAGAGGGCTCACTGTTGCACTTGGCATGATGTGCGTGGTTTCAGGGACGCACGTATCTTAAGACCTTTCTGCTGTAACGTGTCCCAGTGGAAGTTAGAGTTCTTTGGGGTCCCCATGTAAATTTCTAACAATAACTTACATTAGGTGAGGACATAAGCTGGTTGTCATTTACCCATTTCACGGGACTTTGTCATCCGTGAGAATTACACGTTTGTGAACATATGTTTATGTGCCAGAGACTAGCAGGCCTCTCTGTCTGGAATTTAGTGGAACTCCCCAGTTCCTGTAACTTGTGAGGTAAATGTTCGTAGCTGTCTCGCTGTGCTGGGAAGCACCTGTCAGGACGCGGGCTCGTGCAGCACGTTGCTCGTCCCTGGGCTCTGTTGTGGCGTTGGGGTAGCGCAGCAGCCTGCCGGACCCGGGCCTTCTGATCCCAGGTGCTTTTCAGAAGGAAGCTGCAAACGTGTCTGCCCCATAGTGAGCGTGTGGCAACACTTTGGGATGCTGTAGGGCCTTGTGGCAGCAGCTGTTGCTGTTCCTTTTCCGGACTGGTACCTGTTTCCTCTGCCCAGGAAGCACAGTGCGCTCTGGGGCGTTCGCAGAGCGGCTCTCTTCCCAGCCGGCTTCGTGCTGCTGCCAGCTGCACCGACGCGGAGGCGTAAGGGGGCTCCCAGGCAGACGTGTGCGCTGCGCTGAAATCAGGCTGCGGTGCGTCGCCACGATACATGGTTTGCAGCGATGCTTTCTTTGTTCATGTTTCTTTAACCGATGACACTGTTTCCCAGGCAGGGTGGTAGGTTCGAATGGTGCTGAAAAAGAGGAACGGCCACTGAAACCTGTTTGCTCTTGGTAAAGTCTTTGTATGGGAAGGGGATGGGGGGAAAAAAAAGCTCAGAAAGGGCCCTGCCGCCTTCACCACGTATCTTCCTGCCTGCCTGGGAGGGTGTTACTTGCTTTCCTAGTGGCGTGTTGCAGAATAGGGCTCACTGAATACGTTTAGATAAAAGATAGCCAGCTCCTTATTTTTCACTGGAAACCTCATACCAACAGACTGTTCCGAGTTTCCTTTTATTTATTTTTTTAAGTCTATGAATTTTGAATTTTTTCATCTGACGTTGTTGAAAGTCTGGCCTTCCCAGTGGTGTGTCTCAGCTAATTCAACCTGCGCTACCAAGGAAATAATGTGCTTCTCCTAGGTTTCAATTTTACCTCAGTAACTAAAGATTAACATCAGACTTCAGGCGAGAGGATTCCAAAGTTTTTGATGCAATTAGCTGATTACTGTTATTATCCCCGTGACCAGCGTGGTCCCTTTTGAACCTGTCTAACTCCCTAACCCCCAGCGAATTCCGCAGGCTAATTGCACGCTTCCAGTGCTTTCTGGCTTTTACTTTCATCCGGTGCCATTCTGCCCCATGTCGTGATTGACGCCTCTGCCTGCAGCAGCCGAGGGCGCAGGGGGCTGGCGGAGGAGCTAAGGACCTCGCGGGTGGCCTGGCTTTCTGGCTGTTAGAAGGCGATTCACATTTACGTTTACACGCGATGACAATTTACATTTACAGTTGCTTCTCTTGCAGAGCACTGGCTGCTGCCCGCAGCATGACGTATGTGGTTTCTGACCTGTTTTAAGACATCTGTGTTCTAAGGTGTCCCAGTCTTGCGTACCCCACCCTTTCCTCTGCTGAGCAGAAAGCCTGGCAAAGACAGCAAGCGGTCTTCTTCGGCTCGCTCCCGCGGGACATCTTGGCTCCTCACGTCCGACGCAGCAGGGAGTGGCAGCGGTGGGACCACGCGGGCTGGTAGGGCGAGGCCACGGCTCTGAGACCTAAGCGTCACGCTGGCCGTCCTCTGCCCTCGCTGTTTGCTTGCTGCCTTCCACCAGCCAGCGCAAGCGTTGATGAGGCTCTGGTGAACTGGATGAAGGACCGAGTCTGGGTTTACAACAGCCTGCAGTGAAGCAAGGAAAGCTTTAACCCAAGGCTGTTTCCCTGTCTGTTCCGTCTCTGTGATGTACCCGACTGTTGACAGAAGAGGAGGTGGCACAGGGCTGGGAACATGTGCTGGGAGGAGCCAGCCTCCTCTAGCAGCAGCTCAATTAGGTCATTTCAAGTGTCCCTGAAGTCGTGGCCTCTCTCTTTACACGCCTGTGTAAAGCCGGATAAGCCTGTTCCTCAACACTACCAGCGCGTGGTATTTGTTGGTACAGATGCTGCCTAGAATTCCTGTGAACTTTTCTTTTCCAAAAGTCAGGTGCCACTGAATTTTTTTTTTTGCAGGACTTTTGAACTGACTAAGATATTTTGGCGGTGTGGAACACCATAGGAAGAATTCAGATCAAGACTGATATGTGCAGACTCTCTTTTAGGGCGCTCATTTACCTTTGGCTTACAGTCACAAAAAATAGCCTCAAGGAAAATGAAAAAAATGTGTATGTTTACACTTCCATCTTTTTCTAAGGCCAAAAGGTGCATTTTTTTTGAGATGTGTTTACAAAACTGAACTCATGCTCTGAGAATTTTTCAATACAAGAAAAATGCAAAATGGATCTGGTCTTGTTACTCTTTACTAGAACACAGCATTCTGAAGTAATGTCCAAGGAAGGTGGAGACACTGTAGGTGGAGTTTGCTACATAATTTTTAACTCCCTTTTTCACCCACAGGCACTTCTTTGCAGCTGTCTGTGATGTGAGTCATCATTATCTCTAGCAGCTCTTTGAATAAAGCCTTGCTAAATTTCTTGTAGTGCCAGATGAGGTGTGAGCCTTTCTTTGGAAAATAACAAAAACTGGAAGAAAAACGTGAGGTCTGTAAAATGGCTCTGGGATTTAATACAGAGAGGTGATTTTTAGGATGCTTGGACACAATGGATTGCAAGTTTGGCTTTTTGGTGAAAAATAAGGTAAGGATTTCTTTTCTTCCTTAAAACAAATGTTCCTTTATTCTAGTGCAGGTAGTCACTTCTGGCTTTGCTTTAGTCACAGTATGTGAACCTTGTGTGACTGCAAGAACAAAAGCTGCCTTATTTCTCTTTTAGAAGAACTCTTAATACATTTTAAATGATATGGACAGGAAGATGAACCCCGGAAAGCCCATCCTAAAGGAAAAAAAAAAAGAGAAT
>VXAA01003761.1:0-67648 GCA_013399115.1 Anseranas semipalmata | reverse complement strand
AGAGCAAGACTAAGTACAGATACGGAGAAGGACAGAGGGCAAGGGTGAGAAAGACAAGTAGAAAGATAGAGGAACAGACAGACACGGAAAGAGAAGTGAGCAGAAGTGGGGGAGCTGAGAGAGAAAGACTGATACTAACAGAGGGACATACAGACAGAGAGAAAAACAATGGCAGGGAACTGACAAAAGGACCGGGGAGGGGAGTGAGAGGGAAGAGAGGTGTGCAGGTCAGGACAAAGCTAGGGAGAAGGAAAATAGATGGGCTGCAGGACCAACAGAGAAATAATTGTGGCAGCAAGCAGGGCAGAGCGGTAGAGGGGAAAAAAAGGCAAGTGGAAGGGCAAAGCCAAAAAGAGGAGGTTGGGGACTGGGACAGAGTGGCAGAGAGAAAAGGAGGAAAAAAAAGGAGTGGGACAGAGAGTTGGAGAAGGAAAGAGTGATGGGCTGCAACACAGAGATGGAAGAATTAAAATACAGGGACAGGAAACAGGACAAAAGGAGACAAACAGGACAAAAAAGAGGAGACTGAGAAGGACAGAGATGGAACAGAAAAAAAAACAGGGAAGGCAGCACAACAGGAACAGAGTCCGGGACAGGGAGCTGCAGAAACAGATGAAGCAAGAATAAGGAAGCCAGAAGGCAGAACCAAGGGGAAGACAGATAAGGAGGGGGGACAGAGAATAGGTCAAAGGGAGGGAAAAGGGGAAAGAACAGCGACAGGGGCCAGGCCGAGGCAGGATGATGGTGAAGAAGAGGGCAAGAGAGAGATGGAGGCAGGGACAGACAGAGAGGAGGCAGGAGATGGGGAGAGGTGGCAGATGCAGAGTGGAACAGGGAAAGCCTGGGACACAGAAGAGGGGGACACAGCCCCAAGGGCCTGGCACTCACCACAGCTCCCACTCCCAGCACTGCTAGGAGGATTTCACAGTTCAGATGCTTCTTTCTTGGTCTCTTCCCTTGCTTCCTCCTCTGTAGTTTTGATCACTTGGCTGTCATCCACCTAAGAGAATACATCAATATCTTACACATCTTACAACACAAGGCTCCATAGACACCTAGTGTGTCGCAAGTGCACCAGATGGAACCAGGCCACACCTTTGGCGATGCCTACAGATCCCATGGCACGTAGTGCTAACCCGGTGTGTTGAGGACTACTAAGAAGGACCCTTCCTCTCCCACACAGACCAGTGGTCATGACTGCAGCTGCAAGCAGATTCCAGCTGCAGCCACTTTGTTTGACTCCTCAGCTGCTTTACCTTTCCCTGGTCTCCTCCCCTTCAGCCACAGCAGCTTCTGCCAAAAGTACGCAAGGACTCCACCTTCCTCTTTTTGCTTATGCCACTACAATACCGAGGCAAAAGCCACACAAACCTAAGCAAGATGCAGTCAACAACGATGTCTGCAGGGGAGGAAGAGAGAACTTAGTACTCAGTGCTGGGAGAGACAAAAAAAAAAAAAAGCAACTGTTATCAACAGTTATTCTGCGAGTCTGCCACAGACCAGACTGGCACCGTTCCTCCTGCAGGAGCTTCTGGAGACATATCTCTTTCCACAAATCGACTCTAACAGCACTGGCTTCAGGGTAGGTCCTGGAGCTGGGGGCAGCAAGGTGGAGCAAGCAGGCCTGCAGGAGGCTCTGGGGAAGCTCTGAAGCACTGGGGAGAAGGAGCCCAGTGTCTGTAACTGCAGAGGCAGGATAGAACACAACAGTCTTTTTCTCATCGTTCCCTCTACCAGAACTCCGCTGATTCCCCAGGGCTGCCCTGAGTCCAGCTGACCCGTTGAAGCGGTCACTTGCAAACTTCACCGATCAGGCGTGCTCCGGCAGACCCAGGCCGCAGAAGCCCCTGCCCTACCCCAGCGCTCCCGGCTCTCCGTGTCCACGGGCACCCGGGGCGCCAGCAGGCTAAGGCAAAGGCCCCGGCTGCGGCTCCCTCTACCCCGCGCCCACTCCCGGCAGTCCGTGCCCCACGGCCCCCGGTGCCGTACCGCCCCCGAATCTAAGATGGCCGCCCGGAAGGCATGTATCGGAAACCTACACCTCCCGGCGCGCCGCGGAACGCATCCTAATGCCTGATCCTGCGGGGCCGCCGTAACAGCTTCCCCCGCCCCACTGCACCTTCCCGCCGCAGAACCCGGAAGACCCGCGGAGCGCAGCCCTCGGCACCGCCTCGCTCCTGGGCCGCCGTAACGCAGCCTTCTCGCCTCCGCCCGGCGCCGACCGCTGACACCCGACCTTGGGGATTTCCACGGGAGCCACCGATCGCGTGCCCCCCGCGGCTGGACGCAGAGCCTCCCTGCCAGCCCCCCTCACCCGCCTTTCCCCGGCCGCAGAATGCCTCGCACTGGGCCCCGTCCCAGGTTGTCACTGTGTCCGCACATCCCACGGGCACCCAGACCTGCTCACCTTCTCCCTCACTCCGGACCTGCGGTCCCGGACTTCACCAGTCCCCGCCGTCGCTAAGTTAAAGGCACTCGGGTGCCGCCATGCTGTAGGGACCAAGCGGCGCTTCTGCGCATGTGCGGGGCTGCCGCTGCAGTACCGGGCTTCAGTCATTGGGTGGCAGCAGTGAGTGCTGTGGAGCTACTGCGCATGTGCACCGCAAGGCGCTGCAGTACCGCGCTCTGGTCGTCGGGTGGCAGTGCTGCGGCCGGTGGCGCTCGTTCTTCCGCATTGCTGCAGGAGCACGGTTCAGTCGGCGGGTGGCAGTAGCAGCTTACAGCCACCTCACTTTCTTGGGTTTACCCCTCCGGGACTGCGTGCGGAACCTCCAAAAAAAAGAGGAGACGCGCGCGCCGAGATACCTCCCACAGCCCGCCTGCAGCGATTCCTCTCTCCTGCTCCGTTATGTTAGCTGCTTCCCCACCCCGAGTCCGATTCTTCAGTCTCCCACACTGAGGACTGGGCACCACTTGTAAAGCACAAACGACAGGGGATTATTTATAACTGCAATAACCACCACAGGAGAAAAATAACCTGTTTCAGCTCAGTGTTCATCACTTAGTTTGCCCAGGTCTGCTTAGATGTGGGCACAGTGCTTGTGGTTTAACACCGGATATCACCCGGATGCCAAGTGATAGCTTGACAATTCCTTTTATTCCTTTAGTCTTGTTTCCTTTTATGAATACCATCTAAATTCTAACCAAATTCTTCCACTTGCAAAACAAACACTAAGCCACACATGCTCAACTATCATGCCAACAGCCTCTCCCAAATGGCTTAGGCACCTGTGAAGTAAAGGAAATTACTCTCCTTGCCAGCTGCTGACAGCTACTCCCCCTGAAGTGAACTGTACAGTCTTCGCCAAAACACATACCCCTGGAAGAACTCAAGCACATGAATGCCAAAAGATGTGTACGGAGAGCAACAGTGGCTAGTGTTACGATAGAGACTTTTCTTCACTGAAGAATGCTTAGAATACAGCATGGACAGCAGTGCTGGGAGCCCCCTGATAGAAAGTTTTGTGAAATGAGAGCAGTGAAATAACTGGGACATGAGACTGGTCTGCTGGAAAATGCTCACATACAGAAGGCTATGATCACATAACACTGTGGTAAGTCTTATGATGCAACTGTGTGGGGATGGAAGCAAACCTCAGTGCAGATGGATGCAGAATACAAGTAGTTTTTCCCACAAGAGTGAGGTCAATGATTTCCCCCTACACACACACACACGAGTCAGACATCAGAAATGAGCATCCTCATATGCAAACACCTGATGACAGAGCCACTTCTCACCCAAATATGACTGGATGAGCAGGAGACAGAGGCTATGCTGACCAAGCACTTCAAATACCAGTACAGAAGAACTACATATTACTTTAAATCATGGCACAGTTCTTCCACATTCAACCACAACACCTTGTTCTAATACCTGATCATGCTCACTTCTATCACCATGACCAGCCTTCATGGCCTTGCAGCTATTGACAGTACATATTTCACCTGCAGGTGCTCCCCCTCCTGTAACCATGCCAAAAATTGAACCAAACAAGCAATGGCTCTACTTCACCTTGGCCTCTGAAGGATATAGCATCTTCTACCAACTGCCAACGGTTAGAATCAAGATCCTCACACCCTGTGTCAAATGCAGGCAGGCCCTTGCATGCCTGTAATACCAAACAGAACAGAAAATATTACACACTGGTATCCTACTCCATCATGTCCACAACACTGCAGCTGCCCCTCCAACCGCAGCTCCCACTATCAGAAAATGAAGTACAGAAATCACTGTTCACCTTCTCCTGTTCCCATCCGCATAACTTCTCCAGTATTTGCAAAAACATCTCTGGCAATAACTCGGCCCCATTACTTGTATGCTCAGCCCTTATCCTATAACAAAGTACTAGATCCATGTATGTCTCCATACCCACAACATCATTATCCCCATAATGGAGTTGCACCGCAGCCTTCCACAGAACTGCATTTCCCTGTGTTTACTCGCATCTGCACTGTTTTCACTACAACTAGGGGCACGCCTCAAAAACGTTTTGATGGGCACAATGATTCTTCATGAACATCAGGACCAGTTCCTGCAGCAACATTAAGAGTTACAAGCCTGCAACAGCAACTACTCCCTCAAAGCCCTACATGCTCACTCCTAGCCCAATGCAGTTGCTAAAGCAGTGCCATGGGCCCGCCCCCTCATCCCCATGATGTGCACATGTAAGTACTCATCCAGGAACAAATGAATGCCTTGCCACAAAATGAACAAAAGAAAGCCCAATCCCCCTAGGGTACAGCCCGAACCCTGCTGCTGTTCACCTGGGAAAATTGTGTGGCTAGTAATTTAAAGTGTCTGGCAATTAAGATACACCCAGTGACAACCTTATTCCAAAGACAACCCTATAGCGGGCTTCCCACTCCAAAACTTGAGTCTTATACAGTTACACATCTAAAACAAAAGCCTTACTCTGAGACATCCTAAAAGGGACTATGTACCCACATAGACCATCAAGCCCGATACCGGACTTCTCAGGATGGCCACACAAAAATAAGAGGAAGCCCAGTCATACCTCTCTAGATACCTTGGAACTGTGTGCTCCACTCCTCTCCCTGCCATTCCCATCATAGGAAAAGACTGGGGAGGATACGCTGCAGAAAGAGACAACTATAAGCCACAGGGACCAGTGTGTCTAAAGAAGACCTGACCCCTAGGAGAAAATAGGGAAGAAGGAAGAAAACTAGAAGTGCAAAGAAACATGGTAAGGTGCAATATGACAACTTGGGCCACAATAGGCCATGATCATAAGAGGCTCGACATATTCCATATTAGTCCAATTGCTGACAAAACTCATGGCACAAGGCCTCCTGCCTAGAGGCCTTCTGTGAGGTGAGATGCAGCCAACATTTGACCATGTGAATGATGATGTCAACAGTCAAGTACATAATGCTTATTTTCTTTTAAGTTGATCCTCGTTCCCTTCAGCTATGGTATAAAAAGAACTAAAGGCTCCCCATTGTGACACAAAGGAGAGTGTAAAACCATCCCAAAGATAACTGATGAACCTACCTCCCTTTCTCAGCTGTCTCACAGGACCAAGGTAAGAAGCCTTTGATTTTCGTGGTCTCTCCTAGACAGATTCAGACTCCTTCATAACAGTGCCTTTTGTCTATCTGTGCCCCCAAAGCCACCGTGCCATACGCTCTTTGGGAGCTGCCCTTCTGAGCCAAGTCTCATCATCTCTCCTCACAGAGTCCAGGCTCCTCTACACATTGGATGAATTATACNCCTTCATAACAGTGCCTTTTGTCTATCTGTGCCCCCAAAGCCACCGTGCCATACGCTCTTTGGGAGCTGCCCTTCTGAGCCAAGTCTCATCATCTCTCCTCACAGAGTCCAGGCTCCTCTACACATTGGATGAATTATACACAGTTTTGTTTTTTTTTTTTAATAACGTAGCTAGGGCCCACAGCAGTTGCCAAAAAGCTCTAGGGACAGCAAGATACTCTGCAAGCAATTGGGAAAACCATTAAGACATGCTGCTCCTTGAAAAAAAAAACACATCTTCCATCCCTCCACACCCCCTGTACAGTTACTAATCTAAGAAAGAACTACACCCTACTAAACACACTGTGCCATACCCATTGCTCAGCCCTGACTAGGCCTACTAGTCTTACCTCAAACGGGAACCTTAGCTTCTACAAGCTCAAAAACATTTCTCAGATATCTGCTATCAACAAAACAAAACAAAAAAAACTAACCCCTACTCTGACTGGAAGCCACAAGCAAATTAAACACCACAAAGGGGGAGCTCAGGCTGATAAAACTGTAAGGCCCACCTGCCACACCACCCACAATCCCCTGGGAAAGGGGAGGGGAGAACCAGCAGAAGGCATAAAGGGATTCAGCTGGGCCAAAATAAGCATTTTGTTCAGGTCCTGGTTTGCAGCAGGCAAAGAATAGAGAAGAAAATAATAGATTGCTAATGTAAAAGATTACATCACCCCTTTTGTTATGACTGCATATATTACTGCAGCAATATAAGCAGGTATGTAGTTAAACTTGTTTTTATTCTGACAAACAAATCTTTTTCCTTAAGCTGTAAAAAGTATTTAAAGTTATTGGTGGCTACACCGGGAAATAACTGATGAAAATTTGTGACAATATCAGCAGAAGTATGATGCTTTAGTTTCCATTCTAACACGGAATATGCTATATTACTACACTTCTGTTGGGTCTTCACACATAGGAGTAGGGAGGTCTTGAGGGGAACAGAGAGATACAGAAAGCTGAGAGAAAAAAAGAGGCCCTCAGCAGGGAAACTAGAGAAAAAGAAGAGGTCAAAGGGAGCTACACCAGAGACCACACTTCCCAGCAATGCTCTATGATGTCCTAGAAGCCCAATGATGGAAGACTATGTGTCCTAGCATGTTGCATAGAATGAAATTACTGACTAGCAACCTGCTGGTGGAAGACTGTCTCTGGCTATGATGAGTAGCAGGAAAAAAAAAAAAAAAAAAACTGTCTTGAAGCCCAGTGCCTCAAGAGTACGCCTCCTGGTATGTTGTGGTATGTTCTGCTGTATGAGGTGTAGCCACAGGGAGAAGTCATTTCCTCTGCCCAGCTCCGGAAGCTCCATGGGAACGTGTTGCTCTGCTGCCTGGTCCCCAACACTGGCCCGGGGCTCCCTGGCAGTTCTGCTACTGGCCCGGGCTCAGTTCTGATGCTGCCTGAGCATCCCCGCTGCTCCGCTCACACCCTCTACTCTCCGGCACTGCACTATGTTCTCTGATCCACTCTACCCTGCAGCCTTCCCCAGAGCTTCCCCCAGGGTCTTTGCTTCCACGTAGCCCTGACCTGGCTTGGGTCTGTGTCCAGCTCACCCAGGACTATTCCAGCTCCTCAGTAGGCTCTCCCAGTTGGCCCCTTCTGGCACAGGCAGAGTGCTCCACTAGCCTCACACTGCTTTGGTGCCAGCCCACCATGACTGCAGCCCTTCACTGGCACGCACCACCCTGTGGCCCGTGGCCTCTCACACAGCCCAAGGTATGTTCTCTTATTGTCTCTGGTGTGAGAGAAACTGTGGATAGCATGGCATGTTTCCGAGGACGTTCCCATCCATGCCCCCCAAGTGGGTGAGACTCACAGCCTGAGCATAAAACCCCTATTTGTGTTCCCCTACTCTGTTGTCACAACTGTTGTCCTGGTACCAACCAGTGGTGTCTGGCAGCTCCCCAGAGCATGACAGTCTCCTGGGGGCAACATGGCTCCCACCCATCTGCCCCCAGCTGCAGCCTGGCCCGCCAGCCCCTTGGCCCACAGCTGCAGTCCCTTGGAAACATGGGGACCATTGCCTTAGCCCCATCAGGGACAACTGGGCCTGGCAGAGCAGCAGAGGTGTGCCCCAGGTCCTGAGAATGGCTTGCTAACAGCTAAAGAGAGGGCCCTGGGTTTTTCAAAAGGAAAGGAGATGTATTAAGAGAACAAATGGTGAGTTCTGCAATGCAACAAAAGGAGAGGGGGGAAAACAAAAAAAGAAAAAAGAAACATCATGGTATAGGGAGGCAGATGAGTGACTCTGGGAGCACAGAGAGATAAAGGAAGGGCCCAAGGGCATGCCAAAAGGGGATTAGAAGACCTGGAGAACACCAGAAAGCACTAGGAAAACTTGGGGATGGGGGAGAAAGCTAAACAGAAAAGCTTTGTCCGACATTGCATGACAGATGGAGAGCCTTGGTGCACACCAAAGGACTGTTAATGCAGTGGAGCTCGATGTGTCTCATGGGAAGTCACCTGTCCCCATTGGAACTCCATCTCCCACCCTTACCAGTGAAGGCACCAGCCCCTGGCACCAGGCGTGCTGTGAAAATCTCAAGGTGCTGACAGCAAATCCAGGAGCAGCCTTGGGACCTCACATAACAGTGAAGGTGTCCTGGCTGCCCCCTGGATGTTGCCAACAGCTCCTACTGGGCGAATGTCCATGGCAATGCAAGAGAAATCCCTGGCAGCCCTGTGAACATCACTGGGGCTATCCTGGAACCTTAAAGTGGTTCAAGAGTCCTTGGGACTGGTCCCCACCCCACTCAGACTGTGTGTGTAACCTCCTCCTTGGAGCTCTTCATTGAGGCACTTCTTACTGAGTGCAAAGGGATATGGACATAAGTGGCATCCGCAAGGAGCTCTCACTGGGCACAGCCTCTCTGCATGAATGCTGAGCCCCACTTGTGGGTGAAAACATGCTGTGTCTGTCAGAGACTTTGGGTGCTGAGGCCAGGGGAAGCCAGGTGCGTACCACAAGCAGTAATGCTGGGCAACGTATGACTCCAGTGCCACAAAAAGGGGAGGCAGGCAGCCTGTGTCTTATTCGCATTGGCACACCACAGATGTGCTTACAGAGCACCTCTGAGGAAGCATCTTTGCAGAAGGTTCTTTGTGCCCTCTGGAAAGGCATGATGAGATGTCGTGCTTAGGAGCAGAAATTAAGTGCGTTCAGACTTTACCAATAAGATTGTTTTTGTTGGGTTGTTCTATGAGAGAAAACTGGAAGAAAAACTTGTTCAAGGAGGTACTGGATTTGTTAGTGCTTGGAGCTTTCCAATGAAGATTATGTATCTGTATAAAAACCAAGTGTTGTATTTTATGATGAAGCAGTTTGGCCACTGTATTTTTCTTTTTTTGTCCTGAGTTTAGTCAGCTGAGTATACTCAAGAGTAATAGGAGTATACTTCTTTCTAATATGAGTGATCCAGTTTCTGTTTCATCAGCTAACCTGGGAGTGACAGACAGGTGGGCCAACTGAAAATTTATCTAGAGGAGTTTAGTCAATGTCACGGGCCTTGAGAAAATGAAGAGTGTTTGAGGGAATGTGTTACTAAAATCGTATCTGTACAGTACTAGATAATAGTTCCTTCCTGAAGAAGGAAAACATCCCACTACCTATTCCCTTGGACTGATCCATTTTCTATGCTGGCAAAGCTCCTGTTCTCTGCTGCTCAAGCTTGTCTTTGACCTGCAATTAATTCAGCGCCTCTCTGGTTTGGTAACTCAGGTGTCAGTGAGCTGCACTGTGACAGCCTTAATTTTAGCTCGCTTTCTTTAAACAACAACAAAAAATCCATACTGGGGATTATCTCCATTATCTGTTTTATACCATGACTGCTCAGACCAGTGTATCAGTGTTGTAAAGAGGTGGATGGAATGGTGTGAGGGAACTTCTTTTCCTAGCTTCACTGCCTGAGCAAGCCTGCCTGTGTATTTCACCCTGAGGCCAGAAAGGGAGAAGTGATTTGCCTAAGGTTGCTGAGCAAGCGTGTTCAAAGCTAAGTTAGCACTTGGGCATGGCTGACTTCTGCCCCTGCAGGCACAATGCCAGCACCCAGGATCATCTTGTATGTATTTGCGAAGTGTAAAACAGAATATCGACTTCTCTGCTCCTTCAGCTGAGGTAAAGGAGTGAGAATATGACAAGCAACTGAGAGCATTTGGGAGATTTATGGTCCTAGAGGGAGTTTTACTTGTGCTGTCAGGGGTTGCAGAGGATTTTTTTTGAGGGAATCAGAAGATGTGATGAAGTCACAATGGTTGTGTCTGTTTGAGGACCGAGTCATGTGGTATCATTTTAGCTGCATTCCTCAGCTTCTTTGGCTTGTATTGTAGGCAATGATTACAGTTACTTCATTGGTGGTAGGTCTGGATTAAGAGGCTCTGCCCCACCTTGGGAAGCATTAATATCACTTCCATACTTCTACTGGGGATGTGTAAAGTGATCCAACTGTAAAACAAGACACTGTTGAGGAGGGGAGGAGATTTTTCTTTGAACACCAACTAGCTCCCTGGAGGTGCTCTAGCTGGTAGCCCTGCACAGCTGCTCTGGCTATGGTAACCTTTGCCCTGAGGGGCCAGAAGTGAGCAAAAGGGAGGTGGTGTGGGTGTTGAAGTGGCCTTAGGAGCTGCTGCTGGAAAAAGTATGCTCAGATCCTCACTGCCCGACACATCCTGCTTGACTCTCCTCTGTGCTGTGCCTTGACTGAGCACAGTGTCATGGAATATAGATTCAGTAGTATTTACCTTCCACTCTCTTGGATATTGGAAAAGTTTCGCATACTCTTGATTGCTGTCTATTTAGTTCTCGCTAGTCTTTCTTGGCATCAGGAGGAGTCCCTGTCATGGTGGGGTTGTTAAAATCCAGCTTTTCCAAGAGCTATTTGACTGTAGCTTCTTCTGTCTTGACTGCCAGATTCACACAAGATACTCACTCTGCTTTGTTTCACAGGCATGGTTTTTTTCCCACAGAGGCTTTTCTATATGTTTTCATAGCCAGTCTCCTCTCTGGAGAGGAGGCACGGCTCCTTGGCTGTGAATAACCTTCATTTGGAGCCAGTTGTTGCCTTTCTTAGGAAAACTGTGACATGGTCAAAGGCTGAGCCTACCCTTTGAAACACAGCATGACTAATAAGGCAATCTGTGGAGCATGTGCCATCTGCAGAGAGGAGATTTGGTGACAGTTACTTGGATTGTAGGAAGACAGCTGGTGACAGCTGGTGAGTTTATCTTTTTATCATCATGGTTGTCAGTGCTGCTTTTCTTCCCTTAGTTCTGTCTCCATGCATGTCAGTGCTGCAGCTGTGTTGATTAAGGACTGAAGATGAATTCAGTCACTTGTTATTTCAGCCTTGTATAGATTCAGGTCCTGTTAATGGGTCTACCCAGAAGTGACAAGAGGGGAGTTTGAGCTTTATTTTGCTCACCCTTTTGTCATTTGATTGGTAAGGTAGTAATTCAACAAGTCAGTTTTCACTCCTGCTGAAGCTTTCGTATTATGCTTAGGAGGGAAAGCTGCAAGTGATAGTTACATTGCATTCAGCTCTCAGGATTAGTTTCCAACTGTCCCTCTGCATCATAGCACAAAATTAGAAAGCTGTCCTTCCAACATTCATCTCTGCCCTACATTTCCCCCACCTGAGTTACTTAGTCCCCAGATTGTTAATTTACTAGTTGTCTTAATTGTTCTTCCCAACTAGTGAAATACATGTGAAAAGAGACTGCCTGCAGGCCATAAAAGTTTAAATCCAAGTACCAGACAAAAGCTGAGATGAGTTTCTCAATCTTTTCAGTTTTCTTGACAAACTGCTTTGCCTCACTGGCTCTCAGTTCTCTATGTGAAAAGGAGTCTGACAAAGCCATGAGGAAACATTAGCTGGCAAGAGTGAGATAGCCTACCTTCCCTTCAGCTTCAGGTTTTGTTATGCCTCTTTGGCATCTGCAGTGGTGGACTGAGCTGACTCGGGGCTGAGAGCAGTGCAGGAGGAGTTAAGTCTAAGTACTGCAGTCACAGGTGATGACAGCAACCTTTGTACTTTGTACTCCAGGCCTTTTTTGCCGCCTCTTTTCTGAAGCCTCAGCTAAGCTGGACCCTTCATATTTCCAGAGGAATAAAGCTCCTCTCCCTTCCAGCCTTAGTCTGCCTCTGTGGCATACTCAAGGGACAGGCTGTCCCTGTACAGGCACATGTGACCCAGCAGGGACCGCATTGTGATCAAGTCATGACTGCCACAAATGGAAGATTGTGCTTGTAAAGTTACCCTAAACACTAAAGTGGAGTAAAGTGCCTCCTCCTTGAGGACTGCTGAGTAGCTTTAGGCAAGTCTTCTCCCTGAGCAGCTTACTAATGTTGTTTGCACAGTTTTGGTAAAAAGATGGGGAGGGGGACCAGGTGGATCTCTGCTCTTGTTTTTCCTGCTGTTGTATGTCCTCCTCTGCAGCCTGGAATGACATGTAGCTCCGTCAGTCTTCACATTAAACACTGTAGCATGACCTATGATTTTTCCAGGTCTCTGCTGGTAAAGAATCTTGGTTGCATTAACCCATGTTTCTCAGCCACTTCTTACAGTTCCGATGAAGTGCAGAATTCTGAGGAGTCAGCTCACCCATGGTTCTTGTCACCCTGCCAGCACTGACCTTGGTACCACCTTTTATTTCCAGTTCACAGATTCTGAAATGTAAAATCCTCTTTCCATCTTGTTCCCCGCACACTACACTTTCCCACTCTTGCCTTACACAATGGGAATGTTCTTGAGGACAGGGAGTGACTCCACGTTCTCTGTACAGCCTCAAATATGATTGAGGCCTGACTCCTTATTGAATTCCCTCACTGACTGGATAAATTCCTTAGCTTATGTTATGCAAGAAGTCAGCCTGGAACAGACATTCCCAGATATTCTGGGTCATGAGTGAATGTCTTGCAGACAGCCTTCCACTGTTCCCCTTAAATTTGGAATTAAAACTATATACAGTGATACCATTTCATGGGACCCGCTATGAATCGTTTGCCTGCACCCCTCTGGCTGTTGGTGGTCTGTGGAGCACATTTGGGAATGCAACTGAGGCAATCTAATTGCCCCATCTAGTTCTAAAATCTAGTTAGTGAGACCTACAGGCAATACTTTCATAGTCATTTCTGATGTGCTTAAGCAGCACAGAGGCTACTTCTAAGTGCCTTCAGAATGTCTTTTGCCTGGCAATAAATTAGTAAGAATGCAGTAAATAAAGTGAACAGTAATATTTACAGTATGTATTTTCCCCCAAGGCTCTGAAAGGCTTTATAGGGGAGGAATAGCCGTACCTCTCACTGAGGTACAGCTGTCTCTGAGAAGAAATGCGCCAGATGCTTAACAAGCTTTAACAGCCCTCAGACAATAATTACAATAATTCAGGACCGGTTCTGAGGGATACTATGTACAATGGAAGGCACTACTGGGAATTTTAGATTGTTAAAGAGTCATTCCTAAATGGCAGGCGCGCCAAAATGGAGGTGGTGACAGTGTTCAAAAAGTCCTCACTTCTGTGTTTTGTCCATACAACGGTGCCTCTGTTGACACAACGTTTTCAAATGCTCCACAGATTGAACAGGGGCTGTTCACAGAGAGGAGCACGATACCAGTTCTATCACTGTTTGCTCTGGAGCTTGGCTTGTGTTTTTCAGCTTGGCTTGGTTTGGCTTTTGTTTTCACGCTGTGAGAAACACTCTGTAGCCAATAACATAGGCTCAGGCGAGGATCTCAGTGAAGTAGCATTTTTATTTGCGATTGCAATGGCAGGCGTCTCGCAAGCAGGAGAGAGCGCGCCTAGTAGTTACGTAGCACAGTTTGTATACTTTATCTCTCCCGACCGGGACCCTCCCCTGTTTCCCCATTGATTGGGTAGTCCAGGTTCACAATCTATCCAAGGTTTTACAGAGAATACATGGCTTTCAGTTGCCAGCCTGTTATCTTTCAAATTTCTAGTATCTTTTACTTTGTGAAGTGATAATGTTTCTTCCCTTATCTAACTTGGCTTAACAGCCCGTGATTTTTACTTAATTGCCCTAAGGAGTCTGATTGTTATTTGCATTTTACGAGCTGGTCTGGTCAGCTTTCTTATCACTGCAAGCACCACATTCCTTCTCCTAAGCAATGTAACATCTCTGCAAAGACACAAAAAAAACCTTCTTTCTTACGTGGTCACATACACCCAGTAAATTTTTATCTGTTGAATATCAATTTGGTACTTGTCTTTCTTCCCTCTCCTGCCCCCCCATACATTGGGCATTCCCAAGAAGCAGCATGTCTGGTACTTCCTGGGCTTATGTAACCAATTCTGGTGCAAAAACAACATTTTTGTTCCCACAATGCTTACTCCGATTATGTTCCTAATTGGGTCAGTAGGTACCTTCAGAAAGGAATAATTTGCATTCTTCACCATGGCATAATTTACAGATTCCTGGTCCTTAGGCTGTAGTCTTCTGTACAAGATAAGGATTAAGGGAGAAGGAGGGCATGTAAAATTGCTTTGTTTGGACTGTAATTCTTACCTTCCCAAGATGTGAGTTTTGTTTTTGAGTTTGTTGGCTGCTGCGGAGTTGGTCAAGAGAGGTGACCAGATGGCTGGCTTTTGCTTTTGCTCTCTGGAATACAGGATTGTGCCCAGTGTCCTGATGAAAATTTAAGAGCTTTTTTCCCCCAGGTTTTATTTGGGTCATGCAACTTCCCTTGTTTCTCCCTTTCAGTGATATACAACGCCAAGGCAGAGCCTAAGGAGACCAGGATTAGTCCTGCACCCATGACACCTAAAAGGGATGTGCCCCTGTAGTCCACAGGATGTTTCTCCTGTTACAAGCTCCTTAAAGAAACCTAAGTGGTGAGTTTTCTCAATGGAAATATTTTCCATAAGTGAATATCACAGCCTGACTGTCTGCATTCTGGTCTGACATTTTGAATATCTACTTCCTAGAGTTCATCTTCCTTCTCATTCAGCTATTTACTATGTGAGAGATGCTGCCTCCCCTGTTAGACAACATTGTGAAGAGCCTGATATCCTGAAGTTAAAATCTCACCCACCAAAAGCTGAAAAACTATTAATTGAGCTTTCTTTCCTGAAACTGTTTTTTTCTTTTTCTTTTTTTTTAAACTAGGCAGTTTGGTTGTGGTTCTTGCATTTAGCTCATTGATTGTAGCCAAAATCGCAAATTTCACTTCTGTCTGGTTTTCTCTGATCACTTTGTTATCTTAAGGTCATTCTCATTTTGCTGTGACTTCTTTTTAAATGCTATACTGTCAGGCATTTGCGTTCCATCCTGTTCTACAGCAATACGCTGTATACCTCGCCGTATTGGGTGCCTTCCAGTTTTGAAGCAAATGAAGTGGCTAATGTCTGTCACTTTTTTTATACTCATTACCTTCCCAACAGAAGAAGCGTGTGCCATAGAAGTCCTTGTTTGGTAGAATGTTTTGGCATTGGACTTCTTGGGAAGAATTTGGGGATTTCCTTTTTCTACAGTTCTAGGTTAGGGGAGACGCAGTCAAAAGAATGTGACTTGTTCTTGGAAGGGCAGAAGAAGAGATGAGTGGTGGTCCTAGTTTCTGGAGTGTGATCAAGAGCATTGGTAAGGCTCATTTCATAAATTTGGATTAGCCTGTAAGGCCAATTTTTAAAGTGAGGAAAGTATCTGCCAGTCATCTTGATTGGTGATTCACATCAATCAGAAAAAGTAATGTCTCAGATGTGGCAAATGCTAAGTGCTGTACAGCCTCTGTAGTGGACTGGGGTATTAAAACTAATGACAGTTTTTGGAAGCGTGGACTGGGAGTGCTGAAGAGAGACAGAGTAGGTTTGATATGTGAGAAAAGCAGGAGTTGCTTCCAAAATTTAAGTCTGGGTCAGGGTATGCATTCAAAAGTTTTGATACCCAGTGTCCCCCCTCCCCACCCCCAGATTAGAAGAACAAGGACAGCGAGTACAAAATGAATCTTGAAAAAATTATATGCAATGATATTTTGATTAGGTCGAGAAGCTTTTGGCATTCGCAAGCACAGTGGGTGTGCTTGTACATGCTTGCGCACAGATACTCAGTGTGTTGTTCCAAGGCTTTGCATAGTCCTTTCAATGTAGCTGTAAGTGGCAGTATTCATGTTTTAGGCTCAGGTGCATCATTTAAGTCTGTCTCTCCCTCTTGGTAGAGTAAGAGGTTTGTCCAGAGAGCTGCTCAGAGTACCTAGATTTACCACAAATCTAGCCATCTTATGTGCCTTTGTAGGTGCTGGGTGGCTGTAATTCACAGGCCTTTGTATATCTCTTTATCATCTTCTGTTATTGAAGCTACCCCTTCTGTGTTCAGGTTTCTCATTGGTTCTCTGCATTTGTGTTTAGAAAGCATCTCATTCAGCCATCTGCTCAAGGCAGTACCCCATAACTTGGAAAGTTATTCATGCTTAGTGTTAATAGATTTTGTTTTTTCCATTGATGCAGTGAGCATCAGGTACAGATTCCTTTCAGAGAATGTGGACAGAATAGAATTCTAGAAAAATGTTTGAGTTGATTTGATTTTGTTAAGATTCTATTGAAAGTGTTAAAGGTGACCTAAATTTCTAGGGATGAACCATAGGTGCAAACTTGAAGGGACAATAACCTCCAGCAGGGAAAAGAGGAAGCAGTAGATGAGCAGGAACAACACATTCAATGGGAATTTGAATGATGTGACCAAGGTCCCACAGCGAACCTCCAGCAGAATCAGAACAAGAATAAAAACTACCTATTTCTTCTGCAATGTCTTCATCCCGAGACCTTCAGCCATTCATTTCAGTCCTCCAGTGAGGTGCTATGCAGCTTGGAACTGGGGTAGAAGACTTTTTGGGTTATTATGTTTACCAGAATCTCTTTGCTTAGGCACATACATTCAAAATGAACCCTTCTAGTCATTGGCCTTCTGATCTCAGTGTTTTTCACTTATCGTTGAAAACATGCATGGAAATATTGGTTCTAAGTGATGCTGGGCATCTTGTTACAAAGCTTGTTACTTCATGAAGACAGAATCATCATGCTGCTATTAGCATCATTTTCTCCTTCTTGGCTATATACTTTGTTTGTATTTGATGAAAATAATATCCCTTCACCATAAAGAGCACAACATCCAAGCTGCGACTCACATTACTGCATTTTATTTGCTTGTGCTGTCATACAGCCCCTGCAGGTCATAATTCACTGCGGGTGTCACCACAGAACAACCTTGCTGGCCCTGTAATTGTTATTGGGTCCAGAAAAATGAGTTGCTGACCTTTCCCAAGTGCTATTTCTGTTGACTGCTAAAAACATTCAGAACAAAGTTGCATGTTTCTTAGGAGTGCAAGCCAGACTCTTATCTGCTTGCTAGCTCTCTGAATCTTAGCACGTCTGTGAAGATAGCTCCAGCTATTTCAAAGGAGAGCTCAGTTTACTCCGTATATACTATGAGGAAGGGTGAGCTTCAGGTCCTAACTACTGGTACTGTGTTAACATCCGTTCTCTCTCTTTCAGCAATTGGCTATGGTTAGTCATGTTCATGTATCTTCCAGCGTGCTTTTAACAGAAAAGTGATCTTGCCTCTTCCTGTAAGCTCCAGACTGCCACATTGAGAGGTACTGTTGGTGGGGGTAGCCCAGTGCTGGTCTACACTGTAAGGAGATCATTAGGAATACGGTACTAAGGCTAGGGGGAAAGGCATTGCGTATCCCACTCGTTCCAGGATAACAGTTGTTGAATGCTTGCTATTCTGTTCTACATCTCAACTCTTTTGGGTATTGCTTTTCCATGCTCGTTTGGAGCAAAGCTCTCAAGCTGCTTCTTCAATACAGGATAAAGGTAAAGGAACTGCCAGTTCCTCAGTCCTGCAGATCATGGAAGAACACTACACCTTTCTAAATGCACTGGGGAAAAAGAGTTCTGGAAAGATTTGGTGGGAAAGTTCAAAACCAGAAGCATATGAAAGGTCCCCATATTTTCTCAGGGTGAAGGATGAGGAAGTCATATTAGTTGAATTGCATTGGAGAAGTCTTAAATATTTCTTTGCTGAGGGGTGTATCTTAGGGCAGAGAGAAAGACGGGTAGGTGCACTCTCCTGGATATCTCCTTTCACAGCTGTAAGGGCACAAGCTGAAGCATCACTGAGGCAACAGACCTGATGCTAGAGGACTAAATGGAGACTGAAGAGCTGAGTTCTCACCCAGCAAATTAGCCACTGGTGCTGTAGATGGATCAGTTCAGAAAATGCCTCACTTTCTGTCCTGTATGTAAAATGAGGTTAAAGATCTTGGCTTTCTTAAAGGACTTTGTGATCTATTCATGGGAAGGGGTATATGTATCTATGTAATTGGAGGTTGGATTGGTTCTGTATAAAATGAGCTGAAGCAAGGTCTTTGAGCACAGTGCTGCTTTTCATGTGTCAGTGTTCACTGCTCTGATGTTAATTCCTCGACTGGGTCCACCTAGCCTATCCATTGCTTGTAGACTAGTGGCTTTCAGTTGTTTGCACTAGCACTTGGGTAGTGCTTAAGAAATGCATAGCATCAGCTGAGATTGAAGTGAAGAGAATGCTTTTCTCTGCCTCTTCCTGTGAATCACAGAATCATAGAATGGTTTGAGTTGGAAGGGACCTTAAAGATCATCTAATTGATCTAATGCCCCTGCAACGAGCAGGGACACTAGACCAGGTTGCTGGAAGCCCCATCCAACCTGGCTTTAAACACTTTTGGGGATAGGACATCCACAGCTTCTCTGGGTAACCTGTTCCAGTGCCTCACCACCCTTGTAGTAAAGAATTTCTTCCTAATATCTAATCTAAATCTACACTTTTTTAGTTTAAAACCATTACTCCTGATCTTGTAAGCCTAGATAAATAACACCATTCTTCATTACTCATCTAGTGGTCTGTTTAAGAAGATAATCCTCTTTATTTTTATTTTAATCTTATGCAAGGTTCATGACTTGTGCTGAAGGTCATGAGTTTAAACGGACTTTTTGATATATGGTGGGAAACTAGTGTGCTAAGGCAAAATGTAATTACTTCCTAGAGTGAAATGCTCAGATAAGCTGTTCGAGTACTTGGTAAAAGCCTGATAACTGTTATTCAAATAGTTGTCTGAGTGAGAGGGAGGTGGTGGTTTCTAGTAGATTACATTTTTCGAAGTCAGGTTCTTTGCACTCCTGGGTAAATCAGTGTCTGGTGTCATCCAAGCCTCAGCTCTTGGTTGCCCACTGACAGGGAGGACCAAACTCTGTATGTGCCTAGCCAGGTAACTCAAGGCATAGTGATGCGTATGCAGTGACCATGGCACATTCTCTTTGTCTATAGAAATGCACTCTTCCTGCACCCCCCAAAATAACAGGACTGTCCACTTAAGTTGTTCTGTTGGTTAACCAGCCAGCATTCCCAGTAGCTGGATAAAGGCACCTGGACACCAACTACCTTTCCATGTTTGAGATCATAATCTGTGAATTGTAAAACTTTCTAGTCTTTATGGTACTGTGACCAAAGCACTGATGTGGAAGCTCTCTCTGAGTTACCTGTGTCCTTATATCATTACCATGCTGCATCCTGTTATACAGCAGGTGCCTGGGGGAATGACTTTGCACTGAATGCAAATATTTTTAGTTTTAGTAACTTCACGTGATCTAGGACAGTTAATGCTGGCTAATAATCACATTGAGATTGTATCTTTCCACTGACTCCCCTTTTATTGTTTGAGCAGCTGGCTTCTGGGACTATATTGAAGTGTCCTTTAAGTTTAATGTGTGCCATGATGTCTTTTCGGTGCCAAAGATTGCATGTCCAAATAATACTCTGGTATCCTTTTTATTATAGTGGGTTGTAATAGCTGAAAGACAATCTCACTGCAAGATCCTCACTAGTTCCACAACTGCAAATTTATAAGCAGCTTTTTTAGTTCAAAGCCCCTGAGCAGCAAGTAACGGAGAACAGAGCCAGTAAATTAGAGCATGTTTAGCTATTTATGAAGGATCACATATGAAGCCAGAGCTGGAGGCAGTGGCTAAGTGGAAACAAAATGTGACTCCACTGAGGTCAAAGAAGTTGCATCAGGATTTGTCTGTAGCCCCCATTTATTTTTAGTTTCCCTGTTAGCATTCCTTCTTATGTCCTTATGGCATGCCCCTCCCAATATCCTTCTCACTCACTCAGTTTTCCTGCCCCTTCTCATTAGAGTGTTGGGGCTCTGCTTTAACTTATGGCCAGTTCTTTTAAAAAAAAAAAAAAAAAAAAGACACCAATACTTCATATATGCAATCTTCAAAATCAAGATGAAGGCCTGCATTCTGATTTTAGAGATATAGCTATAAATCTCAAGTAACTGCAGGAACTGGTAAAATAACTCCACATTCACTCTAGTATTATAGCTGAGACTGGAATGTGCCCTGTTATCTTTTAAATTACCAGCATAGCACATGCATATTTACCTTGATTAAAAGCCTCAGATCCTTCCTTCCATTATGTTTAACGTGCACATGTGAGGTCTGGGTTCCTTCTTCAGTGGAAGTCTTTCCCAACCCTTCAGGGATCTTATTGCTAACATGAAGTGGCAGCCCTTGTTGAATGTTTGACTGTATTGCCAATTGCTCTTACAGTCAGTGGTTTAATGAAAGTTAATGATGTCACCTATGTCACACAGACCAGAACTCCACAGCAGTCAAGGGCTGCTGATTGCTCTATTTGGGATAGTATCATATTTGTACAGGTTTACTGTAGGCTGTTGGCATGTTTTAACACTTCAGATTTCCCTTCAAAACAGCACAGATTGTAGCAAGCTGGGAAGGGTAACAAGCCAGAAAAGCAAAGCATTCAGGGAAAAGGGAACCCCAGTCAGCGAAAGAGACGGACATACTGGTTTGGCCATGATCAAATGGTGTGAATTTCATTGTACACAAACATGTGTTGGAGGGTTTGCTAAGGATGCTTGAGGAGCTCATCAACCATCATTATCAATCAGGAAAGCTGCTATCAACCCCTTGCCTGATAAATGGCTGAAGAGCCCTGGAGAATTCCATAGTGGAAGCTGGAGTAGTTTATGAAGTGCTTGGACAATGCAGGGCAAGATAGTGGGGTACCTAGCAGCAGATTACTCCAGAAGCATGAGAAAGAACAGCATGTTACTGGTCTCTTAACATTCCTGAAACTATCCAGATGCTTGGCAAAGGTGTTTCTTAAAGACAAAAACAGCAAATACCTGGTTTGGGAACAAAACACTAGTAATTTTAGTGGGAGTTTTTTATGTCTTCTTGCCAGCTCTGCTGGGGGGAGCTCTCCAGCCATGGGAACACGCAGTGGTGTCCAAACCCAAGAGGATCTCAAGGTGCTGACCACAGACCTGTTGCCTTCCCATAGTTTTGGGCTACCCTGCTTCTTCCATGTGCAAAATCCAAAGCTCGATGACTATGGTAGCAATTTTTCATCCTTCCTCCCAGGGATTTGCTTGTGAGATCCTCAGCCTGGGTCACTCCCGCAGTGTGCCAGAGACCCATAAGACTTTTGCTTACTTCTACCTTTTGCTTACCTGTGCACCAGTCTTGGAATTTCCATTGACGTCACCTCTGGGCCCCAGACTGGGTAGGCTGAGTGCTGTGGAAAATAATAGATAATAAGCCACATTGTAAGATGTAGTGCATGATGAAGCAGGTACTAAATAGGATATGTGATTAAGGAACTGTTTCTGGTGGAGTGACAGTAGATATTTCCACCTCTTCTGTAACAGAGTGCTTTGGGACAGGTGCAGACAAAAAATGTCCCATTGCTGAGGCCTTCCCTTTGCCTGGCAGTCCTGTACAAGCTGGAGCTAGGCCAGAGTATCAGTTTGCCTTCTGCCATGAAAAGCTAGAACTTTGATCTGGAAAGAATTGGAACTGCCCATGGAATGCTGTCAGACACACGATCGGATAACGATTTGCTAAGAGGATGACTGGGCCTCAATGTTATCTGAGATCAGTATTGAAGAAAACAAAGTTTGCAGCCATGGCAGCGACTGCCGTCTCTTAAATGTTACCCTTGACAGGGCTTGGCACCCTGAAGCATTATAGAGTCTGTTAGCTCTGCTAGTCCTTTATGTGGCAAGTGAATGTGGCAGAAGGAGCTGAAAGACCTTGCACAAATTGGGGAATGGATGCTCCTTTTGATGCCTGTGGATTGTGTGTGTTTGCACATATACCTGCAGACATATGCCTGGTGCATGCACTCTGTTATTTCTCTGGCATCATTATTGTAGTGTTGTGATAATCCCTGGTGCCAAGCAGGGAAGACAAGAAAAGTTGCCTGTCAGTTATGTTAAACACCTGAGGACTCTTGGATCTTAGCCTGCACAAAGCGATTGTTATCTTCAGCTGTTTTCGAATAAACTTTGCAGAGTAGAACTAATGACTCTGAGAACATAACTCATTTTTAATATTAACGATGTTTATGGTCCTTTGGTTAGTCGCTAAAATCTTGTAATTTCATGTGCCATCAGGCTGTGAAACCTCATCAGAAAAACAATTGTTTGTGTACTCAACTCATCTCATTCTAGAATCTGCTTCTGTGTTGTTTAGACTACCCAAAGTCTTTCTACACCTAAGGCACCTCTTTAAATCCTTGTTATGTAAATACTGATGCATTACTTTGCTCTTAGATTAACCTGTGTTAGTAGGATGCCTTTTTTCAAGGTCTGATATGAGTGCAACTTAAACGGTATATAGAAGGCATTCATGTTGCACTTGAGGATTCCCCAGCTCACTCATGCACATGGGCACATGTTATACAGGCATACAGTACTAGTCACACAAAGACACATGCACACTCCTGTCAGTCTCTAAGATGTAGTGAAGGTTGACCAAATCTACCATATCATTCTGTTTGTTCCATCACACTCGTGATGTAATTTAGGTGTCTTTTCCTATGTTCCAGGCTTTCCCACTTTCTTGCTCTCCCAGATTCTCTGCCAGGAACTTGATGTTAAAACACTACTAGAAGAATTTGCATGAAAAGCAGCACTCCTGTTATCCTGAGTGACAAGACTAGTGGAAAAAGCGATGTCTAGTGTGACGAGAGATTTTTATCAGGTAAAAGAGAAAAAGTCTTCGAGAGGGCTGAGAAAAGCTGCAAGTGAAAGAAGGGGAGAGGAAAGGCAGACTATTGAAACAAACAAGGAAAAATGGTGAGTTCCTTTCTCTCTTAATGTCTTTTTGGGAGAGGAAGGATGGTAACACTTCTCAAAGAATGGAAAGGTCAGCTGAAACTTACCAAGTTAACAGATCATTGTGAGAGGAAAGGGAGCCTGTCCCTCTTCTCACCTGGGCAGAACAACTCCACAGTCAGTGGGCTGTGCTCCCCTACTTTCCTTACACCCATTTCATCGAAATACAGCCCCAACAGCTTTGGAGGGATATCCCCTCTGACTGGTGGGAGTAAACAGATAGGGTTCTATTTTCAGACACTGGCTAGTGGGAGGTGATAGACATCCCAGCCTTCCCTACAGAGGAGGAACTTCCAAAGGGTAGAATGTGGAAAGTCCTCTGAATGATACCAGCTTATTTTCTGCAATGCTTAATTATGGTATCAAATGTAAAGTCATCAACAGTGCTGTCCAGGAAGATCTGGTCACAGAACCCAATAACATGTCCTAGCTACTGTGGGGTAGGAACCCACTTTTTTCTTTATATGAGCCTAGCTTTTTCAAGAAGCCCTACAGCAAACAGAAGTCACATCTACTTCCTGTCACCCTGGTTTTGGCAGAAGAGCATAATGGACCTTAAAGCTTCAGTAGGGCTTAAATACTTTAGAGGGAAGACTGGAGCCAAGTGCACATCCTCGGCTCTAATTTCTCTGTTAACATGAATGAAAAGAGACCCGAGGAACTAAAATGGTTAATAAAATAAAACAAACTTAAAAATGACATTCAAGGGGGAACAAATCTAAGGAAATCTGACAAGGAATGACTTACCATATGCAGTTGGGCACAATTGATTTTAAGGGCTTTGGAATCGACTGTGGCATGCCACACATTGATCTGTGTGTGACAGGCAAATAGCATCACAAACACTATTCACATGTGAACTTGTCTTCTGCTAACAATCACGTTTCATGCATTAAATGCAAAGCCTCTGGTCTTTAGCACATGCGTGGCTTTGGTTTGCACTTGTTTTTGCACCGCACATCTAGATTTCTTGTATACTGCAGGAGTTCAGCAAAACCCTCAGGAGTTCCTCTGTCTTTAAGAACAAAGCCAATCAGATGCAAATTTAGGCACGGGTGTATGCATCTTGCTGTATCAGAGTCCAGTGGACATATATACATTTCAGTGATGCACTCATTCCCTCTGCCTGATTCTTTGAGCCTGCCTACTTAATCTGGTGCTTTTACAAAAGGTATTTTTCAGCTCTACTTTGACACTGCCAGTCATTATAGTGATTTTTAAACATCTGCTATATAATCCAAGCTGTCTTGTTGGCAATGATCTAGAACTTTGAATCATGTTCTCTAACTTCATTCCCTCTTTGATTAAAGGATTAATTTTGGTGTACAAATGATAGTCTCCCTGTGGAAGGCTCGAGGTGTCTTGCAGGTTGCTACTTAAACTCTGGTTGCCTGGAACATGTCAGAAGGAGGGGAGAGAAGCAGTGTAGACTGGCAAAGCGTCACATCTGAACAGCTGGACATGTATCCTGGCGGTCAGTTATAGTCATCAAGATTCCAAGCCTAAACCTGTGAATGTGCCAAGAGCTGATGTTTAAGCTGATGGTTAAGATGGCATGCTGTGTTATGGATGATGCCACTGTTACAAGTACTTCTTGTATTACGGGAGTACTGAGAGCTCCCCTTTATGCCAGATGCTGCCCTGTAATTCTCAGGGTTAAAAATAGTCCCTCGCCCAAACAGCTGACTGACATACTAGGCAAGACAGTTAAGGGGGGAATGCTTTACCTGAGGGGATGTTCTTAGCTGCATTCTGCATATAGGGAAGCTGAGGTAGAGGAGGGGTGAAAATGGCTTGCAAAGGCATGTCTCAGAGTGGTTGAAGTGGAGCAGTTTACTGCCTGTAATTTTAGAAGCATCTGGTCTGGCATGAAAAATAAGATGACTGCTGTCTTCAAAACGACTACAAAAAAGAAACATTTCCTACTCTTCATCCACTGCACCTGGAGGTCCAGTCTGTACAGGACATTTCAGACTCCTTTGTAACCAAATTTTGATGGTGGTTGTTGTTAGTATGAAGGGGTGCTTCCAGCTGTAAATTCCAAGCCTAATTCATGCAAGAAAAGCCTGATGCTGCTCCCCGTACATCACTGGCAAATCTTCTACTGACTTGCCAACCAGGATCTCACCTGAGCCATCAAAGCATATCATATGGCAGTGAGCAGTATCTGGTTAATTGTTTTCTTTCTGAGGGAACTGGGGTTCTTTAGTCTGTAGAAGAGGAAGCTGAGTGGGAACCTCATTGCTCTCTACAACTACCTGAAACGAGGTTGTAGGGAGGTGGGTGTCGGTCTCTTTTCTCAGGTGACAAGAGATAAGACATAAGGAAATGGTCTCTAATTGTGCCAGGGGAGGTTTAGGTTGGATATTAGGAACAATTTCTTCATGGAGAGGGTGGTCAAGTGTTGGAATAGGTTAATAGGTTGCTAAGGATAGTAGAGTCCCGATGCCTGGAGGTATTGAAGAGATGTGTGGACGTGGCACTAAGGGACATGGTTGTGTGACAGGACTCGGTAGGTCAGGTTGATGGTTGGACTTGATCTTGAAGGTCTTTTCCAACCTAAATGATTCTATGATTCTGTGATTTTTTTTTTTTAGCCTGTTTCCCAGTACAGAGTGAGAAAAAGGCCAAGCCCCTCAGCACCAGCAGATGTTTGGGATGGAATGGACAAGGAGATACTGGGATGGGGCTTGGTAAAGAACAAAGGGGCAAAAGTGGAGTACTGCCACATGACCTACTTCATGCACAGAAACCCAATTCTGTACCTTCCCAGAGCACTCCTTGTTGGAATGCCTGGGAGAGGAGTATCAATATTTTTGGCATATAATTTGAAAAGATACTTTCAGCTGCAGTCAGGCCTAGGATTACCTGAGGAAGGACTGGCATAAGCTGAAGAGCACACATTTATTTTGTCAGAGAAATGTAAGCAGTAATGTTCTTGCATTGGAGATCCAATGTAGGTTTGCTACAAAATTGGCTGGCTCATGAACAACCTGCCCTTGCACAATGGTAACCTCTTGCTTGTCAGTGTGAAATGCACACCCATGTGGAGGGTTGGTTTAAACATTAGAAAAACCTTTTGCTAAGGGCTGATTCCCAAAAAGGACAGTTTGTGACTTACTTTCTCTGGACTTAAACTCTTAATAAATACTCGTACAGTAGGCCTTTATATAGGAGCTTTCTCCAAAATAAGGCATTGGCACTGCATACAAGGCAATAAGTCACTTGGAAATGAAGACTCAGCAGGAAGATGTGCAGATGCCTTCTGGGAATAAAAAGCCTACCACTTTTTTCCTCTGAAGCTTTCAACTGTTCCCACGTGCTTGCCACCTGGCTGTGTTCATAGATAATCTTTTTGAAGGAAGACAGCAGATTCTGTGGAAATTGGTACATGCCAGTTCCTCTCTGAGCTTCTCTGTTTGCCAGTCCTTGTTAGGCCACCATCTGCTAAGGTGAAATGTCCATATCTGCAAAACTAGGTCATTAATGTGGCAGAAGTAGCAGCCTCTGAACTGAGTTCTCTTCGAGATCAGCCACTCTGCTCTGCCTGAGCAATGGCAGAACAATGATTCAAAAATATTCTGAGGCATTTCCTAATCAAAGGCAGTGAATGCAGACCGACTTGTTAGTCTGTACAGAGAATCCAGACAACTTTACCTTTGGCTTTTAGCTAGAGATAGTGCTTCCTTGCCAAGCAGAAAAGGCGCAGTATAAGAAGTAGTTAAATGTCTATGGGCAGCGCTGAATTTATTTTCACAGCCCAATTTCAGTGCAAGTGGAGTATAGATGGGATAGATCTAAGTGTGCAGAAACTCCAGGTGCTTATACAACATCACACATCACACAAATCCATTGCTCATTCTACTCTGATCTTCTGTGCTTCATTTTAGCTTCTGTTCTGTGTTCCTTACTCCATTGTTGCTTTCAGTACCAAGAGCCTGAGAATCCTGCTTTATTCTTAACACTCTTGGTGATGTTGGCAGAGAGACACAGTCTTAGTCTCTTCAAGAGTAGAATTTTGGCTGGCAGCAGTGCAGAGGTTTCCAGTACCAGGACAGTCCAGCATCTGTCATTCCCAAAGGCACAGTCTCAGCTGGATGACAACATGCTGTAGATAAAGCAGTCTATAGCTATGGCTGGGAGGTGGTTAGGTCATGCAAGGATATAGGAGTTGCCAGGTTGTATCAAATTTGAGATCTAGTGAGTCCGGTGTTCTGGCTCTAATTGGAGTCAGAATCCAACGCTTTGCATGCAAGAGTCCTGGTTACATGGAATAGTTCCTCCCCTTCAACTAGGAAGTGTGTTTGGAGCTAGGGAGTTGAGTGTTTTCCTGCATTCTAAAAGTTTCTGGTTGTCCTTAGCTAGACAGATATTTGATCTCTTCCTAATCCGTAAAATCCAGGGGTTGACTGGAAGTATGAGATCCATTACCAGAAGGAAGTCCGGTTAAACTGTGGTTAGATGTTGCTCTCCTGGCTGTAACTTTAGTCACGAAGGAGGTTAACTGGTCTTCAGTTACTGGAAAAGTTTGATGGAATACGCAATGTATTTGTCCTGTTGATTATTTGTTTAATTTGGGTTGTTTGCCCTAGCTGTGAAAAAGCAGTTACCATTCTTGCTGTCCCATTCATCAGTCTGTGGAATCTCTAAGTGGTGAGCTTGGCCTTTCATGCAATTTGTAGACAGAAGTGATCCTTTGTAGTCTGAGTCCCAAACTGGGTGGCTGTCAGAGGGTATAGGAAGACTGGAAGTTTTTCCCTTCTCACAGACACATGTACACACTACATGTGAAGACACTGTTAACACCAAAATAGTTCCATCAGGTGACACTAGAGCCCACTCGCAGGAAGAGACTCCTCTGCACAGACAGTTAAAAGGCAGACACTGAAGAGATGGGAGCAGCAGAGGTGCTGTCACCCACTTGCTTAAATTATTTTCCGGTTGCTGTAAATAAACTCATGTTCTTTTAAAACAGGTCACTAAAATGTTCTCTGTATCTGTGCAACTTTTCCATCTACCCATGTTAATGCCAGGGCATAAATGCTTCTCTGGTTTTAGATTTTCTACAAAAGTTGAGCATGTGAGGTGATTGCCAGAGCAAGCCCTTTAGACTCTTGATGGCAGAGAACAAGGTCTTTTGTTACTTTACAGAATTTAAGGCAATAGTTTCAAGCAGTTGAGGAGAGGGAAAGGGATGAAGGAGGGAGGGGAAAAGGAGAAGAGAGGAAGAGGCAGACTTGCCCTGGGAAGCAAAGTACCACAGGAGATAAATGGCTCTTGCTCCAGCCAGATAAAGGGGGCAAATAACCATGTGAGAACAAAAGATAGAGATGTGGAAACCATGAGTGTGGCCAGGGCTGGTGACGGCATTATTTTCTGACACCTTTCTGAAAGCAGCATTCCCACACAGGAGACATTTTCTGCACCAGTGAATAGCTGTTAGAGAATACAGCAGTTGTGTGCTACTGCTTTTCTGGAAGGAAATCATCTGTTATTTATTATTTCAAGATGGAGACAGCTTCCCTGCTGGCATCAATCCCCTGCAGCCTTATTACTTTATGAAATCTTGCTAGCCTGGTGAGAGCTGTGTTTGGGCGTTACTGGGCAGTGAGGTAAGATACAATTTTTTGTGTGCTTATTACTCTGTATACTTTGTGCAGTGTGAGACTGAGGAATTGACTCCATTCAAAGGTAACTACATGCTAAGAACCAGACTAGCTGCTCACTGCTGCCCAACAGAAGTCTGCTCTGAGTGCTGCCCAGTTCTTTCCCTCACCTTCCATTGGTTCCAGGGCTCTTCTGACTCTGTTCTGAGCTGGCTTAGCTCACTAGTCCAGAAGAGAGCAAATCCGTTTCTTTTTTACGTGGATTGATTTTTCTGCCACGTTTATGATTTGATTCAGCTCATGAAGTGTTCTGATGGGTGTGGAACTGTCGTGACACGAGCAGTGGGAGTATTGACCGCCTAATGAAGCTGGACGTGTATAAGTCCGTGGGGCCAGATGGTATACATCCCAGGGTGCTGAGAGAGATGGCTGATGTGGTTGCCGAACCGCTCTCCATCATATTTGAAAAATCATGGCTGTCGGGTGAAGTCCCTGGCGACTGGAAAAAAGGAAACATTACTCCCATTTTTAAGAAAGGGAGAAAGGAAGACCCGGGAAATTACAGACCGGTTAGCCTCACCTCTGTGCCTGGGAAGATCATGGAGCAGATCCTCCTGGAAGACATGCTAAGGCATGTACGGGATAAAGAGGTGATCCGGGACAGCCAGCACGGCTTCACCAGAGGCAGATCTTGCCTAACCAATCTGGTGGCCTTCTATGATGGAGTGACGGCATCGGTGGACAAAGGAAGGGCGACGGACGTGATCTACCTCGACTTGAGCAAAGCCTTTGACATGGTCCCTCACCACATTCTTCTCTCTAAATTGGAGAGGTATGGATTTGAAGGATGGACTGTTAGGTGGATTAGGAATTGGTTGGCTGGTCGCAGCCAAAGGGTTGTCGTCAATGGTTCTATGTCTGGGTGGAGGCCGGTCACAAGCGGTGTCCCTCAGGGGTCGGTCTTGGGACCGGTGCTCTTCAACATTTTTATTAATGACATAGACGACGGAATCGAGTGCACCCTCAGCAAGTTTGCGGACGACACCAAGCTGAGCGGTGCAGTTGATACCATAGAGGGAAGGGATGCCATCCAGAGGGACCTGGACAGGCTGGAGAAGTGGGCCCAAGAGAACCTAATGAGGTTCAACAAGGCCAAGTGCAAGGTGATGCACTTGGGCTGGGGCAATCCCAGGTACTTATACAGACTGGGAGAAGAAGAACTCGAGAGCAGCCCTGCGGAGATGGACTTGGGGGTCCTGCTGGATGAGAAGCTGGACATGAGCCGGCAGTGCGCGCTTGCGGCCCGGAAGGCCAACTATGTCCTGGGCTGCATTAAAAAAGGGGTGGCCAGCAGGGAGAGGGAGGTGATTGTCCCCCTCTACTCTGCTCTGGTGAGACCCCACCTGGAATACTGCGTGCAGGCCTGGGGCCCCCAGCACAAGAAGGATGTGGAGCTCTTGGAACGGGTCCAGAGGAGGGCCACTAAGATGATCAGAGGGCTGGAACACCTCTCCTATGAAGAAAGGTTGAGGGAACTGGGCTTGTTTAGCTTGGAGAAGAGAAGGCTCCGGGGAGACCTCATTGCGGCCTTCCAGTACTTGAAGGGAGCGTATAAACAGGAGGGGGAACGCGTGTTCACACACGTTGATAGTGATAGGACAAGGGGAAATGGTTACAAACTAAGACAGGGGAGATTTAGGTTGGATATTAGGAGGAAGTTTTTCACTCAGAGGGTGGTGAGGCACTGGAACAGGTTGCCCAGAGAGGTTGTGGATGCCCCATCCCTGGAGGCATTCAAGGCCAGGCTGGATGTGGCGCTGGGCAGCCTGCTCTAGTAGTTGGCAACCCTGCCCAGAGCAGGGGGGTTGAAACTAGATGATCCTTAAGGTCCTTTTCAACCTATGCCGTTCTATGATTCTATGATTCTATGATTCTATGTTAACAGGGGACATGGCTGTCCATCTTAGCCACAGTACACTGTTAGATCAGATCAGCTGTATCATCTCTATTAGGCTAATGAGAGGAGGAAGGCTGCTATATTATGTATATTCTGCAAAGGAATAAGCTTCATCTATCCTTTCCTCACTTATGCTGGCAACTAGAGTCCTAGTCTCCTGAGAACGTGGGAAAATATACATGTTTTCAGATGGTCCCTAAAGGCCGAGGGAGTGTGATAAACCTGTAAGCAGAGGAGTTTGACTTCATGGAAAGTAATAGGGTCATCAGCTGTGATAAATCTCAGTCTCTCAGTAAATGATACTCTAACCTAAGAGAACTTTCTGGTTGCTCCAGCATTTGTCAATGCCTCTCACCTTGACATGGTCTCTATCAGTTTGAACTCTGAAAGCAAATGAAAAAAAACTGGCCAGTTTTACATTGGAAATGGAGAAAGGAATGGAATTCTGTTGCCTTGTGCATGATGGAACTCACCAGCGAGGGAATTATCAGTATATATTTTTTCGCTGATGAAGGAGGTTTTGCACTCCTACAGTATGGCTTTCCAAGTATCCCTGTCTTGCAGATCTATCTTTCCATTTCACAGATTTCGTATGGTCTCTTTCCTCTTGCCTGAGAGATTTGCTCTAAGCTCCTTCATATTTCAAAGGCATTTTGGTGACCAAAATAATATGTAAGATGCATACAGACCAGGAGCACTTGCAGTCCTTGAATTAATATATCATGTCTCAATGTTTTTATTGCGGTCTCTGTTTTGCTTTTCTGAAGCAAAATCCTTTTCCTTCTGTGAAGGAAGCCAAAATAGAAAGTAAAAATGGAATGTGTGTCAGGACAGGTGTTGATCTCACAGGTTACTTAAAATTCACAGCTTTGCTCTATCCCTGTTTGTTGTCTGGGGTGCAGGCCAAATGTTTGGATGATAAAATTCTGCATGGTTCCAAAACACTGAGTTAATTTACATCCTTTGTTAACACACCATTGAATAAGAACATACTTCTCTTTACTAAAGATCTGACAGCATAATAAATCCAGTCATATTTTCAGAGAAGCTACCCTGGCTCCAGCCATGATATTTAGCAGAGCAAGCAAGAACAGCCACACAATTTTGCCTTTCTGTCTTTCTTCTTGACCCTGTCTCCTATTGGAACCAAATCACATCATGTCCAAAAAGGTTTGGCAGTATACCAAAAAATACCCTGACAGCAGGGTAGTAGTTTCAATTTAGTGTTCTCTGGCAAATAAGGGGGGAAAAAAAAGTTACACAGTTAGCAGCATTCATTTTTGCAAGGCTTTCCACAGTTGCCTAGTCATTTTGATCTTAAAGGACTTAAAATAAGACACTCCCCCCACTCCCCAAGATTAATCCAACTGCTTAATTTCATTCACTTCCAGCATCCATGGAGATCAGTGAGTTTACTCAGTAACTGTTGATAAGCATGCACCATTTTCACAGTAACTGAGGCACTCGTGTGTGGAGATGGTAACAACGGGGGCTATCGGGACAGAGTTGAATTTGCAAATGGAACAAGTCAGCCTCTCTGTGGCTAACTGGGGAAGAGTAGACATGATGTCAAGAAACATCACCCCTACCAGGAACATTTTCCACTGTTATGGATTCACTGCATTCTTAATTTCCGTCTGTCCGAGCTTCTCTCTTAGGACTGATGAGCTTTAATGCAACTAGATTCACCTCTGGTGTAACAAAGACCCAGTTTTGTCCCTAAAGGCTGCGGAGTGATTTTTGGATTTCTTTTGCTACTTCTGGTTTGCTCATCTCAGGTCATTCTTTATTCATGGAACCAGCCTCCTTGTTAGCCCTAAATATAGCACTGCCATGCCCCCATTCCCAGCAAGATGAGATAAGCAGCAATATTCTTGTGTCTGTAAAGCTTGATCCTCCCACATCCACTCTGATTGAAGTGAGGAGATTCTGTATTTTGGGAAAACTGTTTTTTGTTTTGTTTTTAAACTTGAACAGCTTCTTTCAGCAGACTTGATTCTCCTTGCTTGCATGCTGCAGTGGAGTAAATCACTGCTAGCAATGAGAAGGAGAGAAAGAAGCCAAGATTAGAAAATTGCCATTAGATGGAGAGTTTGTAGGGACAAGGACTCTGGTCTCCCTTCATTAAGATCCTCATTCACAGAAGATGCTGCAGAAAAAGCTGTTGCTGGTATATGTCTGTGCTGGTATGTGGGGACTTGTGTTATCATCCAGATGAGCAAAGCTGGCACAGGAGTGCAGGGACTTGTAATGTCAATCTGTAACTTGTCCTGGTAAGAGAGTATTTTTGGACAGCCAGCTTCTGCTGTTGAGGTTCCTCAGAGATCAGCTAGCGATCAGCTTTGCACATGTGCATCTTCTATCCATGAACCACATGCAACATTAACAGCATAGTCTTGAAGCTGGGAGGCTGTGGGTTTCCTACCTTAAGAAGTTATGCTGTTTTACATGTAATGGTGTATGGCACACTCTGGGGGCGCTATTAGCCTAAGTTTTTAACTAAAAAAAAAAAACTGTCATACTATATTTTTTCACTCCAAAGCATAAAGCAGTTCTGAGGGGAGGAGCATATTGGAGGAGTAAAAAGTATGTTGACGAAAAAGCCGGTGAGGTCATTCCTCCATTTCAAACTTTCTCTGATTAAGGAGCATGCAGGATGTCACATTTCTGTTCCATGCTTTGATGAATAAGCAAGGAGTAAAATGAGCATGGCCAGCTGGTCGAGGGAGATGATTCTCCCACTCTGCTCTCATAAGACCCCACCGTACTCCAGAACTGAACTGTGTCCAGTTCTCAGGCCCCCAGTACAAGAAAGACATTGGCTTGTTCGAGTGGGTCCAGAGGAGCACCATGAAAATGATCAGAGGGCTGGAATACTCCTCCTGTGAGGAAAGGTTGAGAGAGTTGTGGTTGTTCAGTCTGGAGAAGAGAAGACTGTGGAGAACTTAGTGCAGCCTTTCAATATATTAAGGGGGCCTATAAGAAAGATGGAGGAAGATTTTATTTTATTTTTACCAGGGCCTGTAGGGACAGGATGGGGCAATGGTTCTAAACCGAAAGAAGGTAGATTTAGATTGAATATAAGGAAGACATTTTTCACAGTGAGAGTGGTGAGACACTGGAACAGGTAGTCCAGAGTAGTTGTGGATGCTCCATCATTGGAAGTGTTCAAAGCTGGGTTGTACAGGACTTTGAGCAATCTGATCTAGTGAAAGATGTCCCTGCCCATGACAGAGAGGTTAGACTAGATGATCTTTAAGGGTTCCTTCCAACCCAAACAATTCTGTGATTCTCTGGAGTTCCTTACTGTGAGTACCAGACCAGCTGATTATATCTGAAGTTTCTAGAATTGCTTATGAAAAATAAAGATCTAATAAGGAAAAGCATTAGCATGTGCCTTTACCATTTTGGGTATCACTACACAATTCTGTTGGCACAGATTGCCACAATAACTTTGGGGACTGTTCTTTGGAAGACAGCACTGGGACCTTGTGTGATGTGCTTTGTGATCTAAGGACTTTTCAGAAATTCAGAAATTGAAAACTTTCCATTACCTGGTCCAGGAGGAATTGGCTTCTTCACTACTGGAAAAAAACTGAAAGTTCTGAGCATAAGGATGCTGCAGTAGTTTGTAGGAACCTACCTCCTATGAACTAAGCTGGCCTGGAAGGAATGTAGATGTGCCCAGTGAGTAGCTCTGCTCAGTTACCCTGAACTTCAGGGTGATCTGAGCCTCCTAACAACTGCTGCTGTCATTTACTGGTGGGCCCTACCAAACCCAATAGAAATGGTGCCACTGCGCCAGGTTGCTTGGATCAGTGAAAGGCAGAGAAGCATCTTAGTTGCAATGGTGGTACCTGGAGTAGAATTTCTGCAATCTTGCATATCTGTGACAACGGTGGATGCCTTTTACTGGGCTATGCAGACCATGCTCAGCCTCTGAGTGAATGACTCTGCTCTTTGCTTGTGTATGATAGCATTTTTAAGACAAAATTTGGCGGTGTTCATGTCTGTATCACCATTTTGTTGTACAGGGCAGCCTATTGTTCGCAGCTTGTTTAGCAATTAGTACAAATGGAGTTCTGGCCTGTGACAGGGTTTCCCTTGTGCTATCATCATGTAAATGGTAACAGTAAAAGGGGGGATAAATGTGCTGTTTTGAGTACAGCAGGATGGATATTCCTGAGTACAGTGTGACCTATACTCACGCAACATGTTTCAGGCTGTGCTCAGCACCTTGTGGGACTTGAATATTTTGGTGCCTGATTTTTTTATCGCCTTTGGGAAGGGAAATAAGCTTCCGCTGCTGGGCTAAAAAGCATCTAAATAATGTATTTATATATTCTACAAGGGTAGAGATTTCAGGAGGCTGTCAAGTGTTTTCTGATTAAGTGAAATACAGTAGGGATTTCTGTAAATATTCCATGCAGAGAGCAGTTTGCTGTAGGGACATTGTAGAACCCTGGCTGCACAACAGATTAACTTTAAACTTTTTATGTATGTGCCAACCTGCTGTAATTAGGGTATTGTGTGGGCATGGTGGCCATGTCAGAAGTAAAGCCAGGTGTGGCTTCTGTTGTTCGAGTTGTGAGAGTAGTTGGGTTTTAGTGCAAAACAGAAGGGCCTCTAAATGGTGCTTCTGTTGAAGGAGCTGAATCCTATTTGGTAAAAGGAATAAGCCCTAACTTACGTTATGTAATTTTACTGCCAAAATTAGAGACTTCCTGAGAACTGAAAGATGGAATCCAGGTTACTATGTCTTCAGGTGCCTTTGAGCTCTCACTTGTAATATGTTTAATCTTTCAAGCCTTATACGCCTTCAGATACTACTGTCCAGGTAAAAAAAACAATTGCAGTGATCCTCAGGTTTTACAAAAACATAGGGGATAGAGGCTCTTAGTATGACAGCCTTCCACTTCTTTCCTTCCCCTCAAACTATTTCAGAAAGTCAGTAACTATATTTGTCTTCAATTTTAGTGATTAGCTGCCTTGCAATGCAGTTTATTGTGTCATGGCTTGTAAGACACTGCTATCAAAGGCATCTCTGCAGATCTGCAGCCTGAGGGGATCCATGACAAAAGGTGGAAGCCTTATTTTGAGCTCTTCATCGTCCTGCCCTGCTCACAATTAAAACAAAGACAACAGTTGCTGAGTCTGTGGTTTTGTTCTATTCCCCACCCTGTGCCCCGCAGGGGGGAACTGAAAAGAAATTCCATCCCATCGAAGTGAGCTTCCCAGTGCCTGAAAAATGTTAATAGAGAGATAGGTAGGAGGCAGAGGCTAACAAAACAGGAAGAATGACAGATTTTAAAAGCCTTAAAACTTTAAAAATCTTGAAAGACTTAGCTTGATTCTCCTCTCACACCAGCATAAAACAGAAGTATCTTCCAGTTGTCTACATAAAATGAATGTCTAGAGGAGATCCAAAGTGTTCATAAATTCCATCTGTTTCATAGAGATGTAGCAAGATCCTCGTCCAATGTAGCTGAGTCTCCATCCACTGAATCCAATGGAGCTTTATCACTTTATGCATTTTGAAGAAGTGGACCATTAAATCTAAAGAAAGCACCCTTAGTGTGTGTGGGCTTTATATTCTTGTCTCCATTTGCCATTGAAATGGGTATTTCAGCATAGCCCTTGAATGCATTCTGGCAAAATGATACTATATTTATGTGTGTATCTGTAACACCACAGTGCTATATAAATATCATGAAAAGCAGTTTACTATGCAGTGGAAGTACTCTGTGAACATTCAAGACTAGAAGAAATCTTTCCTTCACAAATCTGAAGCTCAAATGTACACATTAAAGGGAACCTCTGAATCATGCAGAATTTCTACTTGCATACCAATGTTGACTTGCATTGCTTATAACTCCATTTTATTATAGCGATTGAGTAATCACCTTTTACCATGTTCTATATTGTGCTAACCGATAGTTCAAGATGATATAAATCCATTTGGATTTACTGTGCCTACCGTGTTTACAAGGATGGGATCAATTGTTTGGATGAAGTTTAATTTGGATGACCTTGTGTCCTGTTTGTGCCAAATTTTCATTCTCAAACCACAGGGAAACAGTTTAGACTTTAGAACTGTAAATTCAACTATTCTAGTACAGTATTGTTGTACTACAGCACTGTGTTGATGTCAGATTTGAACTACAGTGAAAAAAGGGGCTGGAGCACCTCTCTTGTGAAGAGAGACTGAGAGAGTTGGGGTTGTTTAGCCTGGAGAACAGAAGGCTCCAGGGTGACCTTATAGCAGCCTTCCAGTACCTAAAGGGGGCCTACAGGAAAGCTGGAGAGGGACTCTTTATCAGGGACAAGGGATAATGGTTTTAATCTAAAAGAGGGTAGAGATTTAGATTAGCTATTAGGAAGAAATTCTTCACAATGAGGTTGGTGAGGCATTGGAACAGGTTGCCCAGAGAAGCTGTGGATGCCCCATCCCTGGAAGTGTTCAAGGCCAGGTTGGATGGGGCTTTGGGCAACCTGGTCTAGAGGGCAGTGTCCCTGTCCATGGCATGGAGCTAGATGGTCTTTAAGGTCCCTTCCAACCCAAGCCATTCTATGAAAAAAAAATATATATATATGGCAGTGGGTTAGTGCAGATCTGCATCAACAGCTCCACAAATTTTTACAAAAATATGCACACATATAAAACCATTCACAGTGATTTAATGTGAAATAAAGTTTGGAGTGCTTAATAGGTTATGTAATATAGTGTTCTTTCCTTTCCCCCAGTCAAATGAGATTTTTTTCTTTTTTCTTAAGAATCTCAACTGGAATTTTAAGAGACTTGTTTAAGAGATAAGAGACACGCGTTAAGGAAATGTTTATATTCTTAGAAATGCGAGTATGTTGAACTTCCCTGTGCAACTCTATGAAAATGATTGTGCAACTGTTGCATACTTTAGCTGTTCTGCTGTGAATAGAATAGTTTTCAAAAGGATTATTCATACTTGCACAAGGATCAGGGACTAATACTGCTCTAGTCCGTACTTCCAGACTAGGACCACTGAAGGCAGTGGATTTACAGAGAAGACATAGTGGGCATTGCTTAACCTGTTGTATGTCATCATTCCTGGTAGTGCACAAGATGGAAAGAACTCAAACTTGTTTATCAAAACCCATGGTGAGCATGTTGATCTGGCATTTATTTAAAGACAAACTTAAAACTCTTCTGTATGTAAATTGAGTGTATTTTGTTCTGAATTGAAACATTTTGGGGTTTTCCTTAGTGTGTTGCCCTGTCTGTACCATTTTTCAGTGACGGTTTTCTAAGCAGAACTTTGCCTTAAGACAGCTAAACTGACTTTTTGAGATGGGCTGTGGAATGCAATACATTCCATGGATTCTGGCTTGCTTGCAGGGTAGATAAGATATTCTAGAAACATTGTAAGGCCCTTACAAAAAAAACCAACCAAACAAACAAAAAACCACAATTCTACAGAAATTGTTTGAAGTATTGTATTTCTGTAGGCTATAGTATTTGGCCCATTGCTAATGGAATATTGATAGGACTATCATAGGTCAGGTTTTCCTGGATGTTTCCTCTTCCTGCCTGGAGATTTTGCCAAATGAGATTTTGAGGATTTTATAGTCTTTGACTGGGTTTCCCATGCGCCAAATGTCTTCAGTCGGGCTATCCTTCCTCTAGAAATTCTGGATGTAACAACACCACTTCTTTACTATTGTGTGTTCTCATCTTCCACACAGTGTCAGCCAAGCCTTGTACCAGCTAATTTAGCTGGAACTTTATATTTTTCAAGATTCTAAATCATGTTTGAAGACATAACTCGTGTCTCTTTCTTGCTAGCAGAAAAGAGTTGATTTCATTGTAGCAGACACATTTCATGAAGCTTTGTTTGGAGAAATGGAGGAACGCAAATGGAGTTTGCTTTAATGAAGTGGCATGTTGCTGCTGTCCTAGGACAGTTTTTTCTTTCATTCTAAGACTCTAGATTGATTCTAAATAGTGGTAAACACAAGCATTCAGTGAATTATTGAGAACCAATGAACAAACTCCTGTTGATCTTGGTCTTTGGGCTATGGTTCAGACCTTTAAAGAGGTCCTTAATTACTTGTACTTCAAAAATAAGAAATCTTATTTCCTGGTGGGATTTTATTGAAGAAAAAAAGATACCACAAGACTGAGACAGAGAAGTAAGGAGAGCTGAACATCAAATTCCAAGTATGATTTGGGCATCAAAATCACAAGTAAATTGAAGCTTTGAGAATGTCATCTTTCCTTCTAGTCATATTATTTGGTTTGGGCTTCACTTCTGGTGTTTATAATATTCCTTGTTTTGAGAGGCTTTTGGAGATGAATGTATTCCCGTGCTGTGTCCAGCTGCAAGAGCTCAAAAGGAGGAGATTTCAAACAGGAACAGAAAGGTGGGCATGACTTTAGACTACTAAATTATGAAGCCAAATTCCTCATTTGTGGGAGGGCAGAGAGACAGGGTGAAAGTTGTCTTTAAATTTGTTGTGAGATTAGGAAGTGTCCGAGTTGTTGGTATCCTAACCTGTACTGTAAATTGCCCTAAATGCACAAACAAGAGGCAGTTTAAAAATACTACGCTTTTGTGATAATTCTATGGTTGCTGTATTTTCCCAGAGACGCTTCTCTCCCTTTGTCTTCGTGCTCCTGCAGGAAGCAATAAGCTCTGTTTACTTCGGCATCATCACCCAAGCAACCCAGGAAAGACGAGACCGACCCCTCCTCTCCTCGCTCTATCTCCTCGTTTCTCCCCGACCCCCACCTCCCACTCCTCCCTCTGCCTTCTCCGCACAGGCGCTGCATCCCCGATCTCCTCCAGGCCCTTACGCGCAGCACTGCCCGCAGCCCACCACGCCCGGCCCTCCCTGCCTTTCTCGGCCCGGGGTGGCTGCGAGCTCGCCATTGCCCCGCCCGTTCTCCCGCCTTCTTTCGCTGTTCCATGCTGAAGCTGCATGCCATCCTCCGAAGGAGCACACGCTGAGCGGGGCGGCCCCGGGCAGTCTCTCCGCTCCCGGTCCCGTTCCCTCTGTGCCCCGCTGCTGCGCGGCGCTGCCGAGGCGCCCCCCGCCGGGCGCGGCGCGGGCTCTGCGTGGCTTTGCCTCCGCACCATGGGCGCGGGCCGTGCTCTGGCGGCCGCGGGGGCAGGCCGGCGCGGGGGGCGGGCTTAAGTCCTCGGGGAGGCAGAGGACGCCTCGGGAAGCTCCTGCGTGTCCTCCGAGGGGAGGAGCAGGCGGCGGCGGGAGAGGAGCTGGCCGGGCGTCTGCAATCAGCGCCTCCTGAGCCCCCCCCGCCTCTCCGGCCGCGCCACGGAGCCTGCGGGCCATGGATGCCATGGCCGGCGAGACCGAGGATCTGAACAGCCGCGAGGCACAGACGGTGTGCGAGGCCGTGGGGCGCTACGAGGACACGCTGCGGGGTGCTGTCCGGGAGATCCACGCGGACATCCAGTTGTTCAAGCAAGGGGTGGGCCGGCAGGTGGAGGAGGTACTGCTCCTCGCTAGCCCCCTGGCACACGCCGTCTCAGAGCTGCATCAGGAGAACCGGCGCCTGCGGGTGCAGCTGGAGCGCCTGGCTCGGCAGGTGGAGGCCCTTGGCCGGTCGGCGGGGCTGCCGCAGGAGTGGCCAGATGGGGCAGAGGGGAACCCCCCGGCTGCAGGACCTGGCTCTCCAGGGCCGGCTTTGGCCAGTGACAGGTTCTCCAGCCATGCGAAGCTAGCGGTGACTGGCCGGAGCCAAGTAAGTGCTGTCCATGGCTGGGGAGGCAGTGGAGGGAGGGCCAAGAGGGTGCATGAGTGCTTGGGTGTGAGGGATGCTTCACGGGTGTCACTGAGCTCTACACTGGCATGGGGGAGTGTTTAGTGACACAGAGCACCTCTTGTGCAGTGTAGCACTGATGAGCTTTTGGGAGGTGCTCTGACAAATGGCCTTGGCCGTGATACCATCTGGAGATGTTTCTGATTATGGCACTTCTTGGCCAAACTGAGATCTTGGTTAAAGTGGCAGCAGCCTCTTGGTTCAGTGCGGTTAGAAGTAAGAAGAGAGGTTGGGGCAGTCTTGGCTATCAATATATATGTGTATGTGAATATCCATGTATCCTTTCTGGAGTAGATTCAGGGGGATCTGTGTGCCAGCAATGTTGCTTGCCAGTTGGCAAGCTCACAAAGGAGAACAGCTCAGTATATAGCAGGCAGTAACATGCTTCTCTAAGATAGTGACTTAACATTCTGAAGTGTGGCAGTTTTGCTGCACAAGTGCTATGCTGCACTGCTACTGCTCATTCCAGAGAGGCAGGCCCCATGCAAGCTGTCATGGTCTCCATGACCTAAACTAGCGCAAACAGGCACATTCTTTCCAGGGGTAAAACTGTTCCTGCAACGTGGTGGAGCCTTATAACTTGGTGCATGGAATCCCCAGTTAGTGGGAAGCTCATCTGACATGGAATTTTGTGTAATACTTTTCCTATGTGTCTGGTTCTGTGGAAGGAGCTGTGAGAGTTCCTGTACAATCCTTGACACTAGGAGGTTGCCTCCAGGCAGTACGCGGTGACTGTCACATAAAACTGTGTGGTTTTAGAGAGTTGGCTTTCAGAGCCGACAGCCTATTTCATATGATATTGATTAAGCCATGTCTTGCATGAGGTCTTTAAGACTTGTAGCATGAAAAGCTGATGTATGGCCTATCCAGGCTTTGGGGATGGAAAATAAAAGCTTGGGAATGAAATTCATTCAAAGTTAATTTGGTGGGATCGGGCAAAGAGTCTTTATAACATTCCGTCCCTTTTCCTTCCTACTGACTAAAAGAGTGGGGGCATAGGGCTTCCGACAGCTGGCCAAATGAGAAGGCAAAGCTGCTGCTTGATGCGCTGTTCCAATGCCATTGTGGCAGCTGCTGCCTTTTCCCCCAGATGACAAAGATGAACAGCGTGCACATCTTTCAGATCCATTCTGTTTTGCTCCATGGAGCCATCCACACTTATTTGTATAGTAAGCTCAGTGCCAGGGAAGGGACAAGAGGATGTGGTCCCTCACATATCTCACTTGCTCCATCACCACTGCCTATTTGTAGTGTGTACTCCACACTCTGCGATAAGCCTTGCGTCAAGGTTATGGTAATATCCAGCTCTAGGTATCAGTCTGTGTTAAAGCACAGAATGTGCTTTTGTTTGAAACCTTCCCACTTTGCTTGGAGGGTTCAGGGAAGATGACTTTAGTACTGGTAGTTCTACAGTGTCTTCCCAACAGTTTTCACCAGAAGGCTGGACAAATTCCAGAGTTAGCACAGCTGACTGAGAAGGAATCTCAGTACTGAGAACCATGGGAGATGCAGCTAGAGCTACACACACCAGTTGTATGCAGTAAAAACACAATTTTTGTGGTTAAGGCCATGATGTATCTGTGCTCAAGTGGCTAATGTGCAAGCCTCAATCACTGTGCTGGTCACGTAGATTCTTTGTGTTGAAGAAAGTGTTCCCTCAGTTGTTTGCAATTTTTGCTTATACAACAAAAGCACTTGAAGCAGAGTACCATAAATGACACTGTGTATGTTTTCAGATAAAAGAGTGGCTATGATAAAAGTTGATGAGACTTCCAAGCCATAGTAACCGCTTCTACAAGTCTGAGATAGGAGAAACAAATAATACAGTTCTGGAAATAATAGCAAATAAGATGTGCTCTTTTGCTCCTGAAAACACTTATTGGTTGAGTTTCTTTTTACTCTGTGGTCGACACAGTGTTTCTCCCAATACAGAGCTGGGTTCTGTTTCCTTCAACGTTTCTAGCAAAATACTTGGTATAAGAGTTAAGAGTTTCTTTCTCAGATTGCAGGCTGGTTGCTGGAGATTCTGAGCATCTTCAGTGTGAACTGTTATTTTCTAATGTTGCTAGATTACTTTTCAAGGTAATTTCATTGAAAAAAAAGTGAGGCTAAGGAGTTCCGAGCATAGTTCAGAAGTAAAGACACAAATCTCCTTTTAAGTATAATCTTTGGGCAGTCTCTGCTATGCTGTCGTTGAAATCTGGTCTAGTCTAAGTGCTCACTGAGATGGAGTCAGCTGCCTTTGGTCACAGTATTTCAGTATAGCAAGTGGGCTGTTCTTGCAGGATAACCTTTTGTTTGCTTCCGTTTCCTGCATAAGACACAATAGTGTTAGTGTTGCAAAGGATTTGTTGCAAAGGTATGGCAGTTCCCTTTCTGTTTTCTTCTCTCAGGGGAAGTTTCCATATCACTGACTTCTGCAGAGCAGGGTAATTTGGAAAGTAATTGGAATTTTTTAGTTTTAGTATCAGGTGGTAATTTGGATCCAAGGTTGTCACATTGGTAGTCTTATTTGCTGCATTCTTTCAAAAGATTTCACATGGAAAATTACCTTTCTTTCTCTGTCTTGTGATATTAGTGGATTTGAAATTTTAATAATGAAAGGAGAATCACTTTTTGCATTTGCAAGACTATAGTAAACCCACTTGTTCAATTGCTACAGCTGGATCCTGAAATGTCTGGTTATTCCTTGACTTAGCCTTCAGCTAGGTAGATCTTTCTGAAAACTCTGAATTTTATAAACTAAATAAGAGTGACACCTTCTATCTCTGTAAAAAAAAAAAAAAAAACAACCAGGGTGTGTTTAAAAGACTTTGGAAATTAGCCCTGTGGAATGTTCCAAGATCTTTAGATTATAGCTGCTGAGCAGAAAGGGAATGTCCAAATCCAGCACTTATAGCAGCCAGTGTACATAACTCACATGTCAGAACCACTGGGACTGGCTTAAAATTGTGATATGTAAAAAATTAGGATTAGTTTTTGCCTGCTGACTTAAATTTTTCTTTAAGCATTTATGCAGTACGTGTGGCACGTGTTTTTTTCTTTTGTCTTTAAACATTGGAGCAGAGAGGTAGTGTAAAACTGTTGGATAACATAAGTCCAGGAGCTGGAACTACATAACTCGAGCAGGATTTTGAGAGTTAATCATTCTGTAGACTGGATTTGATTTTTAGTTACAATATGGTCACGTTTTTAATAGACAGACTTTTATGTAACAAATGATACTTGCATAATAGAGGTGATCTTGCATGAGACCAGAACCCCATTTTAATATGTTCTATATGTAAATATGGTTTGGATGGTATCAAGCAAATTGTAGTATAAAAAACAGAATAAAAGCAATATTACTTTGGAATTAGTTTCAACTTGTTCCAGTGCAGAAGAAGGGGGCAGGGTGGAGAGGACCCTGCCTTTTTTTCTATTTGTGGTCATTTCTTCCAAAGAATCATGCAGTTCTCTGTTTTTTATGGTGCTTTATTTTGGCAAAAGATTTGAGAATAGCATTTTAGCTATTCAGTGCAAGACCTGTTTTTGGACTCAATGATCTTTGTAGGTCACTTCCAACTGAACTATGCTATTCTGCTCCATTTTTGTATCTGCAAGGAAAGAGGATCTTCGATTGCAAAGTCTTAGTTTCCATTATTTGTGGAAGCATAATATTCTGAGCTCTGTTTTAGCCGCATAGTAATGTGCAGCACTGTGAAGATCACATTAATTTTTTTTAATTTCATCTTCTGGCAGGTCATTAGTTCTGTACTTTGTTTCTGACAATTTTTGGTCAGAGCTGTCATTCCTTGTTGCCTGTGTTGTCATTCTCAGTGGCTAGCTTTGCCAATCTCCTGTGAAGAATAGAGAGAACAACTTACAGCTGGAGCTAGCTTTAGCAGCTAAAATATATAGAATTTGCCCATTACAGTGAGTGGCTTTTATTTGCGCAGTGTTGGGAAGGGTGTATCTGTTGACTACAGTGGCTGCTGAAATCTAAGGGTAGAGGACAGGTCTTAGTGAATGAGAGGTGCTCCCCTTCTCCTTCCTGATGTTTAGTTTTTCATTTTGGAAGGTGAAAATTGTGGCAGAATTCTGAAAAGTTCTGGTCAAATCTGCAGTTTGGAAGATGTACCTGTGAAATTCAGTTTCCTGCAGTTCCAGAGGATCTTGACTTATGAAGGCAGTAGGGGAATTATCACTTGCTTGGGTCCTGCTCATTTAAAGATCTTAAGTTGTTCAGTTGCAGCCCCATGTAGAGTTAAATGCTTGTGATTAAAAAGTCTGCATATGTATCAGCCCAAATTCTTATCAGGCTGGATTTGGATCAGTTTGCTTTATGGATGGAGAAAGGGGGACTGTACATTTATGCTTTATTTTCCAAACAAGTGTTCCTACCCGAGACTTGAGCTTCATCTGCCCAGAGAGTTGCTCTCACCTGCTTGAATTGTGCTAGTAAATTGCACTTGTCATGGTGAATCAATAAGGCTTAGTCAGCATTTCCACGAATACAAGAGTCTGCTCCCCTAGCCTCACCTCTTTTTTTCTTGGTGTGACCTCTGAAGAAGCCATAAACAGCGAGCATGGGGTTCATTTCTGTCAGCTCCAAAGTCTGGGAAAATTTGAGACTAAAGCTGCTATCTTGGACTCATCCTTTGATTATGATCATGTCTGCCATGTAAGCGTTCTGGATCAATTCCTTCTGCTGATGTTCAGGGATTGAAGTGCCTGACAGGAGATTTCTCTGGCAACTTCTCTCAAAACTGTGGAAAATATCATTTAATTCAACAAGTTGTAGCGAGAGGTGAAACTAGGAAATCTGTGTATTTTATTTTCAAAAATACTTTGTGTCTAGATTGTCCTTGACTCGGTTGTCACCTTCTTTTCCTCTTCTTTCTTTTTCTTCTACAGAATGCAGGAAAATGAAAGATGCAGGAAAAAAATGAAAATGCAGCTATGTAACATGTTAAAGGTTGGGGGGAGTTTTAAAAGTTATGGAATGGAGAAAGAAAAGTTTAGGAGTTGTCTGCCTTCTGCTGCCTTTTCAATGTGGGAAGCAGATTAACACATCACCGTCTGTGATAAGGATTTGTAATACCTTCTTGTGGTATTCTATGTAATGGGGGTACACCTCAAAACCTTTCTGTGCCTCTGTCCCCCTTTCTTTTCATGCTGCAGCCTTTCTTTGGCAGGGGCTGGTCACTGTCTGCCTGCTGTCATTATGTACATTGTCTGATACAAAGATATACTGATTTTGGGGTGAGCTTCTAAGTGCTCTGTAACCTAGGTGCCATTGGATTATATTTATATATCTGAGTCAGAGCTGCATTCAAATGCTTTTCAAAAATCATCATTAAGTGATGCTGTTCAAACAGCTGCTCCTGAGGCTAGTATTACAGCAGAGGAAAGCTTATGCAGGAATGTGTCCTAGTCTGCAGAAGATCTGAGACTGAGGCAAGTTGGCTTTATATGGTTACAAGCACGTTATTTTCAGCAAGAAGATTCTTCTTTCACTGATGTAAGATCAATCCCAGAGGAATTAATGAACAAAACTGAGGAGGTGGTAGCAGAAGTTAGGGGACCTAGCTTCTCTGATATGTCTACAGGGTTAAGTTCATATAGTCAAATGGCCTGTGCTTTGGGCCAGATGGAGTCAGTTGAGGTCTGTCTGTAGCTTTGTAGGTGCCCTTGTGTGGCTCTGAGCTAGTGATAGTAAGCCTTGGTGAGAGGCAGGTATCAGTGCTTAGGCTTCAGATTTGTGTTATGTTTAATCCAGTCTAACTGCAGTCTGCTGCTTTTTTAGGACACTGTCATGTCATCTTATGGATGGCTGCTCGTTTCCACTGCAATCTAAGAAAGTAACTGTGTGGAAACGGGATTTGTTGAAAAACTAGTGGGTTTTGATAACAACGGGGGTTATTTTTTCATTTGATTTCTGAGCTGATGTGACTTGCTCTGTGGTTGCACAGTTGATAGATCTGATACAAGAGAGGGAGCAGAAAAAGGAGGCCAGCAGAAAAAGGAATAGGAGAAAGAGAAGGGCTCCACATTTAAGCAGTAGTGATCAGGAAATGAAACTACACCCACAGGCTTGGCAATGCATGGGTGTGATTATACAGTTTTCCCATGCTGAAGCCAACGTGCAACTGGATAAGTTTGTGTATAGGTGCCCTCAGCTTCCATAGCTAGCCTACAGTCTGGACCTTTCTTCTTGCGATGTGGATTCCCAAGACCTGCTTCTCGAGATCTGTCTACAGTGGTTGTTTTGCAGAAGGATCTGCTTTTGAAAATTCCTGTGCCCTAATAAATCATTTGCAACTGTTTCCTTATTCACTGACTGCATTAATGCTTTTCCATGTGTTTTTTTTTTTTATGTAAATATAATGAAAACAGAGGTGAAATCTAGCATATAGCTTCCACATACTGCCTGAAGGTTTATCTGCAATAAGAAAATGACAGGATAGCCACATAAATTAGCAAAGCACTGACAAGACTTCTGTCCATATAAATGACATAAGAATATGAAGGGTAAGCGGATGGAGAACACAGCACTGTATGAAACTGCTTACAAGCATGCTGCTCAGTATTCCAGTCTACCAGATGACCATGCTACTGTTAGGTTAAAAAAAAGTGTGCACTTTTGTGTCAGCCGTTAGCCACTGTGGTTAACCACAGTCAGTCTTTCTGGTATTTTAATAGTATACTCTAATTTGGCTCTCTAACCAGGCCAGATTCCAAGATCTGTTTTCACAAAGGTATCAAATAGGTTATGTTTGAAGAATGAATTTTAAAGTGGGATCCTGCAGCCATAGCTGCGCTACTGAGGATTTATTCCTCATTGAGCAATTTGTTGCTGTTTGTCATCCCTTAAAGTCACTGAGGTCCCTCTCCTACCTGCCTGTGATTGTTAGAAAGGAATAGTTTTTGCATGTTTTGTTGAGTGAATCTCACATGCTGTCAGGAGCATTATTGCTTAGGATCTTTCCACAGGGTTTGTGGTTGAGCATGTTGCCTTTGTGAACAGGGAGGACTAAAAATATTACAAGGGTGTTCTGTTTTGCTACTATCAGAAGAGTTTCTTTTCAGTGTTGACAGGGAACTGGCCAGCTATGGGGAAAGCCACAGAGAAATGAATAGCTGGCTTAGGACTACCTGGGAAGATCTAAATGAATATTACCCATTAGTATCTCTCTGGTGACCTGATGGCACTCAACAGTTAGTTAGCCCATGAATTACTGCATGGACGTAATGAGCTGGGGTATATAAGCAGGCGGATGAAGTGGTCCAAAAGTCACCTGGCATTACATACCATGAAGCCATCTCAATTCACATCAGTGTGTAACGAGAGGCAGGTACCTCTCACACAGTCAGATAAAGAACACGTTTAGATCCAATGATTTTTATCATGACTCTTTTGATAATTGGTGCATTTACGAAAGACTTTGGAAGACTGAGAAATCTCATTTGAGAGAGATGAATCTCATTTGTCTGTCATTCTTCTATGATTTAACCTTATTGCAGGCAAAGGCTTGAAGGCGTAACAGACATGCACCTTAGTGGCTCAGAGAGGAAATGAAAATTGTATTGTGTTTCTTTATAATCTTAGGTGCCTACTTGGTGCCTACTTTTTCTGAATGTGTGGCATGTTTTCTAGTGTGTTACGATATTTTCCTGTTTTATACTGGCTTCCAGCTCTGGATCTCCAAGCTCTAACTTATTTTGCAGTGCAGGAGGAATTCCAGCAGCCCTACAACTACAGAAAGTATTATCACCCTACATTACACAGAGGCTACTGAGCTACGGAGAAATTAGTTCTAAGAGCAAGCCTAAGACATGCAACTCATTAGCATTAACTTTCTCTTTTTCGGTTTAACTACTTCCTCATCTTGTTGTTGCATATGTTGTAGTACTTCAGATTATTAAGCACAGATATATGTACCTGTACCTCTGCTATTTACAATCTGTGTAGCTAGCATTGACAGATGCAGTATTGTTATACACATGGGTTTGTCAGAAGCTTGGCATCTTCAAAGTGGATTTTAAAGTTCTTTAGTCTGACTGTACAAAGTGCATGGTAGAACCGGACCCCAGATCCTCCCATTGTTCTATATTAGCACATTGGTATTCATCACTTCCAGCCTGGTATCAGTTTCTTCCACAGTACTGTTAGCCAAACCATGGTAATCAGGTTTGCATAAAATAAATTAATGCAGCACCTGTCACTGCATTAGGAAGCAAGTTCAGTGTGCCGGATGATACATGATCTTTGCAATGACTACCTCATTTGACTGTTTTGCTTCCTTGGTGTCTTTTATTTCAATGTAATGATGCATCCTTTGAATTGATTTGGTCATCCCCACAAGGACTGAGAGAGGCATGCTTTTCTGAAAACCTGTCTTTAACGAAGCCTCTAAATGAAAGATATCTCACAAAAATCAGTGGAGCTGACAGTGCTTTTGCTTGTAAGAAAGTTTTAGATGCTGGAAAAGAGTGAGAAGTTCTGAATGTTCCAACTTTCCAAGCTAGTTTATTTCCTTTCCTTTTGAATAAGAAACATAGAGGAAAATTAAAACAAAAGTTCTCTTAGTTCAAAGTGAGATACTGAACTTCAATATGGATTTGATTTGTAGAACTCACAGTGCAGTGTATCTTAGGGCAGGCTAACCTAATTGTGGAATGGACATTCCACAGCTATTTTAAGTGCATCTGAAACCTTAACAGGGCATCAAAGGAAGTCTGATTCTATTTCTTCTAAGGAACATTGTGCTAAAACTTATTGTGTGGTTTGGTTTTGCTTTGTATTTAGAAAGCAGCATCTCTTATGCATTTTAATGGTAAACAGACCAAGCTTGGCTCATCATGTAACCTCCAGACTCTTTATCTAGCCGAGCATGTAAGTGCACGTATAACTCCAGGAAGTTAAAAGAAACTAGGCAGGAGAAGTAAATGAAACATCCTGTCTGAGAAACCTTTAATGGTCTTCTTTTCTGAGAGTATGTCTTCCATATTTTCATGAAGTCTCTGGTCCTCTTTTGAACTTAGTATTGTTTTGTTTGAATATCATGTGCAGATGATCCTACCTCTTCTTCTCACCAAGTGTTTTAAAAAAAAAACAAAAACAACCCGACATGAAAGTCTGAGCTCAGGTTAAAAAATAGTATACAACACATTATAATAAAATATACCATCCAAACTGAGCCTTAAAGACATTTCACAGTATCTCAATGTCTTGCTGCCATTTCTTTCTGTGTTTTATTGTACTATATCATTGTAAGAGACTTGCTTGCATGACAGTAGGTCTTCATCTTGAAGTCAGGTTAATGGGCCTTTAGTACACTTCAGTGGTTTCTCCAAATTGTGCTGTAGTCTTGAAAAGCCTGGGTACCATTTGTGATCTGAAAATGTAGGGCCCAAACTTAAACTTAAGGGAAGGATTTTCCTTGCCTTTAGTAGTGCGGAAGTGTAGCTCAAATTCTACAATGTACACCTATGTTCCATTGAAATGAGTTGGAGGTAGACACTTGAATATGTAGGAAGATCAGAATCTAAGCCCACCACCGTGTACTCTGTGAGAAAATTGTGCTTAGGCTGCCTTACGGTAATCTAATATGAATTAACAAATTTTTAGTGAGACTTCAGCCCAAAGTTACCAGAGGCTGAATGGGGTTGATACTTCAGAGGAGGAGTTCTAGTGTCTCAAGTAATGGATATTGAAGCAGTCTGTGCATTCTGCAACATCTAACAAGATTAAATGCTTTTTAAAAATCTCCAAGATGCATGAAAGTTTTTGTCTGGTGTTCTTAACGAAGTTCAGATGAGTGTAAAGAGGTATAGGGCAAACAGCAGACAAGTGCCAAGAAATCACTTTTTCATGAGTTGCCTTGAGTTGATCATACGGTTTCTGTATTTTACGTGAGATATAATTTTCCCCCTTAGAAACAAATTCCTCCAACAATTTGTGATGAAGCTGTGGAAAAAAATAAGTAAAATCAAATCACCAGTTTGCTCTGTATTTCCACTGTAGAAAAAGCAAACAAAGACAAATTAAGTTATTACATGTATGCACCCTGCCTTTTCTTTTCCTTTTTTTATGTTCTTTGTTTTTATACTTATGTGCAGTATAAAATCTTCATCTTTATGTTCAGTCTTTCTGTCTGTCTTTAGAAAGCAAAAACAACAATAACAGAAAAACTTGTTTGGATTGAATTTGTAAGGGATTATGTTTATAAAGGCACATTACAGATTTTATTTATAAAATTTTTGGCCTATCTGGTAGTTAGATGCCTGTCTAGAATCAATTCAAACTTTTTCACCAATTTTGTCATGGGAAATTTGAGTCTGCTGCTTGTATACACTGATTCTGGGCAGCTACATTTTTTAATTGAGTTTAATAGGTGTCTGCAAGGCGGTTTCTTCTTTAGTTCCTGAAGCCAAAAATCGTGTAGTTTCTCATTGGTTATTTAAAAACAAAACAAACAAAAAAAACACAGACACATAAAACCACAAAAAACTTGGCTGATTTCCCTGGACATTAGGTGGAAAAAATGTTGCTTTTTCCAGAAGAAAGTATCATTAACAGAAGTTGCAAATTATAAGTCAACTGTAAATATCTGGGATGATGCTTTCTGTAATGCTTTTCACATATGTTATCAGAATATGTCAACTGTCATTTTTTCTGCAGGAAGCAAAGAAACTGCAGAACATCAAATGTTTGCAGTCTCAAATATGTAAAGGTCTTTTTAACCTGATATTGAGAGGACTTACAAACTTAAATCTACAGTTTATAACAGTGGTGAAACACTGATTATCTCATAAATTATCTCAATAACTTACTTGAAAGGGCATAAAACATTACATAGCTAAAAATATTAGAGCTGGACATAGTAGGATTGAGAAGAGAAAATTAAAGTTAGAAACATGATATTTTTTGTATGGAAGAAACCTAATAACCTTGCTATATTATATATAAGTTGTACAGAAGGATGACTACTTTTATTTTCGTTAGTAGCCTGAAACCATGTAAGCCCCATAGCTAAATAGGTTCACAATGAATAGTCCAATTTGAGAGAAATGGGCTCTTCAGCTGGTAAAGTTGTGCAAGGTACACCTGTCTTTCCAGGACTAGGCCTATACTATTCTCGCATCTATTTTCACACACCCATGCATACCCTGAGCCTTTCGTACAGACATCCTGAACACCCTCAGCAGTTGATACTTCCAATACAACCAGGCTAAGCTTATGTATATGTATGTACATATACAGCTTAAATACATGTATTACTTCACATGTGTAGGTAGTTCTGTTACCTTGAATCTGCATATTGATGTGGTTAAGGTAATGCATGATGTGGGGTAATTCTGTGGAAGATATACTATAAATATCTGAACACCAGCAGTGGTATTGACTGTATTAAAAATGCTTTAGCTACATACAAGAAGGTCAGGTTCTGCTGTTAAAAAGAACCAATTCAGTAAGAATTACCCAATAAGTCTTCTATACGTCATCTTGTCCTCCTGCAAAATCCCTGTCTTTTTGAAGTCTGTTGCCATTCAGTGAAGTTAAGATTGTTAGCCCTAGCCTAATGTAGCATATGATGATTTTGGACTTAATTCATGTTCTTGTGAATTTAGTGGAAGCCTTGCTAAAAGTAATCAAGGCTTTGTTTCCAAATATGTGATTAAATGAATACCGGCTACATTCACCTATCTCTTCTTACATGGAGATGGAAATTTTTGTCCATTAAAGTATCTCAGATTTCCATGTACTCCGAGTAGGGTGGATGGCCTTGTTTTAACACCAACATCTCAGACTTTCTGATGTAATAAAAGGGAGAGAATAGGAAGGTTCGACCTGGACTTACGGATCTCACATTCTGCTTGTCTCACCTCTATTGGACAGGGTCTTCTGTTTATCACCATTGCAATGGATGGTGATAGCTTTATCTAAGAAAAGTGGATAAGCCCTCCTAGGTGCATGGGGCCTGCTAGGACAAGTATGTGAGGACTGATACATATCTTGCATTGCCAGTGCTCAGTTTTCAAGTTTTGGCCTTTGGAGTTAAAGAATTGTTCCCATCCTGTATTGTGGTCACTAGTACAGGGAAGACCTGTTTTTGGCTGGGGTTTCTGGGTTTTCCTGTAACTTTTGATGCTGTTTGAAATTTAGTTGTCTGTTTTCTGTTCTGACAGAGTGTTGATCTGGATGACCACCACAAACCTGAGTTTAGAAGAGTTTTTAGTTCTTCCATCATTGAAAATGGGCACCAGTCTTCATCAGGTAGGAAAAGGGCAAGAAATGAAGTAGTATTACTTGTAAAATACCTGATCCTGGCAGTCATAGAGCAGCTTTTGGATCTTGGAACCATTAGAATGTGGTATGGTTTCAGCATGGATTAAATGGTGGCACCATTTAACTTCATTTCTTAATTAGGATTATAACTTTTAAAGTTTAACTTTACTGTTAAGCATGCACTATAGCGTTTTTTAAATTAGAGCCTATTACTGTTACATTATCTCAGGGCACTACTGATAATAAGGCCTGCTATTTTGGGCTCCATTGTAACCTTATGTCTCAAAACATTTTGCAAATTGCCAATCCACTTCCATCATCCTTCTGTGGGGGAAGGACTTATCTCCATTTTAGAGAAGACTGAGGCACCCAGCATTTCATAAAACCAAGAAAAGAACAAGAATGCCGACTCCTAATCCACAGCAGGAGACTGGGGGCAGGGGTTGCACAGATGAGGAAGTTACCAAATGTAGATGCTAGTGAATTAATGATCTGAAGAAGCTGTTCTTGCTGAGTGTCATGTAGTGCTCTAAATAGTATAATGTCCCAGAGGGAGAACTGGGTAGAATAATTCCAGTGACTTGTAAAATAAAATTGTTGCATGGAAATTGGTTTGTAACTTTGTTACAAATCTGCAAATAAATTTACTTCCTCTCTGCTTTTCTTTTATTCACCAGGTCAGGCAAAAGTCTCCCATGGATTGACCTCTTTTCACATGTCAGACTCTTCCCCTGAGGCCCATGCCCCTGCAGTCACTTTACAGATGCCCCACCTTCCCGTTACTGCAGTAACCAGAACATCAGAGAAGTTTTCAGGAGAAACGGTCTGTTCAACAGGAACAACTAATGCATCCACTGGCCTGCTTGGACAGAGCAAGAGCAAAAATGAGATGGTATTGAAAACTTCCAACCAGTCAGGTAAAAGAGATAAAAAAAACAAAGTGTGTTTTCTGAAGCTGTGACTCATTTCGTTACTTCCTGGAACTGGGAACATGGGGGTTGTCTTGTAACCTAGAGATGATTATGAAACCTCACTTCTGTGGCTTCTTGTTCCATGGTGAGACACTCTGATTTGAAATACTGCGGGTCCTAGTTGGAGGTTTAGGTTATAATGTCACATCTTCTGAGAATTTTTGCTGCCTAATATAATAGAGTTCACAGTGCAGTCTATATTCTAGCACAGTTACTGAAGAAGTATCTTGAGAAGTTAGGCAGATACTGGCTAACAGGCTCAAAAGTCATTTGGAGGGTGGAATGACCAACTGACAGATATAACTGGCAGACCGATACATATACACAGGTCAGGGTGATTGCAGAATTTTTCTCTCTAAATTAAGTTTTTTAAAAAAGAAATCTCATTTCATTTGATTCATATTCAAGTCATTTGTCTTTGAGCTGTATTTCAGGTGTGTTTAGTCATGGTGATATCAGACTATTTATATGGGTCAAAAATTACCAAGATAGATCAGATGGAATTGCTAGTGAGAGATAGAGATTATTTACAGATTCTTCTTTCAGATTTTGTCTTATTCAAGCTAAGAATGTAGTGAAGCCTTCCTTTGTATTTTTTCTTCTGTTTCAGTGAAGGCCTGGAATTCAAGTACAGTGAGTACATTGGCTTCATCTGCCGCTGGAGGTGAGTGTTCCTATCAGTGTGTCCTTATGCAGTGCATATTGAGAGGGATTCCATGCTCCACATCTGGGGGATTCAGAACTGAGCATCTAGTTCCATTTAGTAGGTACATGGTAATATTAAAGTTGCTAACAAGACTGCATGCAGATTCAGTTTCCCAGGTTCAAAGTAAGGGGTTCTTACCTATATTTGCACAGTGGTGTATATGTGTACTATTAGGCAATCTCTGTAGTGGAAACAATAGGTGCCAGAAACAGTGGGTCAGAACAGTTTGAGTGGTGAACATAGCTGACCAAGTGAAAACTGTGACTGAATGCAAGCTGAATGGTAGCTGGAAAGTGGTGGGCCCACCCTACGGATGTCGAAGCAAATTCATCTGAGCAGAAGAGCAGTAAGTAGTCTCCTTCACATATAAATTTCTCAAAGGATAATATGTCTTACAGATTTTTGATTCCAATAGAAATAGATGAGTTGAGCTCTGTCCAAAAGTACTTCTGACCGATATTGCCAAGCTGTCACTGTCTACACAATGTACTGGCATTTCAGTTATCTCAAGTATCAGCTGAGCAAAGATGTAGCTTGTCCACAATAGGGATGACATTCCTCCTCAGCTTAAAACCTGGGGGATTTGCACAAATATCTGGCAGTTGTTCATGGTTCCAAATTCACATCTGCATGCTGGCATTTACCAGGGTGTGTTTTAAATGAGAAGTCTAATTGATCTGGGTCCCTTCTATAGGCAGTGAGGATAGTTCAGCACTTACAGAGAGTGACTTGGACAGTGATTAGGTTGGATTGCTTCTAAGATGCCAGTCCTTCTTCTTTGTCTATGGAAGGAGCATTCAATAAATGAGTTCCTGCCTTGTACAACAAGTTTTGACTTTAGTGTGTTAAAACTGGGCAAGTCACTCCATTATTCCACAATTACAGAGCCTAGCCAGAATCTAGTACTGGGTTCTAGGATGGAAAACACAAAAGAAGCAACCTCAAGGGAGAGAGGAGGAAGATGCAAGCTTGGTTTTAAGCCACCTTTGCAATCTTTGGAGTCTGTTCTACTTTACAAATTAAAACGGTTCCTGGTGGAAATTAAGTAATTGTGTTCTCAATCATGGTAGACTTCCCAGGACTCATTATACGTGCCAGAATGGCTGTTGCAAACTGAGCTGTAGCACCCCTTCCTCCTTTCAGTGAAATTTCTATGGCAGTGTGCCCTCCTCTGAGGTCTGCGCAAGGGCCTGGAAGGATCCAACTTTCCCAACACAGTTTTATTGAAGGCATTTTCTCACAGTCTTTTCTGACCTGTTTACACAATACTTGCTGCAGTGCAAGTTTTGCAGAGGGACTAAATCTCTGGGGAAAATCCCTTCCCAGCTTGTTAGTTTATACTTGAAGCTAGTCAGAGGCCTGCAGCTTCTTACTGTGGTGAGTGAAAATCAGTGCATGGCTGTCTATCAAGAAGAGGTTTGAAAAGGTATGAGGAAAGGAGAGAAAAGAAGCTTCAACCCTGATGCCTCTTATTTTTCTTGTTTTTATACAGAGAATACCACATCTGTCACTAAGCCTGTCTCAACTGCAAGCTATGGGATGAGCAGTGGAACCAAAACTGGTGAAAGGTAGGAATTTTTCTTGACATTTTGTTAGGCCATTGTGTTCAGTATAATCTCAATGAACAGGTAGGTATTCTGCTGACTTAGAGAACAGATGAGTCCCAGATGCTGTAATCTAAACCCATTAAAGTTGTGAGCCTTCCTGAGGGCTACATGGAGCAGAAATGGGAAGGAGTGTAAAAAAAAAAAAAACTTTTGTAGAGCAGTTTAAAGCAGACTTAATTGTGGATTTTGCATTTTTATAGTGTTAGTAAAACTCTCAGTGCCAGTGGTGGATTTTTGTTAGGGGGAGCAAGTTGTCAGGCCCTTTGGAAACACTTTCAAAAATACTCAGCTGTTTTAGAGTTTCTGCCTTGGGCTTATTTTTGGAAACCAACATATGACTGCCATCGAACATCCATAATTTGGCTAGGCTAGAGTTTGGTCTGTAGATAAATGCCTTGCAGGATACTGAAGACTTTCACCTGTCCTTCAAAAAACTGGCTACTACACGTTTTTGATTAACTCAGAGTCACAGTTGCTTAGTGTAGTATTACATGGTATAACAATTACTGCAGACATATCCAGGCATCCTCAGCATGCAAAATATCCATCAAGAAGAGTGGGAGGGCAGCCAATTTAAGTCTCTTAAGTTGGGCTTACAACTGCCTTGAACATCATCCCAAATTTGGCATTATATTTCTTCTGAGTTAGTTCCAACATTATCACTTCGATATTTGACTCACGACATACTGAGCACCCTGCAGAACTTGCTATCAGGAGATCTGACCTCCAGCTGTACCAGAGATTAATATATGACACTGATTTTATTGCTCTTTGCCTCAGTTTTTCCATCTTTGTAATGGAGAACACTTCCAAATGCCATGTGTGTTTTACTTCCTTAATACTGGTGAAATGATTTACAGCTCAAACACAAATTAGAATATAATCCTTTATCTTCTTGATCAAATTACCAGTTTGCGATCAATGAAGCAACACTGACATGAGCTAAGGATTCTGTGTACTATAATTAAAAATTTCAGAAGTACTTCCTGAATTACTATTCAAGTTCTATTTTTAAAACATGACTTAAATCCTCCAGGAACCAAAGAGTTGGAAGTTAAAGGGATTTAGCGCTCCTGTGTGGTCACAACTTTTACTTTTGTTTTGTTTTCTTAAAGGTGTTTAATTGTTGTTCTACTCAGTGCTATAAAGCCTATGTGACTTGGCCAGCTATGTCTTATTCGTAAAAGTACCTTAGAAGCTTCTGTACTTAAGTGCTGTTGTCTATCAATAAAACTTAAACCTTTACTTAAATTGCGTTTGACTCATTCATGTCCTCTTGAAATTGCTGTTTTGGGAGGTTTAGAGTAGGCAACAGCTAGGCCTCTATGCTGACTCCTGGCACTGCAGAGAGCTACTTTTTTCTTTAACCATGTACTTTACATGTAATTTTTTTCCAGGGCCACTGACAGTTACTGTGATGTGACACCCAAGCCTCACTCCTCTTCTACTACTATACATCGCCAAGTTGAAAGGAGGCGAGAACTGGTGCGGTCTCAGACACTGCCACGGACTACAGGAACACAGGCCAGAAAAGCACTTTTTGAGAAATTTGAACAAGACAGTGGAAAGTATGTCACCCCCTTGTGTCTCCAGAATGGCTTTGTTTATGGGAAACTAATTTGTTAATTATTGCCAGCAAAGGACAGCTGGGTGGGAGGACTCTCTCAATGTAGGATTTTGAGGTCAGGGACTATAAGGTCACATATAGCTTTGCTGACGTAACAGACTGAGCCCTGGAAATTCACAGCAACAGATTCCTCTGGCTTTGGAGTTGTTCAGCTGAAGAAGCAGATGTCTTTTATCAGGAAAGAGGGTTGTGAAAGCTGCCTTCTCCATTATTAATAAGAAGAGACTGGGAATATAGTGACTTTCTGTTGTCATTCATTAAGGACCAAAACCATGGACTGTTCTTTATGCGGCATGATTTAAATAGAAGAGGGCTTGGAATCCTGGCTTTAGTGAAATGAAAATGAGTTTTTCTTGCAGGACCAGGAAGTTGAAGTTTCAGCCATGTATTTCTCAAATATCACCTGGACAGGGACTGACCTGGGCAAGGTTGCATAGATGTTGCTGACAAGTAGGTTTAAGTTTTTCTAGAATGTAATTTAATCTGGTTTCTGTTAATTTTCCAGAGGAAAAGGAGGATCCAGAGCTAAACTGAAGAGATCGCAGAGTTTTGGGGTTGCCAGCGCTAGCAGCATTAAACAAATTTTGTTAGACTGGTGTCGCTCAAAAACCATAGGATACAAGGTGAAGACGTTAGCACTTCCAGCTCTCTTTTTCAGGAGAACTAGCCAAAAAAGTGTACTCAAAAAAATAAATGTAAAACATGCTAGACAGTAAGTTAACTTCCTCCAAGGTCATGATGTTCTGTATGGGTAACATGTTGCATGGGCAACACTGCAGGACAGTTGCATGAATTGAGGTTCTGTACATCTGTCAAAGCAATACATTAGTGTTTGTCTGAAAGCCTACATTTTTGTGCTTATGGATATGGACTTCACTGTACACTCAACACATTTTTTCTTAGTTGCAGACTGTGATTTTTGCATTTGCATTACATAGAGTAAGGTCTGAATAGCGTTTTACCAGCACATGGAGACTATCTCCCATTTGCTACATAGAAGATCAAAGTACTCTCTCCTGGCTTTAGAGAAGTGAATTTGTATTAAATAGATGAGGTTGAATCACAGGGTGTTAGTGAGCTAATTTCTGTGAGGTAACATCAGTCTAGGTAAAAATTCAGTTGTTGAGATTTTAGTAATTTTTACCTGGCCTTAAGCCACAATTCCCGAAGCAATTTCAAGGAGGAGGAGAAAATTTTTCAATTTTTTTAAGGTATGTTTTTCATCTGTTTTGTAAAATGTGCATTATTGTTGCTGAACTCTATATCACATGAACATGACTGTTATTTGCCTAACAGAAAAGTTGGGGCTTGAATTTTATATGAGGGGAAAGCAGCATAAGGCAAGAGCCCAGAACGCTTCATTTCACTCTGGCAGTTGAAAGTAACAATAAGCATTAGTTCTAAGAATCAGGTTTTGCACTAGGGCTAATTCTTCCCATATTTCTACCTATCTGTGTAATAAGTACTGAATTAAGCTTTACCGAGTAGCAAAGCAAGAAAGTCTTTATCCAATATTGCTCACAGTCACAAAATGAACCCCTCTTCAGCTTTAAATACCTCAAAGGGATAAGCAGTGTCCCCAGTTTCCACAGGTACTGAGCTGGTACCTTGGGCCTGCACCAGCGCTCGCTGAGGTTTACAAGATTTTTCACAGTATTTTCAGCAGGCTTTGGATCAGGGACCTTGAGTGTGTGTTTGCCTTGCATCTGGACATTTCAGGCAAGAGGCTATATTGCTGAGCATGCCGTTTATTCTCAGAATACAAATAACGGATATACAAAGAGGGGTAGAAAACCATGAAGCCTGAGCTCTGTTGCTTTGGTTAGTGGGAGAGCAGGACAGAAAACTGCAGTGAGCAAAAGCAGCTGCTCTTCCGTGTTCCATGGCGCTGCTTTAACATGTGCTTTTTTTCATCATGACAGCACATTGATCTCCAGAACTTCTCCTCAAGCTGGAATGATGGGATGGCATTCTGTGCCCTTGTGCATTCTTTCTTTCCTGAAGCTTTTGATTATAATAAGCTTGACCCGGCTAATCGCAAGCAGAACTTTGAGCTGGCTTTCACCATGGCTGAGTGAGTATCACGTTAGATCTATGTGAAGTGCTTCCAGTTCAAGTCTCGTGAGGCTGGGCAGCAATGAAGAGTTTAATCATTCTTCTTATAGACCCTATGGCTTACGTGTGTCATGCCAAAAAAGATAATAAAGCTCTGCACAGAGAATGTATGGAACAGGAGACTTGGCAGTCTAAAATCAGATGCGGTTTTACCAGGCACAGAATAATTCACTGGAGTCCCATGTTCAGGTCTTTCACAGTCTTCAGGTAGTACTTGAATTCTGCTTTCTTACCTCTGTGATCCTAGCAGCAACTGCTAGAACATGCGACTGCTGCTAGAAGCAGCCACTGTTGGCAGCAGGTTTCACCCACTGCATTGTACCACAGAACCATGTCTCTGTACACTAGATGATACTGCTAACGGGACTGCTACTGCAAAATTGCACAAGTGTTTTGAGAACCTCCCCCACAAAGCCATTAGCTTCATGTGATCTGTGGAGTATTTACTTCTGCTGCATCTCATTGTTTCCTGATGCTGTAAGACTGTACTGCAGTTTTGTCCTTAGTTCAGTAGGGCACAGTACTGGCTTTTTTAGTAGGTCACAGGAGCATATGTGCAGTCATTGGATTTCAGTTGTGCTTGATGTAGATGTAGAAATTCACAGCTTCCACTTCTCACACTTCAAGATGCCTCATTACTTCCTGCTGCACGTGCTTGCCTTCCAGGATTCAATTTGGTAGTGTGCATTGATAAGAACCGCTTTCCAATGGGATGCTGCTTTTAAAGGAAAATAGCCTTGGCAAATATATTTTGCAGAGGTTGTTACTGAATTTTACTGACAGATTGGGCATTTACATGACCTGAGAAATAACATCTGGAAAGTTCATAAGCCTTACAAATTTGTATTTTCTGGAACTTAAGCAAAACAAAACCCAGAATGTACTTAGCAAAGCCCATTAGAAACACTAACAAAATAAACAGAACAGATTGCATGACAGAAGTAATTGTTAACAATATACTGGATGATAGTGTGGTGGCAAGCGGGACTTGCATACTTTTACCTTGAATGATCCGTGTTTAGTTGTCTGAACAGCTTCCAGAAACAGGAATTTGCAACCTTTAGGCAAAAGTGCATTTTAGATAAGCCCTGTTGATCTTATATTGGGAATGTATGTAGTTTAAAAAACAAGAACAACAAAACAGTCTGGGATGAATTCTGTCATTATAGATTGCCACCATTTAACTTATTCCATTGAATTTATGCAGCAATATTGTTTGATGGCAGTTCAGGTCTGCTTTCTGTCTTTAAATTTGATAGCCAATGGATGTTTATACTTGGGTTGCAAAGTTTAGGATGTTGAACTGAAACAGCTATCCAGTCAAATCATTGTTGGTAATCAATGAATAATATGTTGTGTATCCACATTCCTTTAGTTGACCCTGCACTAAGCAGAAATTGGACTAGATGACCTTCTGAGGTCCCTCCCAACCTGAATTCTGTGATCCTTACCAGATCTCAGTGAGTTCAGCATTTCTGATAGTAGAATAACAGCTGGTATTTCAAAGATTTGTTCAACAATAACATTTATCCCGTTGCCACTCAGGGAATCTTTGTTGCAGCAAACAAGTTGTCAGGCTCAGCACGCTCTCCATCTTTTTGCAAATTGGAAATGATTTTTTTTCAGCAAGGTGAAAACAGAATGAAGTCAAGAAATAAAAATCTGAAGTAAGCATCAGTCAAGAGGCTGGACTTGTACAGCCTTTCAGTTTATATACTTGGTAATAAACAAAGCAGAAGTAAATATCACAGCTTTTCTACTGGGTCCACTAACCAAGTTTACTGTCACTATAGTGGTTTTAGGTTGCCAGTGAGTACTCTGTATGAATTCTGTGTCCTTGCATTTCTTAATTGAGCATTTTCTCAAACTGATTTTTCTATTAGCTTTTCTGTGGCCAAGAAGTGCAAAATCAGATGCCGAGCAGCAGCTGTATTTGGGTTTATTTTACAGTAATGTTTGTTTAGGTCTGCAAAATATTATTAACAGGGAGGAAAGTTGTTCAAATATCAGCCTCTGACTGCAGAGTTACCATATGTGCTTATTGTCTGCGTTGAGGGTTTTAATATCATGACAGCTAATCTCATGCATAGGCTGGCATTAACAAATTCTACTTCTGCAGACTTAGAAGTTTGCATCTGTGGTAAGTGGTGCTTGGACAAACTCAGTTCAGCTCAGTGAATGTATTTGAATAGTGTATACTTGTAGTACAAACTGATGCAAATTACTCCTCAGCCTGCAGCAGAGGTTTACTCTGCATGTGTTTTATATAGTACTTGGCAAATTAAGTCATTTGGTATTACACTTGATAAGTAGTATCAAAATGGTATTTGATGGACTATTGATCGGACACTACAGGACACTCTCCTGGCCATATGAAATGGAGACTAACTTTTTGTTAAAGGCAGAATTGATTTGACTGTGTTCCTCAGCTGCAAAGTTGGGTAGATCGGTCCCTCAGGCTTCCACAGATGTTTGTTCTGCTGCAGACCAATGTGAAATTAAGATGGTATTTCCTCTCTCTCTTCCTGAAAGTAACAGGAACTAAGCTTTGGCCTTTACAGCATTGTCAGGTTCATGTACACAGTCATGAAAGAGCAGATTTTTTAATGGAGAAAAACAGGGACTGCAGTACTAGTGAAAACCTTATGCCCTGTCTCTTTATTGTTCCATAACATATTCAGTGTCAAAAGGTCTGAGATGCATTATCACAGAATCACAGAATCACACAGAATCGTTCAGGTTGGAAGAGACCTCCNAGCCCGTTCCCCCTCGTCCTGTCACCAGGCACGTGGGAGAAGAGACCAATCCCTACCTCACTACAGCCTCCTTTAAGGTACCTGTAGAGAGCGATAAGGTCACCCCTGAGCCTCCTCTTCTCCAGGCTGAACAACCCCAGCTCCCTCAGCCGTACCTCGTAAGACTTGTTCTCCAGACCCCTCACCAGCTTCGTTGCCCTTCTCTGGACTCTCTCGAGCACCTCCATGTCCTTCTTGTAGTGAGGGGCCCAAAACTGAACACAGTACTCGAGGTGCGGCCTCACCAGAGCCGAGTACAGGGGGACAATCACCTCCCTAGTCCTGCTGGCCACACTGTTCCTGATACAAGCCAGGATGCCGTTGGCCTTCTTGGCCACCTGAGCACACTGCTGGCTCATATTCAGCTGACTGTCAACCAGCACACCCAGGTCCTTCTAAAAAAAAAAGCGACTCCTTTCCAGTGGTTGTAAAAGATTATTTGCAAGTATGAGAAGTAATTTGTAAAGAATCAGAGAGAGGCAGACAAGTGCTATAGTTCATGTAAAGCTTATCATTCTAGCAATGTAAAGCATTTTATTGTGTGGTGCTCTGTGTAGGTGAATGTTTGCTGCTCTTAAGCATTTCAGTGTAATTATGCAATTTAATGCTGTAATTGCAGCAGCATAAACTCACCATTTAAATTGGGAGAGTTTAGTAGCAGTTACTCTAAACCAGCCTTACCACTGACATACTACACTTGAGAAATCAGCCTCATAAGTTATGCTTGGGCAGAAGAGGAAAAAAAACTGCTACTCTACTGCTACTCTCTGTGTCTGATGATTATTTTTGTTTTTAAATAATTTTTTCTTCAAGTAATGGAGTCTTAATAGATTTGTCAATATCAACCATAAAAAAGAAATTTGAGTTCATAGAGTACAAGGCGTTCAACTTTTACTGACAGTCCATAGGAACTGGACATTCAACTTCTAGCTTCTTTGCCCATCCCACCTGCCTGATACCTGATTGGAATTTGAGGCATGTTAATATATCCAGCCTCTCTGGGGAAAAAAAACTGTGACCCTTGAAGAGGGCGGAGCAAGTAGATTAACTTTTGGAATTGGGTTTTCTGGGAGGGTTCATAGAATCATAGAATGGCTTGGGTTGGAAGGGACCTTAAAGATCATCTGGTTCCAACCCTCCTGCCATGGGCAGGGATGCCACCCACTAGACCAGGTTGCTCAAAGCCCCATCCAACCTGGCCTTGAACACTTCCGGGGATGGGGCATCCACAGCTTCTCTGGGCAACCTGTTACAGTGCCTCACCACCCTTGTAGTAAAGAATTTCTTCCTAATATCTAATCTAAATCTCCCATCTTTTAGTTTAAAGCCATTCCCCCTTGTACTATCACTATCCGCCCATGTAAAAAGTTGCTCTTCGTCGTTTTCATAAGCCCCCTTTAAGTTCTGAAAGGCTGCAATGAGGTCTCCCCAGAGCCTTCTCTTTTCTAGGCTGAACAACCCCAGTTCTCTGTCTTTCTTCATAGGAGAAGGGCTCCAGCCCTCTGATCACCTTCATGGCCCTCCTTGGGTGCACTTGGGTGCTGAGGGTGCACTCAATACTACTGTCTATGTCATTGATAAAAATATTAAACATCAGTGGTCCCAAGATGGACTCCTGAGGGACACCACTTGTCACCAGCCTCTATCTGGACATAGAGCAGTTGACCACAACTCAGTCTGTGGCCATCCAGCCAATTCCTAATCCACTGAATAGTCCACCCTTCAAATCCATATGTCTCCGATGTAGAGATAAGGATGTCATGTTGGACTGTGTCAAAGGCCTTACGGAAGTCCAGGTAGATGACATTGGTTGGTCTTCCCTTGTCAACTGATGTGGTCACTCCATCATAGAAGACCACCAGATTGGCGAGGCATGGTTTGCCCTTGGTGAGGCCGTTCATCTTGGTTCGCCTGTATCTGTATGTTGCTTTGGTTGAACAAGAATGAAGGTTGAGTTCAGTGTAACCAGAGTTAGATCAAGGCTGAGAGCATCTCAGTCTCAACCTGGTAACTTCATTTTGGACAGAGCTAATACCCTCAGTCATACTGTCCTTTTTGATGCAGTGTGCCAGGCAATTAAATGATGGCTGTTAAAGTCATCATGAGAGGGAACTTCTCAGCTATTCCATCATTTTGTTTAATAGTAGAAAGAAATACCAGCTTTCTTGACCCAGTATCAACGTGATTCTTATTTGCTGTTTTGTTTTACTTGTGTAATAGTAAGACCATTCCACGTGGTATGCAGCTGGGTTCAGTACACTTTCCAAATATTGATGGGATGTGGGGATATGGCAGCTTCCTACAACTTCTGATACAACTTCAAACACCAGTACCACGCTGATGGGTTTCAAAGATTTTCACTACACTTTCAGAGATTTATTTATTTATTAAAGCAGAAACTTACAGAACTGGATTTGCCATTTGGCATTCCAGGAAAAAAATATGAAACTCTTAATGTTGGCTCTCCCTATTCCAGCCCCTGGCAAATGAATTAATTTGGTAATCACAATTTTTTACGTGCATATGCGCGCACACAAACGCAAATTTCCTTACGTGTCAGTGAGCTGAAAGCAATACTAGAACACTTCCAGGCAGTCGATCCCTGAAGTAATACTATCTGCAACTCTCAAAGTAAAGTTGATGTGTTTTTCTATCTCAGTTTCTGTGTAACAGTAAGTAGGGGGAAGAACTCAAGCACGTGCACTATAAGAAACATTGCATAAGGGGTATATACAGAAGTTACTTCTCCATAGCTGTGATGGCATTTGAATTGTTCTCTTCTATTGGCAGAAAGGCTCCTCTCTCAATTATTGCTGTTAACCTTTATGAGCTTGGCAGATCAAATGTTTCCTGTCCTTGTGATTTTTCATCCTAGACCTCAGCAGATCTTTTCCCTTCCTTGTTCAGTCTCAGTTAGGCTTTTGCTTTTCAACACGATCATCTGAGATAGTTGTCCAAGTCACACCTTGAGGAAAGCGTGGGAAAGAGAACAAAAAGAACCCACACCCACTTCGGCCTTTAATTGGTACGTTTAATCTCTTCTCATTTTATCCCATTCTTTTGGAGTTTCCTATAGAATAAGCAGAAAAACTCAGGATTTGCAAACTCATATTGCCCTGTTTACTAAGACATGACCAGAGGAATGAGAGATTGCATTACATGCCACAGATACAGGGGATATGAATGACAGTGGAAAAGGCCCTACAAGATTGGATCAGATCCCAGTATAGAGGAAAAGAGGGAAAGAACAAGTATGCTCCTTGTTCACTAAAATAACGATCTCCAACATTACCTGAGCCTGACCTTTTCACTGTTGCTGATAAATCACAGGATTTCTTACATACCTCAGTGATGCTCAAATCAGAGCAGCAAAAGAATCTTGGAAATAGTTACAGGCTTTAGCTTTAACTCTTGATTTGCTGGATCTGTTTTATTATTACTACAGGAAAATGGCTCACTGCGATCGTCTGATAGAAGTGGATGACATGATGGTGATGGGCCACAAGCCAGATCCCATGTGTGTCTTCACCTATGTCCAATCTCTATACAATCATCTACGACGCTTTGAATAAAACCATCACCACCTCTCCAGCCAGAAGGGTCAAGTACAGTATGCTAATAGGAAGACAGACATTTTGCAAATAGAACACCGTTATTTCTTGCTTTTTACTGTCCCTCTGCTTGCATTCAACTGTGTTGCTGACTGAACTGTTGCTGAGCAGCGCCCCAAAGTGTTGATCACATCAGCATGTCAATAATACAAGGAGTGTGTTTGAAAATGACAAAAAACATAGGGAAAGGCAAATGCTGTCATTTTGGTGCTAGTAGTAGGCTGGATTTGTAATATTCTTGTAAAGATTACAGGAAGCTAGATTTCAGCTTCTGTCTCTGTTAGACTCACAGAATGGTTTGGGTTGGAAGTGACCTTAAAGATCATCTGGTTCCAACTCCCCCCAGCCATGGGCAGGGACACTGTCCACTAGACCAGGTTGCCCAAATCCCCATCCAACCTGGCCTTGAACACTTCCAGGGATGGGGCACCCACAGCTTCTCTGGGTTAACCTGTTCCAGTGCCTCACCCCACCCTCATAGTAAAGAATTTCTTCCTAATATCTAGCCTAAATCTCTACCCTCTTTTAGTTTAAAACCGTTGCCCCTTGTCCTGTCACTACAAGGATGGGCTGGGGACAGTTTTATGTGGTGACAGGTAACTCTGCTATGAAGATGTTACATCCTAAAAATGTAGAAAACAGCATCTTCACTTCCACTTCTCTACTCAGCATAGCACAAAAGGAATAGCAGACAGATGAGAAGAATTCTGTTTAGCAAATACTAAGCTAGCATACTCAATCTCTAGGGCAGTATTGCCTCTTCACCACCCCCAGTCCACTCCAGCAAACACATATGCGCACACACACACACATTAAACAGGCACTATTCTGGACTCTGGGGGAGAGCAGCTCTCCAGTGTGGACAGGAATGAAGTTTTTACAAGTTGTTCAGTCCACGTGTTGTCTCTGAAGTGGCCAGGCAATGTGCCAAAAAAAAAGATGTGGTATTTCTAAAATGCTTTGGGCTAGTTTTTGGTTTCAGTTAGATTAGTGTTAAATCCACAGTATCTCTATTGTGGGTTTATTCCAGAATTGCTGAATAAAAGGGTCATGTTTCACCTTTTCTGGTTTTGTTTACTAAATCAACAGAGCTTTGTTTTCACAGTGAACGTGAAAAACAAAAACACTAAACAAGCATACCTTTTTTAGAGCCTTTTGAATTATTTCTTCCCAAAGAATAGGCTCATAGTCTGCCAGCCACAAGCCCTCTGCTCATGCTAGAGAGTGGTTTTAAACCTGCTTTATTTGTGCTCTTTGTAGATAGTTATAAAGGTGCCTCTGGTTCTGTTTTGATGACCGTTAATAATAAAATACATCAAATGCTCTTCAGAATTATTGCTTCTCTTTAGAAGGATTTTATTTCGGCCTCCCTTTGTAGTGAAGTTTACTTAAGAAACCATGAATGAAGCAACTACTTTATTAGCTGTCTTGGGGGGAAAAAAAAAAAAGCATACAGAGGTAAAGTATAAACTAACTGCTGAAGAGCTGAATCACCAAGTTGTTTGAAGTGTGCCTAGCCTGTTTGTATGGCACTATGGAAACAGCTTGAAAACATGTTTTGAGTACATATTAAGTACATAATATATATTAATATATA
>VXAA01003760.1:191300-253700 GCA_013399115.1 Anseranas semipalmata | reverse complement strand
GGCCCGTAAACCCCCTCGGCTGGATCCGGGGATTTAATCTCCCTCTGTCCTACATCGCGCCAGCAGCCGCTGCGTGCCCTACATAGCGTTAGCAGCCAGGAGGGGCTCTCGGCGGCCCGGGAAGGGCGGAGGGCGGCCTGCAATGGGGCCGGGACGCTGGCCGGGCTGCCGGTGAGGAGGGGGCTGCTGTGCTCGGCACACGCGGTATGCGAGGTTTTGTGATCACAAGCGATTTCTCAGCGCTGTCCCTTCAGATCCCCCAACCTGTCCCCTATTCCAGCGACAGGGATGCCGTGCTGGGATTTAAGCTTCTGAACACATAAAGGGAGTAAATTTTGCCAAGTACGTCCCCAAGAGCGCAGGCAGATACCGAGGAGCGTCTCCTGCAGAACGAATAAGCTCATAGAAGTGACAGGCGCTACAGCCACAGGCTTCCCCCATCAGCAGTTGCTGCCTCTTGCCGCAGAAGGGCCGGCCACGGCGAGCCTACCGCATAGCGTTGCGTGCACTGAAAGAAAAGGGCGCGCAGCCTCCCTAAGAAAGCCCATCTGCACCCAGCAGAGCCATGTGTGCCAAGGCAGAGATGTGCCCCTGTATGCTAGCGGAAAAGGGCCCACTTCCTCCCGGTAGATGCTCAGACATTTGCTTGGTTCAGCTGCCCCTCCACAGACCTTCCTGGCAAAGACTCCAGAAATAACTTCAGACATTTTGTTTGGGTTGCAAGGTACAATTTGACCTGACCCTTGCTAATAAACCCCAGTGGTCACTGACCCACAAAATCAGGTCTGAATTCCTCCCTGCATGCCCCAGAAACAGGAATGGTTTGGAAGTCACGTGTGGTAGGTGCTTTCCCTGTTACCTTCTTGCAGCGAGGACCAGGGGATGTCTCCATCCAACCTGGGCAAACAAGGAGCGCGTGCTACCCTAAATGCCAGCTACTTCTCTTGTGTAGACAAGGCAGAACCTGCTGCCTCCTTGGCAGGGAATGGGTGACACAATGCCTGGGCACGTCCTACACTGACAGGCAGCTTGGAAAGAGCCACCTGGTCAGTGTAGGACGTGGTCAAGAGGCTGGAACAGCACCGGTTAACACACGGTTGCGAGGGGTTTAGGCTGATAAATCCAGCTGCAAGAAGCAGTCAGAACAGGTCATGCTCCACTGCCTGGTGTGCTCCAGGGCTGCCACGTGCCTTCAGCAGGCTCCTTCTGCCTTGCCAAGCTCAGCTGGCAGAAGAAATAAGCACATGCGTGGAAGAGAGATGCCACTTCACATGGGGCAATGAAAGACAGATGTCAGACCACACATGACAGAGGCAGCACACACAGCTCGGCACGGGGCAGCTGGCTCACAGTGAAGCTTTTGCCCAGCAACCAGCTGAATGGTAGGTGGTAACGAGAAAACAACCTGGCAAGACTGGGAAGGAGCAGCTTCCAGGAACAGGGTGAGGGGAGTTGGCCAAAGCGGGGCAGGCCGCAGGCTCCCCATTCGGCTACAGCCCTCTTGGTTGCTTTGTTCCATTGTTGTTGATGCTGGAGGCCCCCGGGGATGATGCTGTGTCTCCATTCTGCACAGCGTTCCTTCAAGGAACAGGCTCTGTGTGCGTCCCCCCTGCAAATCTAAACAGCAACTGCTTTGCTGGGTAACGTCCATATGAATGGAGGTTATTACCCCACTCAGCAGCCTTTCCTCCGGGGCTTTTCCTTTTAGATTGACAGTGTTCTTTCTCCAGCCCATTTCGACCCCAGCTCAGTAGGTGCCGAACGAACGCTAAGTTCACTCCGCACCGCCACTGCCTTGTGACTCCGCTTGGAGAGGGTTTGGCCTGCAGAGTGTTAGCTGCTCGGCCTGAAGGCAGGAGTTCCTGGGGAGCATTCCTGTGGGTTTCCTCTCACAGCACCCTGCCCGGGCATCAGCTCTGCCCCGCCAGCAGGGAGGGAGGTTGCTCTGAGAGCTTTTCCTCGCTGCCTCAGGGGACTAGGGATTCGAGTCACTGCCAGCACGAAGTGGACGTTGCACCATCAGCTATACCTTCGTGAGTTGGGATCTGCCTGGATTTTTACACTTTTTATTTTGCTCTGCAGCTGAGAAGGAAGAGAGGAGGACAGTGTGAGGAGAGGAATGCAGCGGCCTTGGCTGTTACTGCTGGAGGGTTTGTCAGGGACAGATGATGCAGAACAGCCCAGCTTTGATGCAGCAGGGAGGCAAGCAAGAAGCAGCCCAGCACTAGGCACAGGGTGGGAGGGACACGTACGGCAATCCCCGCTGGGAGGTCTGAATAGCAGAACGCATTTCAGACAGAGGCCTGGGACCCAGCGAATCCAGAAGAGTGGTGTGTAGGTATGGAGACCCAGGAGGTGAGAACTGAGCTCTGTGGGAGGAGGGCCATGATGGGAACACTGGCCTCGGGAGGGAAGCAGCATAATAAGGACAATTCCGAGGGTTACGGGAGGTGATGCTAAGAGGCAGGGTGGTCCTGGAATGGAGGAAGAAAGCTGCCACAAAACAGCAACCTCAGCTTCCAAATTAGCCACATTCAGTTAAAACTAAATTATTCCCTCTGCAAATCATTGATCCCCCCAGCTCCCATTCCAACTCGCCAGACAGATCACTCTTGCCAGCACTCCTCCCTTGGATTAATTCAATCCACTTGGCTGTGGAGACCAGAGGTCCCAGAGAGCCAGCCAAACTTCAGCTCAGCCACAGCAAGGCTCTGCGCCACGTGAGCCTCCCTTGGCCGCTCCTGCCTCCTCCCAGCCAGGTCCACTTTCCACCTGGGCATCAGTCAGCCCTGAAATCATGCCCTGGTCCCGACACGCAGCTTCACACAGTGTGAGAGGTAAGCACAGCGGGTAATGGGCAAAGCCTCAGCAAAGGAGAGAGCCAGCTCGCAGGTGGCAGCAGCAGAGCGATGCGACAAAGTAAGCCTCTGGGGGGTACGGGCATTTCCCCTTGCCCTTTCCTACAGGGAGCTGTGTGGGCACCATGAGGCTTGCTCTGTTCCAGCGGGTGTTGGCAGCTCCTTTACTGCCACAGCAGCATCCTTCTCTCCTGTTGACACCCTGGGGGAGGAAGCAGGGCTCCCCTCCGCGTTGTGGGTCTGGCTCTCGGCTCCCATGCCTGGGTCACACTGCCCCTCGAGACTGATGAGCCATCTGCGTGTCCTGCTGGCAATTCCCTACCCAACAGCCAGCTCGGTGCGTGTTCGTTTCTGCGAGTTCAACTCGGTCATGCCTAGACATGAGCTTGTTGTGCCAAGGTGTTCCCACACACCTCCCCAGCACTTGGCAGCGAACATTAAAACACGACAACCAAAAAGCAGTTTGCCAAGGGCATGTGGCATCCTTTCCAAAACTCATGAGTCCCTGACTTATGTGACGGGCGCTTGGAGTATGCCCAGCAAGAGAGAATTGGTCAGCCCAGCAGAAGCCCAGACTAAAAAACCTCTTGGGTCATTTCCATTTGTTTTCTCAGAGGCTGCACAGAGAGCGGGAAAGCCTAGGAGCACAGAAGTGCTCTTGCAAAGAAAACACATTTACTTTGTTCTGTGCCCCAGCTTCCACTGAGAAACAACTGCGGCATCAAGCACAAAGTTTGCACAGAATCAGCCCGTTCCACGCCAGCTGGGCTCCCGGGGCCGTCCATGTCTGGGGAGCAGCAGTGTCTGGAGGCTGAGCAGTTGTTAGCCATTGGACAGCGTGGATGGAAATCCTGGAAGTTGCTCCTACGTGAGCACACAGGTTTGTGCCCAAGCCTTCTCTGCGCACAAAGCCTTGAGGGTTTCCAAGAAGTAGCTGAGCAGAGAGATTAAAAGGATCAGGAGCTCAGAACTCTTGACTGATTTGTAATCAATCCATCGCTGCTGTTTTTCCTCCTAGCTGCACAAGATGCTCAGTGCCAGCACTCCCAACTCACTTGGGCTCTCAGAGGAAGCACAGCCTTGAAAAGCCTGCAGCAAACAAGCTCTTCTGCCCCCTTCTCGCCTTGCAATTTAAGGAGGGGAAGGAGAAAGAAAACAAGGCACGCAAGCACACGTTCCCTCCATCCTACCTGTCATTTTGTTGGTCCAGGGTAAGGAGTACTCCAGCAGGGACTTCAGGACTTCCAGAAAGTCCAGGGCAGCAGGGCCCCCAGTGCTGTTGCAGCTTGACATGTCCTGTCCCGGGACTGCTCTAGCGAGGCTAAGGGAGGGCCAGGAGCGGGGCCGCCAACGCCGCAACCCTCTCGCCTGGGCGTTGCGAGAGGGGTTCGGAGGCGCCCGGAGCAGCCTTGCCAAACAACTCCGCCCGAGAAAACCCAAGGAGGAAGGGAAGCAGCCTGGCAGAGATGCAGTTTGCCCAGCTGTCTTCACCTCCCCCACTCCCGCTCTGAAGTGGCCAATTGTGGAAATAGCTTGCAGCCTAGCAGGGCTGGGCCGGGCTGCTGGCCAGCATGGTTTTACAGGGCCCCTCGCAGCCAATCCGACTGCGAAGAACTGGGCCAGTTATCTAACTTTGCAAAGACAGCACCCTTTTCCTTCCCAAGGTGTTATAACAAATGCACACGTTGTGGAAGGGAAAAAAAAAAAAGCGCGCGCACAGTCAGGGGTACGCACATCGGCTGCGAACGCAACAGCAAACGGATCCTCTCCTCCAAAAGGGCTCTCGGGAGGCTCTGAGGAGCTCCGAGCTGCGCAGGCTGCCTCACAGAGACATACACACAGTGCCTGCGTGTGCCTGCTAACTTTTCAGCTCTCCGAGAGACAGATAGTGACTGTTTTTGTATGATGTAGCACTTATTGTGTGTCCCTGCTACGTCCCTCCTGATTAGTAGCGCAACACATCTTTCTTAACAAGTCTGCATCATCCCCAAGATGCAGAATTTCTCTTTGGAAGTGACACAGAGTTTTTTCAAAAATCCAACAGCCTCTTCTCAGGGCAGTGATGTAACACAAGCAAGTTCATGCACCCTGCAAATACTCTGATAACAGCTGGTTAAGTAAGATCTTGAGCATGCAAAGCCCCTCCTATTAGTGAAGTTTTTTAGCGTGAAGGGATGGACCGAAGAAAGGAGGACAAAGGTCTGATCTTCTTTATAGGGGTCTGCCTTGGGAAGGAGCGTTTTACACGTGCTGGGGTTTTCTCTTTTCCTGGGTGTGATAATTAGAACAGAAATTATTTCTCAGTTTGCTCCTGTCTATTTTGTAAGGCTGAGCCTTACAGAGGTCTGATTCCCAACTCTCAGGCACAGTCCAGCAAAACTCTGAAAAGCATGCACAGTGCTAAGCATGGAAGTGGCCTGGGTGAAGTCATTAGGACTTTTCTCATGCTTAATATAAAGCATTTCACTGGTCCAACACTTGGAGTCTTAAAAACTGATAGGGTTTTCACACTCCCAATAGCACAGTGTTTCTGTTTGGTCCCATAATGAAACGCATTTGATTTAACTCAGTAGAAACCAAAAAGAAAGAATCACCTAGCCATGCTGGGTGGCTGGGAATTTCAAATTAGCTGGGGAAGTTTCACGATCCAGATCCCAGTCTAACCAGGCTCAGAAATCACAAGGTAGATGTTTTGTTAGAATTCTTAATTACGATACAATTACATTATAACCTCTTGGGATTTTCCCTGTGGTTTGCTTTTCCCACTTCCAGAGAGAATGTAAGAAAACAGCCAGACTGTGATGACCATTGGTGGTGAAGCCAGGGAGCACATTCCCCTTCCAGCTCCAACCCATTACAGCATCCTCTACCCACCCAAAGCTGGAGCCAACAGACAGACCCTACAGATGTTTTCGAAGGTCAGTGGATTCTGGCTGCTGGGAGCAAGAGAAGTGACCACATCTCTTCCTCCTGGAGCACAGCCTGACTGTCAGGAGGCCCATGTCCTGTCCTGAAGTCTTCTGGTTCATTCTGGCTGGTCAAGGCAAAGTGAGTGGGGTCACTTGATACCGTCAGGCATTGCTAACATTTGGGAGAGCTGCTGTCATATCTGCCTAGGCCTGCTTCTCATCACAAGGTGGCAAGGTAAAGTAGCTGCCCAGTGCCCATGCCCAAAACCTCCTGGTTTTGCCCCAGGCTCAGACTTGTCTTTAAAGCTGGACAAACATCTGACCACGTGTCTGGAGGCACCCAAAAACTTCACATCAGCTGCTGTAGCAATTGACTGACATTTATTGCTTTGGCAAATGAGGTTTGTTGGGAGGAAATTGTTACTTAGGATTTCAAATTATTAGCCTTCAATGGATATTTACAAGCTATTGTGTACAGAGCTGAGAACATACATCTTGTGTTTGCCATATCCACAAAGTCTCCTGCCAACACCGTGTACCCTTCTTGATTCTTAATCCCCGAAAATCAAGCTCTCACCAAGAAGAACTTGGGTAGCATCACTAGTAGGATGCATCAACACTGCCCTGACATCCAGCCCTGGGGAAGCAGAAACCATGCTGTGGAGTAGAGACACGGATGGAGAGCATCCATCTGCCCTTGCGTCCCCACCATGGAGAGTCCTTGAGCTGCTTTAGTGAATGGAGTCAAAATGTTGGCTCTGTGTCACCACGGAAAGCTGCAGGCATGGCCACAGATTGCATCATTTGTGCTGGCTGCACTGTTATCAGATCAGTGAGTTATTTCTTTTCATTGTAATCCCACGTTAGCAAAGGTCTCATCAGCTCTGCTTCATCACTCAGAAGCCCAGCCAGCCCCTAACAGCACGTTTTCTCACAGACTTGTCCAGCCACAATCAACTCGCACTGGTGCTAAATGGGTGGCACACAGAAGGGTGCACTGAACGCGACAGAGAAGGCCAAACTCCAGGAACACCTACTGATATTGTACAGGCCAGGGGTGCATTCATTTTAAAACCCTAATTCTGCTTCTCTCTTTGGAGCGATCTTTCTACAGAGGTCTGTCATCAGGCCCGAAGTGCACCAGGAACTGCAGAGCACCTGCTGCAGGGGTCATCAGGCCTACCTTCCTGACACCTTGAGGCCCCAAGGAATAGTTTTGGACACTTGGACTTCTCCAGCACAACCCTGTTTATCACATGGAGCTGGTAAGAGGGGTTCTTTGTACAGGTCTCCAAGTTGCCATCTTTCCCTCAGCCCCAGGAGTGCCCCCTCAACCTCTGCAAAGGGCCACATCAGCAGTGCTTCTGGAGCTGCCTTTCTGCCGCCTCCCCTTGTGGCGGACAACACACAAGATGGTGGCACGCCTGGGTACCCTCTTGGGCAGAAACTCCTGCAAATTGTCACTGTAGGCCTTGTGCTAGGTGGTGGCAACTGGCTGTGCACTGATTTCTGAGGCCAATGTTTCGTAAGGAAGCTTAGTTGTGTGTTACACGTAGCTGAAAGCACAGCTTGTGGGGAGCCCACCAGCAGCAGGGACATTTGACCAAAGAAAGGCTTTAGTGGTTATTATTACTAATTGCTATCTCAGCTCCCTCAGATGAGATGAAAGCTTGGCTCAATTCCATCCAATGGAATGTTTCCTCTTAGAAAATAAAGAATATTCTTGTCTGATTTTCTAAGAGCACAAAGCTTACACAATAGTATTATCTATCCATCCATCTATCCACCCCTCCCTTACCCAGAACACACTACCCACTTTGATAAATATGTTTAAATACATTTTTCTACCTGACAGATAAGCTAGGAAGAAGAGAGAGTCAAATTAATGGCTTCCCAGCAAGAAAACCTGCTGGTTTTTGTTCTGTTTGATCTGGGGCATGTGCATTGGTAGCTGAGACTGTGCTGCCCTTGGCAGGCAATAGCGAGGGGAAAGGCAGAAGCCAGCAGTACTGAGGGGACTTTGAGGTGACAGACGTAGGCTACTCCCCTGAGGTGTACCTGGAAATAAGGACAAAAATCAGTAGAAACCTTTAGAAGCTTTACAAACCCTGCTGCTCTTGAAACAGCTTTCTTTTTTTCAGTCACCCAAGACCATTCACTTTGGCAGTACAGTCATTGTTCGGAAATTTCTGTATCACCTCACATGGGGATGTCTTCTGCTGCAGGTCCTGCAGATCAAACCTACTCCTCATGGTCTGGGTGGCCCCAGTTCTTGCACCAAACACAGCTTGGTAAGTGGTTTCCTCTTTCTTCTTTTGTCCAAGCAAACCCTTTGCCAGAGGTCACTCACTGCCTTTTTCCATATATCCGTAATTTTATTTTTTCTTGTACTAGCTCCTAGGACAAATAAACACCATGCTCCAATGACAGCTTCCACTGGGGGGACTTAACTATTTATTTGCATAGTGTGTAGGGCTTAATAGGACTTTTTTTTAACCTTGGCAGAGGCTGGCAGGATGAGTTTCACCACAACCTTTCCCAAAGAACACCTGCCCACATCCTGGCACCTCTTCTACGGGGTTGAGATGCTGCTGCTAGTGGTGACGGGCATCTGTGGAGCTGCAAGGACACCGAGAACGACAGCAACAGGAAAGGCTGTGGCCAAAACAGGTGGGTCTGCATCCACAACAGATTACTTTAAAAGAAAAGGAGGTGGGAAAAGGAGCAAAGAAGCCAGCAAAGGAGACAGGGTGGTAAAAGTGAAACTGGGGCTCTGCATTGGCCAAGTCACTAAAAAGAACCTGGTATCTGAAATATGGGTGTGTGACCCTTTTTTATGGCAGCAATGTGGGACATGGACACGCAGGCTTGATGAGGTATGACAGAGCCCCCTTGGGCTGCCTCGTCCCCAGGCAGGATATCACGTGCATATACATGTACACGTATGTGCACATACATGTCTGTGTCCCTATGTGGAGGAGGGCTGCTGCATGCCTCCTGTACCTGGAGGAGGGCCGGGCTTCTTGCAGCGAGCCCCTCCATCCACACCTCTCACTGCTGGCCTGGCCCTGGTGTGGCCTTTGGCACCCACCCCTCCCCGCTGCAGGGACACGGCCCTCGGTTAGAGGCAGCCAGCGGCTTCGCTTCCTCTGCAAGCCAGGGCTGGCAGCGGGACGGGTGCCTCCTGCGGCCCCATCGGCAGTGCTGGGTGCCCCGAGTGAGTGGCGCAGCTCAGAAGGAACCACCTGCACCTCCTGCCTGAGGCAAAAGGATTTCTAAAAACTATTTCCCCCCCCAAACAAGTGCCAGAAGCTAATGAGCTTTTCCTCCCCACCCACCTGCTAAGACATGCTCCCCTCTTGGGGTGCTCACGTGGCAGCCAGGTTCAGGGCAACTCTGCTGTTCTGCACGTGGCCTTCCCTGTGAGGTGTCATTTGCCAGAAAATGAGGTGCTAGGCAGGGAGATAATGTGAGCAAGACGGGATCACCAGAAGTTGTGCCGCCCTGGGCAGGAAGGACACCTAGAGCTACCTTTGTGCATTTCCCTGCCCTGGAAATGCTCTGCGAGCCTGGGCACAGCTGGCTTTGGGAGCTCTCCGAACAAGCCTTCACTTTATCAGACCCTTGGCAGGAGGCAGAGCCCATGAGATGCCAAGAGCAGCAATAAACCAAGGTGTTTAAAGCAGGATGGGGAAATCCAAGGACAGCAATTGCTGGGTCTCTGCCAGGGAAGATGGCTCTGTGGGACAGCAAGGAAGATGCATGCTCCTGCAGCCACTTCCTTCTCAAAACAAAGAGGCTGGTTGAAAATGATCTCAGCCATCCCTCAGCCAACCCTTCCCAGGCTCACTCACCTGTCCTGGGAATGATGTGGCCCCTGGCAGGAGCAGGGACCCTGCAGCACCGTGGCCCAAGAGGTCAGAGCCCGATGGACAGAGTCAGCTGAGTTTGGGAAAAGGATGTGAGCTGAAAGAAAACAACTGATCCATCAAGAAGCCTGGGCGGTTTGGCTGCAGCTGACCCCAAAAGCCAAGATATAAATGCTTAGGTCTTAAACAGGAGACAATCCAGACTGTTGAAGGTCTCTTTTGAAACACCACTTCTATATTGAATACCCACCACAGCTCTCAGGGGCAATGTCCAGCCATGTTGCAGTTATCCTCAGGCTGTATGGCTGAGGAAAATTGAGGCCATCTCACTCCCACGGAACCGGGACTTTCCCTCTCCACCGCTGAGCTTTGCTGGGGTACAAGCAGGGGAGCGTGCCTTGGTATTCAGTTAGAGAAACTATGCAGCTTTTCATCCTTCCTGACCGTCTGCCTTGAGGGCCCCAGCACTACTGAAGGACCACAACTAAAGCAGACAGAGGAAATCCACAGAGAAATGCATGAAAAAGCACCTCCAGCACTGAGTATTTTTCCGGTTCCAAGCAAGCCAAATCTACTCTGGCATCTGGGTTTAGAGATTTCCATCTCAGCCCTGGGTAAATGTCATTTTTGGGAGGATTAATCAAGATGGTAAAAAATAACCCTACTTCCTGGGCCTCTCAGCTATGTCTGTACTTCCCAAGGCTCCCAGGGAAAAAGAAAAAAAAGCTTTCTGGGGCGCTGACATCCATAAGCTAAACTGCAGAGAGGAGCGTCCATGAAAGGGGCAGTCTCGGGAGCTGTTGCAGTGGAGAATGAGTCAATCAGAGCTGTCATCTCGTCTGTTCCCTGCTCTCATCCTCACTGCACCTGGATCTGCTTTCAGGAAACAACACCCCTGCCCTGGGGGCACCGGGACCTGCTGCTCCTGCCTGGAGAGGGAACCGCAGAGAAGTGGGAAGCGAGGATCCAGCCAGTGAGGGAGAGAGGTTACTGGCAACAGATGGGCCCCAGCCCTTCCCTGCCATGCTGGGGAGAAAGGGGTGAGGCTGGACGAGACACAGGCCAGAGCTCCTGAGCCACATCCACAGCTTTCCAGGAATCCCCAGGAAGACCTCTGCCCAGAACCACCCCATAGGTGCCCTGCCGTCTGTTCAGCACCTTCCTCTGCCCTGCACCAAATGGCTGCCTGCTCCAGCCTGTGCTCCTGCAGCCTTTCCTCCTCCATTTCCCCTCATACCAGTCACTCCCATCCAGCCCTGTCCCTCTCCTTCACTGTCTAGTGCATCGCTTTCTGCCCAATGTTTTTCTCACCAAGTGCCCCACAGCGTTACCTACTCCGTGCCCTCTAACCTGGTCGGTGACCCACACACCTCCGCAGGTTACAGCTCCTGCACGGCACGACCTGTCTGCTGCTCTCCTTGCACAGAGCATGATGCAACATGGCTCTGTTCTGGGTTGCAATGGCTGCAGCAAACAATTAACAGCGATGACCACATTTGCATCACCTGCTGTCACTGCCCAGAAACATTTCCCTGGAGTGTGGGAAGACAGACTCAGTCACAAAACTGCTTAGGAATCCCATCTCCAGCTTACACGTTTTGCAAGGCAAACTGCCTCTACGAGACTGCTGCATCATAGCATTAAAGGCCTTTAGTACGCAGCCTTCCTCCCACCTCTTAAGGGGTCTCTTCCTCTGCTCCTTTCAATCCTCCATCGGACCCGAATCCTTCCTGGCTAACCTTGTGCTCTCCCCCTTGCCTTAATGTCTCCTGAAGTTCCTAGGAGGGTGTGAATACTGAAGTCACCACTCCTTTCCCTGCCTCTTCAAAATACAAGTTTCTTTTCTTCAGTGAAGAAACACTGGTGAGGGGTTTACAGCTGAGGCTCAAGTCTGCCAGGAGAACACTGCAGCGTTAGTACTGTCGTTTTCCTCCTCATGCTTTGTCTGCCTTGCAATTTGACAGTTTTGGTCTCCATTGCACTGGAAAAGCCATGCTCACTCTTGCCAGCAGGGTCTCAATAACCTGTGGAGGGTAAAAGTAATGCCTTTCACATTGTACGTACTCAGTTGACGCACCCTAAAAGTGCACCCATCTCCTCATTCCCTCTGCACTACAAGCTTGTATTCAGGCCTCTCCTCCTCTGACCAGAAGGAAATGAGTTGTCGTGGTTGCATCCAGGCACATCGGGGAGATGCCTATCAAGTCTCCCCTCCTCAGGTCTTACCTTCTGGTCACTCCTGCAGTTTGTACAGCAGTAGCAGGGTGTCTCCATGGGACTCCCTTGTCTTTGCCACATATTCAGCTTTGGCTTGATCAGGAATCCCAGATTTAATCTACATCATGATGGATTGGCAAAGGAAGAAAAAAAAAAAGGTTTTATTAATAAATATTTTCACACTGACATCGTCGCCCAGGTGTGATCTTCACCGCGCAGCATCCTGCCAGGTGGAATCTGCGCAGATGCTTCTCATGGCCCAGGCTGCATGCGACTCGGGGGGTAGGACTACAGGCAGGGTGCTCACTGGCAGGCAAAAGAACTGAAAAGAACTGGCTGACCCAGTAAAACAGAGCCGTCTACACAGCAGAACAACCTCTAGATTGAGGTGATTATGAGACCTGGTTACTGGAGGTTCCAAAACACAGGTTACCCAAATACCTGAAACTATGTGTTAACGCAGAGCATGTAGATTCTTGGTGCTTAGGGAAAAGGAAAAAAAAAATCAGAAAACTTTTAAACACATCTAAAGTTCACAAGAACTGGGCGTCTGATGAAAAACTGCAGAATCTGTTAATACGCATATATGCAATTTTCCCCTCAGCAAGAAAAGCACTAGATTATACTGAAGGATGGCAGAAAGCGCAAACAATCCAATGCCAGAAGTCCTCCCTTTGCTTCCCTCCTTACAGTGGGGAAACCTGAAACCTAGATAAAAAGCCTTTGTGGGCTATTTGAAAAATGCAAACACACGCTGTATCAGGAGAGGGTTTAAAGTGCACACTTTTATTTTCTATTACAAAGGCTAAAAGAAGCAAGTTTGTTTTTTTTATTTAAGAACAAAAACAAAAATGTTGTTAAAACATCTACATTATTATCTTGATACTAGACCTTATGAAAGATACTAAGTTCTTTTTTAATAGTAAAGCGTGGTATTCTTAAATTATATTAATACAAAGACATATTAAAGGACTCGAAATCATTACTACCCAGCTCAGAACTGCAGCATCCCCTTGCTATCTTTTCCTTTCACTTGCTAAAACCCATCCATTTTTGACATACAGTTTCATACAAGCCAAGTAGGGTATTTTTTTTTTTTTATTTTTATTTTGTCTCCCCCCTGCAAAGGTCAGGTTCACTCCAACACCAGCGTCACTTAAATCCCTGCCCTTACCAAAGGATTTGGGAAAAGATTTTCACCAAGTCCTTCAGCATTTAACAAGCTCATCTAAATCAAAGTCTCTACTCCGTGTGTGTGTGTGGTTATTTTACAGGATATGAGATTTTCTTCTAATGTTATAAAATTAAAGCATCACTTTTGTTAATAACCCTCAGACTTGGTTCTGTGCTGCAAAATTTTCTTCCCTCACATGAATGAATAAAAGAGAATGTTATGAAAGGGTCTTGTGAATGCACCACTAAAGCAGCCCTACAACTTACTTGTGGTTTAACTGCTGTAGAGCCATGAGCGCTGAGCATTGCTGCTGAGAGTACATAACATGCTGAAGAAAACACCCTTGACTTGATAAAGTGAGTCTGGGAAGCCAAGTGTGAAGCCTCCTGCCTTTTACAATGTCCCTTTAAATAATATAAGCAAAGCCTTATTATTAAAACTTTACTCACTAGTTAGCAGTATAATACTCTTTCACTGAGATGGGACTGCAAGGACATCCTAGGGGGGTTTAAAAGCATGAACAGGGAAACCCGTCCCATCTCAGAATTTATACCTATCTATATAAAACCCTCCCCTCTGTTATTTCCCTTTCCCAAACCCAAATAAAAGTCTTCATATTTAAACTGGAGATGCTGCGTTTCCTGGCCCGAGTCCTTTTCCTTTACCCTCATTAAAAAGATTCCTTCGATACCACACACATATAATATTATATAGAGCGATATATTTAATACCTGTGTATATATGCTTCATGGGAGGGGTCACATATATACACACTAAAACAAGTCTGGTGACAAAGTACTGCAACACCACAGACCAGGTTATCATAGCAGGGAAAACAAAAAGAGATACTCAGCGCAACACCCGTGACCGTGGGCCTCCCTCCCCTCACGCACACTTGCCCTCTCCCCATCTCGGCTCCGCCGAGCAGCTTGGCTCTCCTGGCAGAGGCGGGGAGAGGGGACAGTGACCCACTCTGTAACCTAAAACAAGTTATTGTATGAGAAATCATGGCGCAGCGAACGCTTGAGTCACACTAGAGATGCAGATTTGCTTTCAAAATAAAAACACTTTCCAACATTCCCCAATCCCGATTCGCTCCTTGGCATCTCTGCCCAGGAACAGCAGAACGAGATAACCCAGGAGCTCATGCCTACCTCCTCCCCGGTCTCTCTCTGTTTGTGAAGTTGACTACTTCGGCACAAGCAGCACTAGCAGAAGGTGCGATCCGGACAGCTACAGCAAAGAGCAGAGGAGGAAACACAGCACCTGACTACTCAAAAACGGCCACGTCTGATATTGCATCGGCCACTCTTTTTCTCCACAGCACAGATCCTTCCGCCTCTCATCCTTCTCCTCTCACGTGGGCAGAGCTGGAAATTACCACTTCCCTCCCCTCTTCTCCCAGATCCATCACAAGCCACCTGTCTGTCACCAGATGCTACAATCCAGGCCCCTTCCAGGCCAGACCTCTAGGTGCTGTACAGCCAAGAAGGGAAGCTCATGTGAAACCACTGACCACCACCTGCATTTTACAGGCGAGGAAACAAGCTTGGAGGCACATTTGGCTTATTTGGGGCACGTCATACCACTGGAAAGACCCAAGACCAGCACGCAGCGCACTCTGCTCCTGGGCCGTAACTACCCCAGTGTTGCTGATGCAGCTACGTGGAGGCCGGTTTAGAAAGGTGCCAGCTGTCAGCATCTCCTGCGTATTTCCACGTCTCATCTCTCCTGAAGCTGCGAACCCCAAGGATATGGGAGCAGGCAGGGAAAAGAGGGACCCAACAATGCCAAAGCACCATGTGGTACATGGTCAGATTGTATTTACCAGGGATACAGTGCTGCCTGCCAGCCCCGAGGGCTCTGAGCCTGCTGTCCTGGGAGATTCTGTACAAAAAAGACATCACCCATAAAGGCAGGGAAGGAGATGCATTTGTGTTGAGTGGACGGTGCCATCCACGCATACAAAACTGCACAGCACAGTTGGAATGCAGGAGAGAGGAGAGGGAAGCTCAGGACAGGATACGTTTACTGCTTACAGGATGAGACCAGTGCTCGTAAGCGCGCTTCCAGCTGGATTCCCATCAGCAACACATCGCCAGAGCCAGGCCTGCCGCACTAGACCCACGCTGCACGATGGTGTCCTCTTAATTCAGTCCCCACCCAGTTCCTCTGGCGGTGCAGGAAAAAACTCAGCTCTAAATAACCACTAACACACACCACTTAAAGAGCAAGAAGGGAGCCCCATTACCTCTCTTTCTTCAGGACACAAGCGGACAGAGAAGTACGGGCTCCTTTTGGTTACAGCCTTCTTCCTGACTGATCCTGCCGCGTGGAGTACAGTGATACACGGTGTGTCACAGTCTCCACTACACCTTCAGTCTTACTTGTACCAGTCACACCAGCCAAAAAACAAACCAAAACTACCCACCCCGAAAACCTGTTGCACCCTTAAGAAAGACATCTAAGGAGGTGTCACCAATTTGCTTCCTGGGTACAGTCAGTTGAAACAGTCTACAGTCACCTACAATCCAGTTCCCCATGCTGCCAGCACTTTTATTACTTTGCTGCTTTTAGCTACACTGTTTATACCAGATGGCTGTTATCCTCCTCAACTCCAGTTGGTGCTTCAGGGGAATATACTCAGCAGGGGGTTAAGCCCAGATGTTTAAGCCAGATCTTGTGGCTTTCCTTCTTTGTATCTCAATTCCCAATTCTTCTGGTACTGAACTCCCAGGAAAGCAGGCCAATTGCAGCAGTATAAGCAGGGCTTGCTCTGCAGCACTGAGAAAAGGAGCACATGAACTTCATGGTCCCCTTTTCACCAGATGTCTAGCTCTTTCTCTCAGCTTCATCTTCCTGACCTCTGCAGCCACACTCCCAACTGAAGGGCAGGGGAATGAGAAGGAGAAATTCTCCGATTCGCATCCCGGTACAGACCAGATTCATTCATTTAAACGACAGACAGCAAAAACAAAAAGATGGAGAGGAAGGAGAATTCTGGGGAAAGAACGGGAGAGGAGACAGATCACAAACTCAGTGAGTATGGCGTTCGCTGGCCAAGGAGAATCAAATTCACGTTTTCATTCACCACTAATAAATCATCGTCTCAAAATCTTAAAACGAAAGAAAAGAAAAAGTTCTCTTTGCGAGACACAGATCTCGCTCGCCCTGCTACTGCCACTCTTGGAAAACCCGCCCCGCGTTTCTCCAGCCGACAGGCTCCCCCCCGACCCTTACTATACGCCATCCCGCAATAGGAAGTTGTATTTCCCGAAGTCGTCATCCCGGGGGCAGAGCAGCATGTCCTTGCGGGCTTTGGCCAGTTTCTGTTTCAGCACCTCCCTCCGGTCTAGCCACTCCGTCAGCTCGTCCTGGCCATGGGCATAGCGACACTCTTCTCCTTCGGGGCAGGCCTTGTTCTTCTGGAACCTGCCAGCACAAGGAGCACCATCAGCAGGGTTCCCCTGCCCGGACAGGGTTTTGAGCTCCCCATCTGTGAGACTCCATTGGGGCCCACCAAAACTTGATGCAAACTCTCCCTTCTAAGGGCGAGATGATTCTCCTACAACCCGTGTCCAGCCAAGGGAAGGCAACATGGAGGCTGGGCGCAGACACAGAGCAGTGCCCATGAGGGGATTTAGTCAACAGAATGAAACGGTGTGAGCTAGAACTGGGCTGGCAGGGATGAGAAGAAACCACCACACTAGAGAGGAAATACCAGGTAACTCTAAACAGCCACAAGAGAACAGCCTTCTCTCTAACCAAAACAGCACTTCTAACCATCACAAGCCTTCTGAAGACACCTCAAGGCGCTGATTCAGAGGGTGTGAGACATTCAAACCATTTAATAAAGCACTTGGGATTCCCCCTAGAATCGGGCCAAGCAGACTGTTTAGCAGACTGAGAGCTGAGTGCATCCTGGCTACACAGGGCACAGGTGCAGACACGGGCAGACACGAAGCTCACTCTCATTTTCTAAAATCACGTGCCCGGGAATGTATTTTTACCATTGAATAGTGTGGCTGAGCACCTCCGGGATCCAGCACAGCCTCACTATCACCCAAAACTGTCAGCTCATTCCACCGCTCCTCCGAGTGGAAGTCCCCGGGGACTCCATGAGAGGCAGAGGAGGAGGATGGATGACGGAGTCCCTGGGCCCATCCCCGCAGCAGCAGCACACGAGGGAGACGAGGCCGTGCGCGCGGTACCTTTCGCAGAGCTGGAACTCGCCCATGGGGAAGCGGTAGCTCCAGCAGCTGGAGTCACTGTCTGAGGTGAAGACCTTCTCCTTGTGTTTCTCCGACTGGATGTGCTGCTGCCATTGCTTCTTGCCGTTGCTGTTCTTCCCACAGAGCCAGCAGTGGTAGCCCATCTAACCAGTGCAGAGAGAGGGCAAAGGGCCAGTCAGTGCATTAATATTTACACCCACTGGCCTTCCCCATGCTGGCACTGCCTCTCCCCACCTCCTTCCAGAGCATCCTGGAAGCTCCACTCACTGTACAGCCTCCCACACTTCCCTGCCACATCATCTTCAGGGTATCCTGCTGCCACTAAGGGGGAGCAGAAGAGATGCTCTGCCTGGGTCTACCTACAGCTCAAACTGGGGCTCACAGAATGGGACAGCTCAGGTCACTGCTCCTGACTCACAGTCGCGAGGCACTCAGGCAGCGCAGGAGCCCCTCAGGAGCCCAGACCCTTCCACCAGCCACCAGCCCTGGGCTAAGGAGACACAGCTGCCCCTGGTTTTCCCAGGCCTCTGTGCTCCAGACACAGCTCCTCTCCAAGCTTCTCCCTCTTCTCCCACAGGCCAGCAGTAGCTTTCCCAGCTTCCCCAGGACCAGGCAGGAACCCTGGGAAGAGGCTGAGCCCATGCGAAAGGGAGCCTAGGGTAGACTCTATTGACTTGACGATTACCTGAAAAGCCACTGCAGAGCCTTGCTGACCCTGGGTCAATCCCCTCTCACCTCATCTGTGCTGCTCTTGCTGTGCTGCCCCAAGCTGTCCATTTAACCTACATCAGCACGGGCTCTTTCCCATGAGGGCAATTCAGCCTCTGCTAGCTCATACCCGGAGCACCGGAGAGGCTGCCGGCACTGAGGAGGCAGAGGGATGAAGAACAAGAGGGCAGCCATTTACCATGATGTCAGCGTAGTCGGTGGGCATCTGGATCTGTTTCTCCCCTTCTCGCGAGGTGAGTGGTGTCCCCTCTCCAGGCTTCCCAGGATTGTGTTTCTTTAGCCACATGTCATAGGTTTGCTGCATATCTAGTACTGCACAAAGGCGACCCGTGAAGTCACTCAGACAACCTCCCGCACCGTGCACAAACTACGAGAAAAGGACGAATGCTGGGGCAGCCCTTCCCTCCCCTCTCCAGCGCAGCAGTGCCCGCCATCAGAGTGAGGGCCAGCGCTCGGCAGGCCCAGTGTCACCTCCCCAGATGAGAGCCCTGGGCAGAGGAGCCAAAATCACACCACACCGCCTGGTGCGGGGAGGTGTCTTCTGTGACTTGAGGGGCAACCGTGACGGCAGCTAAGTGAAGTATTCAGGAAGGAGAGAAGGTGCCCCGAGATCTCCACGGACTTCACTCCACAAGGTGATTCTTCATCAGGCCTGATTCTGCTTGACCCCAGCAGACATCTCACTGCAGCCACAGCAAAGGCAGGGGCTGGATTTGGATCTGTCCCTTCCCTCTAAACCTACACTTCATCCTCAGCACTCAAAAAGGAGGAGAGTCCATAAGCAAGCTGGCCACAGGAAGCACTGGGGAAGGGAGGAAGACCTAATGACAGCCTGCTCCAAGTTCAAAACCTGCTCAGAGGAGTGCAATCAATGTCGCTTGGTGCTTTTGGTTTAAAACCCATTTGGGATGCTACTGGGCAGGGAAATTTTGGCTGGAAGCTTTGACTGCACACCTGTCCTTCCACGATCAACTTGTGAGAGAGGAAACAAAAGTTGCACGCAGCAATGTGACGCTCTAAGTGCAATGCGTTAGTGATTTACTCCTCGCTAAATGGGTAATTGAGGAACTCAAGGGGGGATAATTAATGCAAATTCCCCCAAACTGTCATTTGAAGATTCACCTTCATACTTGAGCAAACACACCCAGACTGGTCTGATGTGCTTTAAAAGGCCCCAGCAACAAAAGGACTTGAACTGCAACAAATATCAGCGTTCGGCGCAGCAGAGCAAGACCCTCCATCCAAGCACAAAGACTGAACATCCTTCAAGCTTTCCAGCATCTCCCACCGGAGCTAGGTGAGCACCTGGACAACTGGGCATTGCAAGGACAGTCCGAATAAACAATGATTGCTGCCAGAGAGCTGGTGGTCCCTCCACCAGCCCCATCACTGTCCCCGTGGGCACAGAGCTGTGCAGGGCTCAGCTGGTGTCGGTGCAACTGAAGCAATTTCAGGGAACTGACAGGGCAACAGCTTGCAGCCCTGCCTTGCAGGGTGTGGGGTGATGGGACACTGAGGAGGATGACTGCTGAAGGGCTGACAGGTGACATGTGCATCCCCCCAAGGCTTCCCCCCAAAAGTAAGCTGGGAGCCTGCATAATTAATTCCAGACCAGCTCCTCTGCAAAGGCACCACCCAATGATGTTCTCATTCAGGATCTCAAATCCGCCCCTTTGCATACAATGCTATGAACAGGGAGTGCCGCAGCCCAGGAGCAAGGGGTATGAGCAGAACCGGGCAAGAAAGCCAAGGCAGATACAAGACAGACAAGAAAGATACAGGAGCAGCTACAGGTCAGGACTGGTGCTCTGGCAGAGCTCCATACAGGGCCAGGCCTGGGACAGCACACACAGCTGGAGGGACAGCACAGGGCGGATTCGCAGAGCTGCAGAAAGGGAGGGCAGTGATGGAGCACTACAAGACACAGGACTGACGTGCACTGGTCCCAGAGTAAGGCACTCAAGATACACGTGCATGTTTAAGAAAAGACCAGCTCTAAACCACCGTAGACAGACCTGCCCCATAACCCCACCTAAACTCATGGTACCAGGAGCTTTGTCTGGCTCCACCTCTGCTGTCAGGAGCGTGTCTTAACAGACCCTGCATCCACTGCCCACATTTCCCCACTCACTTTTATTTTCCTTCATGAAGGTCCACATGTCTCTCTCTTCAGGGCTGTGGGCGAAGGAGCAGTTGCCCACATACTGGCATTTCCTGCCATTTTGTGCATGGATACACAACTGTTAAAAGACAGAGAGCAAAATTTAGTATCTGCACAAACACTCCTTGCTAGAGGGGAAAATGGGTTCAAAAAAACCGACAAGGGCGTTAAATTGCACACAGGAAAGGTAACAAAACAGGACACATCATACATCATTAACTCATGCTTCTTTTCCTCAAACTCTTGATGACACGAAAGGTAAGATTTCCCTATAAACACACAGGCAGCTCAGTTCAGCACCTGGCCTCTCTCTTGGCGGCATTCCCATATGCAACTGGCCAAGGGTGAAGACAGCAGGGAGCAACCTGGACTGACCCAACAGTGTCTCCTGCTGGCCACACTGCTGGTCCCCAAAGGTGACGCACTCTCCAGCCATCTCCAAGCAGACAAAGAGCGGCCTCAGGAGTTGCTCAAAGCACACAGACCTGTGGCAACCTGCCTTTGTTGCATGACCCTCGACTCACCTGCTGGCCTCATCTCCTACTGCAGCAGCCATAAATAACTCTTGCTCCCCCCTCCCAGCTTCTAGCAACAGGCCTGCAACTGGCGAGCGCTCAAGACCTCACAGATGGCCTTGCACCTGCCCATGGATTAAGGGGCAGCAGATCCCATGGGGCAGGAGGGAGAGGAGCTTTCTCCTTTCAGGGATAAGAGAGGGAGAGAGAGATTATTAATCGCCATATTCAGGGCTGGGGGTGGACGTTGGATATCTGTAGTTTTCCTCACAACACGTGGCTTTTTAGCTGCGTTCCTAGTTTTGCTTTCAAAACACATCTTGGGCAAGTTTCACAATAGAGAGCAGCCCAGCCACAGGAAAGGCAGGGACAGGCTTCTCCCAAGTACTCCATCTTGCCTCTCACCCACATTGAGAAACCCTGACCTAAGGGGAGACTTAAATCTCATCTCCAAATCCTGTGCCTGTCAGTTCTTGAGAGGTCTTTTCCAACCTAAATGATTCCATGATTCTATGACTCTATTAACAGCAGCATTAGAAACTTGCATACGTGTGTAATAGAGTGGTTTAAACAAGTGCTGCTCCTTTTTCTGCTCCACCCTTTTGCTGGATGCATCTGAGATCTCGCTGCCTCCAGTTTGTCCTGCCCTCCCACCTCAGCCAACATGTGCCTGCTTCCCTGACAGGTCTACAATGGACCAGACCTCAAAGCACGGCACGATGCTGGGAGGGAAGGGGAAGGGACACCTGGCTGAGCCGATTGTGGGCCTTACATCATATTGCTGTGGGAAGTTGCGGATGGAAGGCAGTGGTCGGACAGACACCCACTTCTTCTTTGCTTTGGACATCACCAGCAGAACGCGACGTTCCTTTGTCCAACTAAGGAAGAGAGAATAAATCAATAAAGGCAAAAGGAAGAGCAGAACAAGGTTTTGTTTTCCTCAGAGACCCTGGAATATTGAGAGATGACCAGACCCTCCAGTCCAGCTCGTCCCTGCCACTATCTGGCTGCTCCTAAATACGCGCAGCTGGGGCAGAGAAGCCAGAAGAAGTGTGTTTAGGAGGATTTCTCCCTGTATTTCTTACATGTTTCCTGGGATATATCTTTTCGTAAAGCCACAAAAGTCTCCCCCAAGTCTTGCATGGCATCACCATGGATTACTAAACAGCTGCGTTTCACCCTTTGACACAGCCAATTCTTGTGCAATCGGATCCATGAAAAATATTTGGGAATATTTTCTGCTTGAAAGGTGCAGCTGAAATGCAAGTCATTACAAGCACTGTCTTACAAACAGGTGCCAGTAATAAGTACTAATTCTCCTGCAGCACCAGCAAGCGATCAGCAGAAGATACCCTGGACAAAAGCCCCAGCTTTATTCAGCAGCTGCACAGAGGTGTTATCTTCTCGTTCCAGGAAGTGATCCTCTCCTGCTCATTTCCTCCAGCAACTGTTGCTTCTGTGTCTTTTTCATTAAAGGTCTTACATTTGCAGTAGGATGCTGGACTGTGCCTTTGTTGCTTGTGTTTTGGGAACTGATGTACTAAAAACCCTTCCATCCTATGCTGCCAGGTTGCATGGGTGAGAGGGGCCACACTTCCCATGGCCCAGTGGCCCCTTCCCAGCTGATATTCCCTTTCTATCAAACCAAACATCCTTATGGGCCCCAAAGAACCAGGAGGTGCAAGCAGACAAGGCATGCATCAGAGAGGAGCAACAAAAGCAATGAAAGGGCCAAGGAAACTAATTTAAAGGGAAGTGGAACACCTTGAATCATTGCTAATAGTGACATGACAGACATCTTCAAACAGCACAGAGTATGAACAAGTGCAGAGAAGAACTATCTTAGTGACCTTGCTAAGGAGAACTGATAGCAACTGGAGAAAAGGGAATTGCAGGAACTGGACTGCAAACACCAGGATTAAGAGTCTGGCTGCGATGCACCAAGCACAGTGCTGGCAGGAAGTATGAACAGTAACGAAGAGAGCTGGAAACTGGAAAACAGCTACCAGCCATGCTTACTGTAAAACACCTTGAGGAACAAGAGGCTGCTAGGAAACCTCACAGCCTCTTCCAACAAAGGCCAAATAAAGCCCTTGAGAGGAGAAATTCTTGCCCTTCAGGAGGGGTGGGGGAAAGAGAGGGTTGCATTGCTCACCAGTGGCGGGCTTTGGCACTACAGTACTTGAGGTCTTTATCTGGCTCCACCAGCTGCCCATTCCTCCAGCACTGGCCACACACAAATTTCATCTGGAGGTCAAAGGTGCTCGACGTGGGAGCCCGGGGAGAAGCCTGGGGAAGAGAACCAGTACCTCAGGCACACAGAGCCAAAACGCACCCCCCTAAAATGCTGCAGAGGCGCTGGCAGCTCCCTGCGTGCCTGCGTGCCAGCGACAAGACGGATTAAATCAGAGACAGCCCAGCTCTCCTTTGCCAGTGTCAGCTGGTGGCCCGTCGAGATACCAGACAGGAGCAAAACCACTGCTTGCTTCAGCATGACTCCCTGGGTTTTGACGTCTGGCCAGGAGCGCAGACAGCCTGGCAGCTTCCAGCACTGACCAGGCCTGGCTGCCAAACCCCTGCAGCGTGTCTCGATGCGCAGACAAGCTCTGCAAGACCTGCCCCAGTGCATAATCCTCACTTCCCCGCAGGGAGGGCAATCCATGTGCCCCTTGCTATCCATGGAGGGAGTTCAGTCGTGCAGCCAGAGGAGCCCCTGGGGGGAAGCCAGACCGTGACACAAGACAGGACCTGCTTTTGGACCAAGAGGCTCATGTCACATCTAGCATTCAGCATGCTGAAGTCAGAGCTGGGTCCTCTTGTTAATACCCTTCAAAGCGATTTCTGGGCAGGTTTCCATCCCTCACAGTTCCTTTGCTCTGGGTTTCGCAGGCAGTTAATCACAATCTCTGGAGAGAGGTACAACCATTAACACACATACTTCATATCCTCTCAGCCACTTAACTTCATTGGCCTCCTACCTGTCACTGTGAGACAGCTGCTTTGGGATTACGACCAACAAGTTGTGGGGGGAAAAAAAACGGAGCGAGTCCCATACCACCCCTGCCTTGCATTTTCTGAGCAAATCTCTGAAAAGTCATTTAAATTTTATACCACCACTGGAAGACATGAGGCTGGTGTCTCCAGTTCACTTCCAAACCAAAGAGCAAACCTGACTGCAAGCCAGGGGCTCTGGGCACAGGCATATACGAGTGTACAAGCAAGAACCTCAAAGAACAGCCCGGTGATCGAGCCGACCGTGAAGCACAAAGGTCACATACCAGCAAGCAGCTCACTGACTGCTAACCACAGAAGCAGCCCCCGCAGCTGCCATGCCCTGACTTCTAACTCTGAGCATCTCATAAGGAGCAGACAGGCAAGCAATGTCCCTGAGCAGCCGGCTTCTGCCAGCAATATCAGTAGCGTAGATCCTATGTGCATCACCTCACAGAGAGACAACAGCAAGCACAGGAGGGTGCAGAATCAAAGCATCTCCCAGGAAACACTACATAAGCTACTGACTACCACTCTGCATCCCCCAGACCCAGTCTTTCGAAGCAGATCTGAAAAACAAAGGTTCTCCAGCCCTGTGAAAAGCTAACCAGAGGGCTGACCTTTGCCTGTGCTGACTACAAGAGGGCCTCACTGCTCCAGATGTCCCAGCAAAAGGACCCTTCTGGAGAACCACCATCTCTCTTGAAAAGCAGCAGTGACTCTGGCCTACTTGCCTGCAAGATGGCCTTTCTGGTGGCATCTGGCACGTGACCTGTTCATCTGTCAGCCTTCACCAACGCTGCTGACCACCAGAACACATCAAAGTGGCCTGCTGTGGAATAAGCAGGGTTCAAACCTGGGATAGCGCAGAAGGCAATATTGTACCTCTCTCTCAAATGTGGCCTTTGAACAGTAGTTTTAATCTCCACTTGGTGTCCGAAGAAAATTACTCTACAGCTCACCACTGACCCACCAAACCTATACAGCTGAAGTAACAAAACAGCGCTGATGTAATACTCCCTTTTATCAGCCCAACGCCATCCGCCATATAATCCATCGGGTGACGGACTCCACAGCCCAGCCAGGAAGCTTGGCTCAAATCTACCGACCCAGCAAAAAAAAAATCAAGTGGTTCCTGAAAGCACAATAGATCAGAGATAGAGAACATGTTTCTTAGGTAATTTTGGTGCTCTGAGCTGCTTTTTCAGAAATTCTTGACAAAAAGAAGTCCCACGCATTTCTCCATGAGCATCATGCAACCTGCTGGTCAATCCAGTGGACATGTATGCTCCCAGGGGATTAGGAGCAAAGCGAAAATCAAAGCTGCTGGTGTTGTTGCTACATGACTGTATTTGTAAAGGCAAGACACATACCTGGCAGGCTGCTGATAACCAACAGTGTGGAAATTAGTATCACATGAGGCTCTAGCAGACCAAGCCAGGCAAAAGTGCCTCCGGCTGTGGCACCACCCCTTGTTACGAAGCCAGACAATATAGTGTTAGCTATGCTCCATGGCAACCAAATAAATACAAGTCTTTGGCACGACAGCTCCCCACTTCAGGCTTTGCAGAAAGCAAAGTGCCAGGACGGACACTCGTGCCTCCCAACTTCAGGAACTCCTTTCAGTCATACTGAAATGCTCTCTGGAGGATCCATGTGCCCCTTGGGGGACTATACGGGGAGCCTGGGCTACTCAGCCAGCTCACTGAGTGAGCTGTACTTAGGTACAAGCACCCCTTCTGAGAGGGAGGGATGTTCCTCTCCTCTCCTTGCTTAAGTTGCTAATTTGGAGGCCAGCTTTTATGGTGGTTCTGCAGCTGGCTAGTGGGGTAAAACAGAATAGCCCCCAAGAAACAGAAAAACTGAGAAAAACAGAAAACCCTCAGTTCCCAGGGATGCGGTGGGAGTTGAGGACACCCAACTACCTACAACTGTCTCTCCTGATGACTGCCTCTTCCATCTGCAGCCACAGGGTTAACTCCTAGAGCAGCCTCTGTGGGATCAAACCCATGGGACAAGTACAAGATCCCTGCCAGGTGTTTAGCAAGTGGTGTATCGTCATCTTCCATTTCTTGCTAAGTCTCCTGACCTGTGTTGCCACGGCTGCCAGGTGCCCGTATGCCGCCTGCCTCTCTTCTCCACAGCTGGATAACCCCAGCTGCTAACTGAGTCCAGCTGGCAGCTATGACAAAACTGCAGCAAAATCCCTGGGAACAACTTTGCTTCCGCTGACCAGAGGGCGCCAGGGCAAGCGTGGATCACACTGGACAGTGAGAAGGACGGTTCTGCTTTTACAGCACCCCTGGGAAGTTGTCTTTGCCGGGCAGCCAACTTCGAAAGCTGGAAGGATGCTGAGAAAACTCTGAGTCACGTTAGCCTGCTTGGACTGGAGAGAATAATGGCAAAAGTAAACACCTCTCAACAGACACGTTAGTCCTGCCCCCAGGGTCTTCAGCAGCAAGCCCGTGTCAAAGCCGTGGTTTTCTACTGCAAACAGATACATCTGACCGACTTGACTCTGTCTCCCTGTCCAGTGCCAGGCTGCCAACTCCTGCAGACAACTGATGGTGCTGCTGGTAGGCACTTTCTGAGTGTACCAACAAGGCTCCTGCTTTGCTTCCACGCAAACGGAGGCCCTGGCTGGGCTGAGCCAGGCATTTCTGGGGTGCAACCAGCCTTCGCCATTGGCCATCAGCCCTGAATATTGCCCAGAGGACCCAGAAAATATAACTCTGCCCATCCCCTGATGGCTGATGTAGAAAGCACTGGCATTTTTCCTCAACCTCTGTCCCCTGCAAGCCCTAACAGCCAGAAATGAAACCCTTGCTCTGCATCTAGAGCCCACATGCTTCAGCGGACACGCTCTGACCATGCCTGACAACCAGCTTATTCTTCTGACAGCAGCACCTTCAGGCAAAGGCAACCCTGAAGTTGCAAGACTTACAAGAACACAGCTGCCCATCTATCTTGTTTTATCCCTACATTATGCACAGAGAATGACAAGACAGAGCTTTCTGGAAAACACAGGCAGATCCAATGCAGGCAGGACAGAACCAGTGACTTCAATCCCCATGGGGCAGGGACTGCTGATATAAATCCAACTACCATCACAAACTGCTGAAGATTCACATTTAGTTTACTCCCCTGTCGAGATGCAGGTAGCTGTCTCTGCCCCCATGCCAGGCTAGAAAGCCAGCTCTGTCTGAAGGGACCATTCAGATCATCTGGGCTCACTTCTCATATAATACAGGCTATAAAAACTTGTTCCATACCTTCAGGACCAAATCTACAGCTTCCCGAGAGGTTAGAAAAATTACTTAGGCAAGTCAGACAGCTTTGGGAACTAGAGACCTTGGTTACTCTGGACTGCTCCTTCCCATTCCTCAGCCAGCACCTTCTCCCCCAGCCATTTCAGACCACAACAGCAGAACGTACATGTATGTTGCTGAGCATGTCCTCAAAGATGACTCCATCTCATGCAGCATAACCAGTAGACTGGGGGATGCAGAGCCCACTGAGAGCATCAGTGCAAGTCACCTTAGTCTGTCCTAGTGGGATAACCCATGCTGATCACACTTGCTTTTCCCAGAATCAGCATCCTACTGCCTTCAAAATACTTCTGGAGGCCTGTGACCTAGCCAAAAAAAGCTGCCACACACCATGTGAGTGACTCGGACCTCTGTCCTGCAGAACACCTCCTCCACAGGGTGCTCAGAGGCTGTACTCAGTGGTAGTTTCTGCAAGGGGACTCTTGGGTGAGAGGTCCCAAACAAAGGTGAAGCACCCTTGCTCTGACAGTAAGGCACAGGCCAAGGGGTGGTGGGCACAGACCTCCACAGGGAGAAGAAAGCTGTCAAGTGGGAACAAAAAGGATTCACGACACTTTCCCCACCATTTTGCAGCGTAGAGGAATGCTCCTACCCCTGGGAGCTTGCTAGGAGGCATGAAACTTCTCATCTCACCAGATGTATCTTTTGAAAGTAACTAAAGAACAGAAAACTCCCTGTTCTAATGGCAACACTGCTTTAGTTCAATCCCAGAGCTGGGCTACGAATTATCCTCACTGGGTGGGCTCTGCTCCTATGCTACAGAACACCTCCTTAGGGAAAAAAAGGATAAGGCAGTGCCACCTGTAGCCAACAGGTTGGAAGAAAGCAAGCAAAGAGCTGTTCTCTACTTACAACACACCTCTCCAGAGTAAGCTCCTGGCAGTGCTGGAGGGTGCAGCCAGAGGCACTTTTTCCCACACTGAGAGACCAGTGGCACAAAGCAGAGGCAAAGCTCACAGTGTCCTCCTGGCAAAGCACCACCAAGGTCTCTGACCAACCTCAACACCACCTGAGCTGCAAGTTCCACCCACTCCCATGTTCAGAGTAGTCCCATGGATTATGAGTCATTTCTTACAGTCCTTCAAACTTGCCATATCATCCCTTTGCCACTAAAGGGCAGCAGGACCCCTTTGATCCCTACTCTGTGTGGCCAGGGTCGCCAGAGTCTCCTGGTTTCACTAGCAAGGTGTCACTGGAAGCACCATTCTCTGTGCGTTGCCCTCCCTGCTCTGGAGGCTTCTCGCCACCACTGAACTGAGCAGATACAATGCTGCAAAACAAGGTGCAAAGATCATCGCTGGCACTGCAAACAGGAAAGCTCTCAGCTGTCCTCCTCAGTGGCCAGCCTGGTCTGCCTGGGACCTGTCAGAACAGCAGTGGGAGGAAAAGAGAAAAAGTGCTGGAGCAGCTAGGAGCAAAACCAGGCTGTGAGCCCAAGATGCACCTTACCATGCTGTTGGCTGGTTTGCTGGCATGTGCCTCCATCTGTTGCCAGTACTTCTTAGATTCCTGCACAATATCTTCATGGGTCATTCCTGGGAACAAGAAGGAGGAGACAGGACTGAGCTACCCCACTTCAGCCAACAGAAGAGAGGGAGGGAGGGTTTGCAGGTCTTCCCGCACTGTGGCTTAGGAACCCCTGTGTGGCTGACAGCTCCCAGCAGTCCCACCAGGAATGTCAGGACATGGGTTGTGAGAGGATCCAACACCACCACAGAACCTGTTCAAGCACCAGCTAGGGAAGCAACTCTCTCCAGCACTCCTGCTCAAGCCAGTTGAAAGGGGAAGAGTTTGGTCTCCTGGGCTCATTCAGACCTGGTGTTCTGCTAAGGATGCGTGCAAAGGACCCTGATGCTGCCTCCAAGGTGCTGATTCTTGACTAGGGATTGAGACCTTGACCAAGGCTCTCCCCCAACACCATATCAACAGATCCTACTTGAGGCCCTGAAGACAATGCTTTGTTACTGTTGATCTACTGTATATTGGAGTTTTTGCTGCTAGCTTGGAAGATTTCAGATATCCCACTGTCTGAGACATCTAGCATCTCCAAGACCCCAGAAGTCTGACCTAATCCCTGCTGGGATTAATTAACTCATTACACGCTTCAAGTTGTCGGGAGTGCTCATCAATCAATAGATGAAAAAGAAAGTTGAATTTCAATACAAACACCAAGTCCAACCAAGGTAGCAAGGAACGATCAAAAGTGCTACACCAACCAAGGAACGGCTGCTTCTACGTAACCAGCAAGGAAAGATCTGCAAGGTTTCAGGAATCAGAAACACAACATCAGCCAACAAGAAAAAAGGTTGGTCAGATCTTATCTAAGGAATTAGCTCCTGACCAACTCAAGTGGTGAAGGAACAGCCCCTGCCAGCACCAACCAGCTAGATGGGCACCGCAATTCTCAGAGAACTAAATATCAAGAGAAAGGTATGTAAGAGTAGGAATTGGCTGGTCAATGTGAGGACTGGCTCAGTTAGAGACAAGCTATGTTATTTAAGTGCTATAAAGACCTGAGATACCTGCCAAAACAAACTAAAGAAGTATCTTACAACTGCCAGTTGACTGGAACAAGTGGGGTGCTGAGGATGGCCTTGGTGCAGCATCCCCGGCACAGAGAGATTGCAAAATTTCTTGCTTTGCTTTTGCCAACAGCCTTTATTATTGAAGCGTGGTGCTCCCCAGGCATGCCACACGGACATGATCTCTCATCTGGGAGCCAGTATGTTCCAGAACATAAGGGCCAGCAAATACAAGTTTTCATCTCATCTTAGGTTGTGTGCAACTTCGGTAAGCCACAGCATTCCTGACCGCAGTTTCCCCATCTGTGATTTCAGCTGTCCAAGTCCCTGCCAGAAAACAATACTGCTGTTTGTACAGGGCTTGGACAGGATGAAAAAGAATTTCTTCCAGAAGTTTTGCTTAGGCCTCCAAAATGGCAGATGCTGCCTATCTGGTACTCCCAAATAAGAGCTGTTTGCAGATTTTCTCCTTCTTAACCATTAATCCCAGAAAACACTGTGACAAGTTAGAAAAACTTCAACTCCCTCTCCCATGTCCAAGTATTCCAGGGCTGGACACAGCCCTGAACCATACTTTAGGGGCAAAACCTAAAAAGCTGGTAAAACCACAGCAAAGAGATAATGCACTGCACTGGATCTGGCAGAGAAAGGGCCAAAGCAATCTCCATCTTCTCCATTCTGCACACCTGCACTGTGATCCTGGGCATGCAGAACCAGCAGGAGAAGCATATACAGCTCTTGTCAGAAGACTGAATTTCAAATGAAGTCCTTAGCAAGTGACTGCCTTCTCCTCCTCCCAGAAATCTGAACTAACTCAATAGTATGGCCTAGAAATGTAGTGGTCGGAAAAAACCCTCCCAGATATGAAAAGATGTTTTCCAATATACCACAAAGCATGAACTGTCCCAAAGAGACACTCTGGGAAGAAAAAGGCTGATATGCTGATTACTTTTAACACTTCAGCATCTTTTATAACATCACTAGTAAGGACAAAGACTCTGTGATTTCCACTGATGGAAGAAGATAGCAAGATATGCCTGTGAATAGCCACAGTGAAGAAGGAAACAGTCCTGCCCGCCCACATTTTCAGATCATGGGAACCTTCACTCTCTGCTAGTGCAATCCTTTATCCCCATGAACAAAGCCACATGCTCTGTAAAAGCTCAAATGGCTGTGAAATGCAACAGCCCACTGGTTTCAAATGCAAGCTGCTATGAATGATGGATGCCCCCTTCCTATTTTTGCAGAGCAAATGGTGCCCAAATCAAGCTCTCTACTCCAAAGCTAAAGCCTTCCCAGAGACTGGTGACAGCTACCTATCATCTCTGTTGCCTTAACAAGGGCTACACTTAAGAGAGGTAATAATCTACCACTCCAGAAAGGAAAGCTCAAAAGGAGAATGGGCTCATATATACAGCCCTGCAGAAAAATCAGGTAGATGGCTCTCCCATTGTTAGAAAAGATGGGAATAAGCAGAAGACTTACTGACCACTTTTGCAGCTAAACTCATGCCTCATTTCATCTCCTCAGTTTCCCCTTTGAAAGTCACTCCTTCAAGGAAAGAAGGCAAGAAGCAAAAATCAATCTATCAATTTCTTCTACAGGCAGAAGAGGAAGGAGAGAGGGAGCAAAGAAACTTTTTCTAAAAATAAAAAACAATAATGGAGTGGGGAAAAGAGCAAGGTGCTTGAATACTAGAGTGCCCAGAGTACTACAGGCAGTATCATAAGCATTTAGGGCAGCAGTCCCGGCCTACGGCTCACAAGCAACATGTTGTCTTAGAAACTCCAGTGCTGTAATTTTTTAATTTTTCTGTGGCCACAAGTAAGTGAGGCCAACCAGGAAGAATAAAGATGGCATTTGCCACAATGTGCTACTTGTTCATAACTGTCCCTCATGAGCTGAGCCAAGCCAAAGCAAAGGACTGCACGAAATACAGTGACAGGCTCTTGAACAGTAAATTAAATTAGTTGCTCCCAATTACATCAAAGAATGGTAAGAAAAATCTAAACCATGTTTTCTCTCTGAAGTACTCCCATTACCGGGCTGGATCCTGCACTAAACAAGACCCCATGGTGAAAAAACATCCAGGCAATATTGTGGGTGGACCACCATCTACTCAGTTAACAGGAGAACAGCAAGAGAAACCCTCCAGCATTGTCAGAGAGAGAAAGGAGTGAAAAGTGCCAGATGTGGAAGTGTTGTTGTATGAGTGACCTGAATATAATTTCTGTAATAGCCTCTTCAGAGGCACACCATCAAAGACTTTTTGGGAAACACCAAGTATCTTGTCATTTCCCCCTGTTGGTGAATGTGTTCAGAGAAACTGAAGATGCACAGTCTTCCTTTTTATAACTGCTTTGTCACCTGTGCATGCTGCTAATCCCACTGTGCCAGATGTTCACTCAGGGGCCCAATTTACAGTAGCACCTGTAAAGGGACAAGGGCCAAATCATCTCACAGAACACCTTGGCACTATCTTCTGTGTCTCTGAGGTGAGAGATTAAGCGAGCAACAATTTCTCAGCACTCCCAAATCACCCTCTTTCCCTCTCAACTGGCCCTAGGTGCATGCTGGAGGAAACTCAGGTGTATGCATCACCAGCCCTGCACCAAGCCACACTCACCTGAATACTGCTGCAGCAGCCAGACCTTGAGCTCGATGAAACTATGAGCAAAGTGGCAGCTGTCCTCGCGCAGGCAGCCGTAACGCACCTCGTGCCGGCACACATCAAACTGAAAGTGTTCCTGGAACTGGCGGATCTTGGAGTATTTCAGAGAGGTGGAACGCACAATGTGGACCAGACACCTGCAGCCAGGCCAGAGAAGCTTTAAGGAGCACAAAATCTTCACCCCTCCTCCTTACATCTGATTTTCATACATTTGACTGGGCAGGCAAAGGACACAGATCAACTCTGGGAGAGGCAGACTCCCATTGGAAAAACCAAACACCTGTCCTCCCCCTCTGTATAAACTCTAGGTAGATATTTGCAATCTCTTCAGCCCATGGGTAGCGCCCTGCTCAAGTTCAGAGATCAGACACATTTTAAAACATGCAGCAAATATACCAACTCCTCTGGCTCAGCAAGTCCCTAAGTCTCAGGTTGCCAGGAACCAGAAGGGGTTGTATTACTGTGTACTTGACATGTTTCTTATACTTGTTTTCCTAAACATTCATTATCAGCCAGTCAGAGCCAGGATCCTGAGCTAAAGGATCTTTGGCTTGACCTTTACGTAAAGGCCAAACTCAAAGGCAAATTAAGTCAATGGAAAACTTAGGTTGACTCCAAAAGGGCTTTGCTTATGTCTGAAATCCCTCAGCACCAGAAGCAAACACGCAGGGAGAAGCATACAGCGCTATTTATCATGCTTTGAGCTGCTCTGTGACTGGAACCCATGGGGAGGAAAGAAAGAAAGAGACCAGAGGCTCGGAGTTAAATTGGCTGGACGTGCGAGAGATTGCTCCCATCAGCACAACCAACATTCACTCACTTGTTGTCATGGAAACTGTGTTTGGCAGAAAGGTTGGAGCAGACAGCTGGTGTGTCCTTGGTCCCTTTGCTGATAATCCGGGGTTTGCTGTCAAAGCAAATCTGAGAAAAGAAGAATTAGCATGCTGGGAAAATCTTAGAAGTGAACCAGAGCCATTTCGCTTGGATGGGGAAGAAGAACCAGAGCCAGCCTATTCTAATGTTCAAAGTTAGAACAAGCCTGGTGAAAACTTTGTGGTAGGGCTTTAAAATAAAGTAAGTGAACTTTTGGAAAAGCTTCAGGACAACATTTTTGGCTTATTCTCAACAGTATTTTCCATTGTGGTTGGAAAAATTTTGGTCAGAGCCACATATTCTTTCCCAGTTGGACAACAGAGCAAGAACAAGGGGGAAACAATGGGGAGAAACAAAAGAAAAGCCAGCTTACAGCTAAGAACATCTCTCTTCAAATATAACATTGCCAACCTGGGGAACTCTCTGCTGCAGTGTGTCAAGAGGGTAAGAGCTAAGCCTTAACTGAGTCGGTGGCTCAGCAAAGACATCGGGTGGGAAGCTGCTTCATTATGGGATTCTGATTTTTAAAGCAGCCGGAGCCAAATTACACTTCAAAACAACACCTCAAGACAGAGGAAGAGGAGGGTGGTCCCATGTGGCTGTGTGCACCTCATGCAGCTGGAGGGGTGAGGAAAGCCACCTCGCCTTCCTCCTACGTGGCTGCACCCATTGCTCACTGCCCTTCTGGGTACAGGGCACTGGCTGGGACACATCAATGGTCCAGATGGACACTGAGGAGATGCTGAAGGTGCCCACTCCCCTCCCCCAGCTCTGTACCTCACAGAGGAAGGTGAAGATGCCCTGATGTTCCTTCAGGAGCTTGGCAATGGTGAGGTTGCTCTGCTTGATGCCACCTAGTGGGTCAAAGAGGAGGTCACGGTTGAGGGTCCCCTTCCTCTCCTCGGTCCACACGTCGATCTCTTCCTGGTGGTACGCGAAGGTGCAGTTATCCCCGTACTTACAGTCCTGCTTGTTAAGCATATCTACAAAGCAACAAACAGCACACACCACCACACAGGGAGGGCGGCCCAGTCAGAAACTAAGCTCTCTTTCGTCTCCTCCCACTGCCCACACCTCACAAGGAGCTGAAAGCAAGAAAACACAGAGTTAAAGAAAAACAAAAGACATCTTCCCCCAGGTTTGATTACATGGGACACTCAGTAAAGTTAATACAAACTACCAAGTGGTGACAACCTCAAGTAGATGTCATCTGTTGTGGAAACTGTTTCAATATGGAGGCCTGCTTTAATGCAGTGCCTAGCCAGGGACAGACTGCAATTTAACCACTCCCTTTTAAAGCCAATCCGGATTAAGTTGTCCTAGCAGCTCAGCACTAAGCTGGGCCCGTTACCTTGGCTATTGCTCTCTCTCCACCTGATCAGGTGCTTTGTAATGACACTGCCTCAGGGACCAGTCCGGTCACACTGCATGTTCATACCAAGGGATGGGCTGGAGCAGAGGAGCAGGCAGAGAGAGCTTTACCCTAGGCAGAGCCACAGACCTGTCGTGTGGCTGCTGGGTGGAGCAGGACTAAAGCAGGCACACATACAGCAGGCAGGTTCTCAGCAAAGCCCGTATCAACAGCGCAGCGCCAAGCCCTTGGCTATGCACAGCACCACACTATGCCTTTGCAACTCTTTTCTTGCTCCACCACTTTCAATGCTGCCTGCCATCCATGGCACGGGAACTCATCTCCTTTGATCGTACTAGGCTTCACAGTCCATGGGCTGCTGATGGGACAGGAAGACCCCAAAGACAGCAAGACCAATAGGAAGACCCGTCCCAGCCTCCCCAGCACACAACTTACAGCCCCTTCCCAGCCACCAACAGCCCTATCCCCTCCAGATCACCTTTGCACAGGTAATATGATCCTACAAAGTTGGTTTTTGTTGGGCGAGGACGGATCCTCTTCCAGGTCTTGTCTTCCGAGTTCTTCAGCCTGCCCAGCAGGATATCTCGTTTGCACTTGTGCTCCAAGCCTTCCCGATAGGTGTAATCACCAGCCTTGGGCCCTGCAGCAGAGAAGAACCCCGTCAGCCAGGGAAAAGGCAAACCCCAGCACAGGCCAACACTCCAGGTGGCAGAACAAACATCACCTGTTTTTGGATAGCAGATGTGACAGGCTTGTTTGAAGACATGAGTGGATGCCAGGGGGTTCTTCACCAGCAGGGCTGTGTTGGGCATTACTGGTTCTGGCTGGGACAGCAGGTGCTCGGTGACTTTGGGCACAGCTGGGTGACTCACTCCACCAAGGCTGACCTGTGCAAAACCACACATACATCTCTTCTAAGCTCTGCACCCACTGGGTAAGAAAACTCTGTAACTGCACATCCCACTCCGGTCTCCCAAAAAACGTCCTCATTTTCTCCCTCATCAAAATATTCAAATCTGAAATGACATCTCCAAAAAAGCTGCATGCAACTTTTTAAAAATAACAAAGTTTTGTACGTTCACTTCAAGGACAGCTCTCTTTCTCTCCTGGTAAAGGACACAAATTTTCTATCATGAGACACAGAACAAAATGCCCCCCTCACCCCTTTCTTCCATCACAACCAACTCTCAAATCAACCCCACCGCTACCTGGGAAAAAAAACAACCACTTATCAGTGAGTCTTCAGGGAGCAGATTAATCTGAAGATAGAGACTTTCCTCTGCAGTGACATAACAGGGATAGCAGGACAACAGGAACTTGAGAAGAATAATTCGTGTTCCAAACTTGCTAGCCATAGATAACCCTCTCCCTTTCCCCCAAGACTGGAGACATGGGACAGGAGCAGAACAGTTTATCTGGAAAAGCCTCCTGACAGGGGCAGAGAGGAGCAAAGAACTTCACTAGTCTTAAGACAAACCTGGCTTACTCTGACCCATCCTTCAGTGTTATGTGGCTGCTAGATATACTGGCACACTGGCCTCCTTGATCCTCTGTCGATCCTGCAACCTAGGTCACACCATGTCTATTTCAGCAGAGTTGCAGATAAAATCAATGGAACAAATGTCTTCCTACTGACTGTGGGGAAATCTTTAGCTGCCTTGCCACAGGGTGGGAGAGAACACTCACTGGGGCAGGTTAAGAAGAGGGGCCCAAATTACCTACATCACCCAAGTCACTACTACCTTGGCTCCAGAGCACCTTGGGACATCAGCATGGGGGAGCGGCTCACTCACCACGGGGGATGTTTTTTGGCTGCCAGGTGGGTGTCGCAGTTCCTGAGGGCTGGTTTCTTCTGGGCAAAAGAAGGGTGAAAAACACAAAACAAAACAAAACAATCATTTCATGTTCAGAGGTAGGTCTGCTCACAAAAAGACAAACAAATGCTTATGAATCCACTTGCTTTATTTATTTCATAACATTTTAGTACTTTTTACCTAAACCACCCACCTAAGTCTTGGGAAAACTCCAGGAAAAGCCTTCTTGTCCCCAAAACCATACTGAACCCAACCCTATGCCACTGAGTTCTGGCATTCCCAAGGTGGTAGCTCTGAGGCAGCCCAATGCTGAGGTGAATCTGAGTGTTGAAGTGCTGACTGGCCAATCTCTGTTCTTCTCAAAATATCTTTGCTGCCAACATACTGCAATACAGGGGACAACCTGGCCAGGAAGAAGCCTGCTTTCCCTCATGGGACAGGTGGGAACCTGCTTTTTGCAAACCAACCTCCACAATTTGGCTCCTTGTAACATAAGAGTTCAGTGCCCAATGCAACAGGATGCTTACTGCCCTCTACCTAAAGATGGGAGGGACCCACCCTGGCCTTTACCATTCTGCCAAGTGCAACAAGGTCCTATCTCATTTAAAACAGTCACCAGGATTTTGCTCATTTGGTCCAAAACATCAAACAGTCACTGGGGAGGGCAGAGGAATCACTTTATAGTCTAGCAGATTGTGCCAAGGGAGGTGCCCTGGATACCCAGCCACGATTAGACCTCATTGCTCCTCATTACACACCTTCATGTTCCTTTCTCCTCCGAGATTTCACACCATGCACATACTAGTTATCTGGGATTACACACCTATAGCCCTTCCTATTTATTACTCCTGAGCTAGACATATTCAGCTGCTCTGCCCAAGACAACTCCCTGCCCTCTTCAACATTTGTATTCCTGTTCTGAAGCACTGGCAGAGAGAGCTATACAACAGACCTCCTCAGCACTGAAGGAAACAGTCTTGGCATGCTTTCACAGGTAAAGCAGCACAAAACCCCGCCAGCCCTGCACCTACCAATGGCAAAGGAATCCAAGGCATCCAGTGACCCTCTGCTTGTCCCAAAGGAATCCAGGGCATCGAGCCGTGAGTCTGTGTAGGGGAGCAGATCCAGGGAATCCAGCGAATCTAAGGTGGAGCCACCACTTCCCCCTGGCGGGGGCTCGAAGGCATCCAGGACAGAGGAGGAGGAGAGCTGCTTGGTGGGATCCATCACCAGGCCAAAGGAGGCAGGTGGCAGTGGGGTGGAGACGGGGATGCTGGCCGTCACGACTGGGGGCAGCAGCGGAGTTCCCCCCGGAAACACAGGGATCAGCTGAGGCATCTCCGTTGGCAGGTTGGTGGGAATGGTGCCCTGGACTAGCGACTTTGGGGAGTTGGGAAGGGGGAGGATAAACAGCACGTTAGAAACAAGGAGCAGGGAGTGAGAGAACACAGAGAGAGCAACAGGCTTCCAGTCAAGCACGTGCTGTACTATCTGAAGGAAAAGGACACCCGACAGCTCTGTCCACCTGCAGACTTCCCACAGACCTTCCCACCTGCCTGCACCGCACACAGTCTGGGCTGAGGTCCCTAAGGAGGTGCCGGGCTACCTGAGCTCATCAGTCTGCAAGGCAGAGCCCTGCGCTGGGCACTTGCACCAGCTCAGGTCAAAAAACAGTGCAGCTGAGTACACACACTGCAGCAAGGTCAGGGTAATGACCATTACGCTTGGCACCTCTCAGCAGAGCTTTTCGGCTCAAGATCCTTCCTGCATGAATATGATTATACTGCTTCCAGACCCAGGCTGACTTGCGTAACACCAGCAACACTGGCAGCTAAAATCCAACATAAGCATCAATACAGATTGTCTCTACAGCACCCAGACCTGTTCAAAAAGCTCAGGCTGAATGCAGCCTGCACAAAATACAGGGAGATTAGAGCATGCCCACCATATAAAAGACATCCATCATTCCTGCTTCAGCACACTTATTTCTACCCTCAGGCCTGCTTCAACTCCACGGACACCAGAGGCCAGGGGGAAGGTGATGGCAGGGAAGGCTATCTTGGGTACATTTTAGGGGCAGCTCTGTGAAGCTGCACACAGCAAAGCAGGCTTGGAGGTGGGCTCTTTAGATACTCACAAGCCGGTTGCAGAAATAAAGGAAGGAAGGAATGAGTTTTGCCAGAGGAAGAGCTAGGAGGAAAGAGTGGCAGACAGAGAGGCAGAATGCATATCCATAAGCTCCAAGGACCTATTTGGAACAAGAAGCAAGGGACCCACGCAGCTCTTACTAGAGGGTATGGTGACCCCTCGGCGAGGGAGTCCAGGAGGGAGTCCAGTTCTTCCCCAATGATGTCCCCATCCGTGAAGTCCTCCACGCTCTCAGGCACTGGCAGGGACACGCAGTCTGGAGATGGGAGCAAGCTGGCAGCAGGGAGCGAGGTAGGCAGGCCCTTTGCATCCGAGTCTGAGGACAAAGGGGCCAGCCCCTCGCTCACAGGGATGGAGGTGGCCACAGGAGCTGGGAGGCACTGCAGGTCCATAGAGCAGTCTGTGAGGGGGGAGAAACAGAGCCAGTCACCCAGGAGAGCCTCTTGCAGGGGGCAAGCAGAGCACAGCCTGGCAAAAACAGTACTGTACAGCTCCATCAAATCACAAACACCAAGAATGTCCAGTTTTCAGAGAGGAGGGGCTCCAGTCTGAAGAGTTCTTGCCCTTTGATATTTGTTCCCAGTCTCCAATTGCTCACTGATAGCTGAAATATGCTCTAAAGGCCAGCGCACAGACTGACTGTCAGGATCTGGCAAGCACTAACCAGAACAATACAAAGCCTGTGGCTGAACAGTTACTGAATTTGCTGTGGCCAGGACTGAGGGCCAGGGGCACATAATCCAATTTCTATATAACCCACCACCTGGTGTTTTCTTTAATGTTTCTCATTAATGCACTTGGCAGAGATCACTGCCTTCTCTGCTCCTTGGAGCTTCGATATTCCAGCTGAAAGCTTGCTTACTCACACACCCTCTCTAAACCCTCAGGCATCCTGGACAGCAGAAGATAAAAACACAAGGTCCTGCTGGGAAGAGAGTCAGAGATTGGGCGCTCAGAGCAGGTTGTGCTAACAATGTGTCCCCAAAAAACCCCATCAGACTCACTCAGTTGTCTACCCCAGAAAACTTCCTGCTCTTGAGTGCTTCCTGACGTCTGCAGGTGGGAGGATGCTCCCCATGCTCCCCCTCAACACTTCAGCACCAAACATCCCCTTAGAAACTTGTGTGAGCAAGGGTCGGGGCAGGAGAAAGGCAGGGATTTTTCCTAAGGTTTCCTTAACCTTCTGGTATGCTATGGAAAAGCTAAGACGTTCCCATCATGCGAAATAAACCTCTGTTAAGTGAAGTTAAGGTTACAAGCACATATTCCTCAAAGAAGAGTATTTTATTCTCCAAAAAAAAAATTAAAGGTTAAAAAAAAAAAGTTCAAATGTTAGAAATTCAGGAAATGCAGCATTACATTTGCAGTTCTCAAACCAAGCACCCAAACTACCTTAATTCTGCCCCTGTGCAGATGTCCTGGAACAAAAGAAAAGAAATCAGAAAAAGGTGCTACCTTCTCCATCCATATAGCAGTGGCTGCACTGTATCTACGGTGGTCTAAGGCTATAAGCAAGGCTAAGTTTGGAGGGAGAGACAACGGCTTTTATTAGAAGGACTGATAAGAATGGAAAGAAACTAGACGAGCAAATCTTGATCCAACAAGAGGTACCGCATCTTGTCTGTACAAGCTCTGCGCATCCAGCCTCCACGAGACCTCCGTCGTCCCTTTCTAACCGGGGCTGAGAGCCATGTTGCTGTCCTCTACACCGCACGCTCACTGCCTGAGGACTGCGTCGGTGCCCTTCTTAGAGCAAGCTCAGCAAAGCAGCGATTCCTGCAAACCCCCAAGCCCTGACCAAAACAACAGCAGAGCCGACACACGCGCACGGGCCCCCCCTTACCTCCAGCCCTGCTGGGAGCACGCCACCGCCCCCTGCAACCTTTCCTCCTGCACTTGTGAGCAGGAGGACAGCAGCTGAGGTCGCTGTGCAAAGCACTGGAGGCCAAGCCATGACAAAAGGTAAGGGAAAGCAGGGGGAAACAGCAAGGAACAGATACCGGTCCCCCTTCACAACCTCATGCATATGATCAAAGGAAAGCACATGTACCTTACGGGCTCCAACACACTTTTTCAGCGCTGCAGCTGGACACAGCCACCACGGGCAGCAGCTCAAAGGAAAGCTGTAAACATCCTTCATTATGCAGGCCAAGCTGTCCCTCAGATCAAGCCCAGCTCCAGCCCCATGCCCCCTTTGCGATGACTTCTCTCAGCTCACCTCCCTTCAGTGCAGACCCTCCAGCCACGCTCGGGAGCCAGACATTCAGCTTCCCCTCACTGCTGGCCTCATCACTGGTAGCTCGGCCAGATTTCCCTCAGTACAAAGGGATGGCTTGTCCCTTCCCATTTTTCAGATGTTTAAACCTGGAGTACTGTCAAGATCCCTCCGAGGGCCAACAAGAAGTTCAGGACATGCTGGAGGGGCCAGGGACACGTGCAGGGGGGAGCAAAAAGGTTCACAATGATACGGCCTCAAATGATCCAGAAGTGCAGACCTTCTCTGAGGAATGAATGAGGCTCTCTGGTTCCCAGTCAGACTGGGAAGCAGAGAGAAATGTCCTCATATGCCCTAAGAGGCCCCAAACCCTGAAAAGCTGAATGCACAATCAAAAGGCAGAGAAAGAGAAGGGATGCCCCACACCTCAGTGCATGTGAAGGGCGAGGAGAAGACAAGGGAACCAAGACATCCCACTGCCTGCAAGCAGAAGAAATGTCCGCTCCCCTCTCCCTGACCACCCAAACCCTGCCCTCCTTCCAGCCACTCGTTCTCATTCTCCTCCATCTCATCTTCTCCCCTACCTCTCCTTTCCCATTCATGCTTTCCTCAGGATGCCCCCATCTACTGAGCTTGATCATCAGCCACCATGCCCACGTCTCATCTACTCTCTTTCCAGAAAGCTCATGCACCTCCTGCGCTCAACTAAAGTTTGCTCCAACTTAAAAAAAAAAAAAACACAGAAAAAAAACCAACCCCAAGCCTTTGATGAACAAACCACAAGCGCACCCCTGCTTCCCTCTGATTTCTGCCACTGCTGTGACACTACGCCCCAAGTATTATTATAAGTTCAGCAAGGGTCTTGTCCATCCCTTCTCCTGAACCACTGTGGTCCTACCAAAACTAGCAGACTATGTTCCCCACTTGGGAGCTTCTCTGGCCATCCACCTGCCTGTCCCAGGTGAATACAGTGCTTTTAACAGCCCTGTTTCTCGCTCTGTGTCCCAAAAAGCAGTCGTTCCCCCTGTGCGTTAGATGGCCAATGGCCATACTGAGCCATATCTGAGCCATGATCTGTGCAGGGCAGGGCTGAGTTAAACAGATGACTTCAAGCAAAGCATGGGGGAAGGGGCTTCAAGAGTTTGCACCTCAAAAACAAACAAAAAAACAAAACAAAACAACAAACAAACAAACAAACAAACTACCACCACCACCAAAACCCCATTACAACCTTGCTGAAAAAGCTTCAAATCTGAAACACTCAAGGTAGCTGGCACCCACAGCTCTCCTAATGGCAAGCCAATCTCAGGGCAACGGGTAACACATCATTTTAGGGTTTTTGAAAAGATCTAGCAGAAAATGTTCTCTCTGCCTGAACTGCAGCAAAGCTGGCATGCTGCTCTTACACCAAATCCTGACTAGACAAAGAGCCTCCTGGATGCCGTCACTCCTCGCTCTGCAGTAAGAGTCCAGTTCATCTTAGCACAGCAAGATAATGAGAAAAACTCTCCTTGTTTTGTGGAACTGGGTCTCATGATTGCACGCAGCATTCAGTTACCACACTGGCATTCAACAGAGAACCAACATGTTTTCCAAAATAGACACCAAAACACCCTGATTATGAAATTAATGTCTTTCTATAAAAAGAGCAATAGCTAACTGCAGCGGTAAGCCTTCACACTTAGCACTGCCACTACCTTTCAAAGGAACAGAGACTGACACGCTCAGAGGCACGATTTAAATGCTCCAGCACACAACAAAGGGCAAAGCATGTACCTAGCCTTTCTACAGGGGCAGAGTTAAGGTCACTTGATTCCCGGTATGAGAAAAGCAACCCTGCGGCCCTCACTCTGCTCCTCCTAGGTGCCTAACACAGAACAAGGCTCTCCCTGGGTCCCTCCCAGCTCCTTTTGTTTTCGACTCCTCCATCTCAACGTCCTGGAGGACCACACACGCTCAGAGCACAGACAGTTGCCTACAACCTTAATTTCACTTTATCTAGACTGTTTTGTCTGGGAGCTTACAGAAGAATCTCAGAAGCTTTGCCAAGCCCAACTTTAAGAAGGCACAACTGGAGGAAGTTGTGTACCTCAGCAGACCCTTTTAATTCCTGGAGATGTCCCTCACTGGGCCTGGACAGAAAGCTTTTCTGTAGGACGTACTAATAGGTAAGCACCTGCTCTGCCTCATTTTTCCCTCAGCCAGTGCCTCAATAGCTGACTGCAAATTTGGAAGATGCGAGGAGAAACCATTTAAGGTAACAATCTCACATGCTCCTGATTCCCACCATCTTTTCCTCCTCCTAGTCATCAAAGCCAGGAGTGCACAGAAAAGACACAAATGAAGACGATGAACCTCTCAGGCCTGCCAGCCTGGTCAGATACCTTACTGACACCACAAAAATCAGAGTAGAGAAATGTCTTTACCTGTTTCAATGTCATCAATCGAACCCAAACCATTGGAAGTGGTCTGCAAAGAGGGCATAGGAAAGAGGAGAGAAATTATCACCAGAAATTAATCTTTAAAAAGATATTCACTCTTCACAGATGAGACCCTTTACTACTCCTAAATGCATCAGGCCCTTCCTTTTCCTTTATTGCCTCCTTTAGTGCAAGAGCAGTAAAACCACTGAACTTTAAAAGGCCATTTATCCAAATAGCCTATTCATTTTCATCTTCTGCAGTGGACAACCCCTGTTGCTGCAAAGGAATACCAGCTCTGCATAACACCCAGCCATGTGAACAAACCTGTATATAGAATTGGGTTTTTCATGTGTGGATGAGAATACTGTGTCTCAAGTCCCAGGACAAACCAGTTGGTCAGCCCCGTGCAGAGTGAGATCTGATTAGCCTGATCTTACACAACATTCATTTTCTTAGTTCACATATTTTGCAATCTAATAACCACAAACTTTTACAGCAAACTCAAAACAGGAAAAGGTTTTCGCCAAGACAACTGCTGACTTGGAGCTTCAGGCAAGGAATAAAAGAAGCCCATATTTTACAGAAACATAAACAGAGGCAAGTATGTGTGCTTTCAGCTTAAACTTATAAAGGTACAAGTAAAGCATTACATTCGAGATACTGCATCTACTGCAATAGTTTTTGCAACTTCTAGGCTTTACAGTATTTTAATTTTTTACAAAATGGAAGATATTCAAATGAAAAAGTAGGCACAACGATAAAAGAAAGCTGACTTGCTCTCCTAGAAAGATGTGAAGGCAAGTCACTGAGCAGTGGCAGGTGAACTGATTCTTTAGTATCCCATCTTGTGACACCAAATGTCAATTTTTATGGTTTTATAGTTTGCTTGCTCTAAGGACTAGTGTGAAGTACCAAACAGCCTGTAAAAACATCATGGCTTTTTTTTTTTTTCCTTTTTTTTCTTGGTAGCCAGTGATGGAACAAGGAAATCGGCAATTTCTGATATTTTGGTTTAGTATTTGTACAGAGCCCTGCCCAAGCTGGATCTCCCAGGTCAAAGGACAATACACAGAATACATAAACTGTGTATGTACCTTGCTCAGTTCTGGACAATCAAACTACATTGCATGATTTGATTTCATGTTTCTTCAGCAGTTGCACTTTCTGATTTTTACTTAGTGTTGTCCTAACTATGTAAAAACTTGAAAACTGAAACTTATTTAAAATACAAAAGAAAACAAACATTCACAATAACTAAGAAAAACAACCATCTTCAGTGACCTGTTGATAGCAAAAATGTTTTCACTAGAAATATTTTCAAAGAAATGAATTTCCTTGACTATATTTCTTAAAAGGGGAACACACTAATTAGAACATTTAAATCCTAGAAGACAGCTATAAATGTGCATGTAAATAAAGCTCATGAGCATTCTAGTAGTGATCCACGAACAGTAAGAATTACAGGGTGCAAACTATACCTGATTTGACAAATTGATTGATGTGCCATTACTGAGTAGAGAGAATGTTTCCAATTCCTGCTGCAAGGAAGAGAGATGTCTTAGAACAGAGGCAGCCCACGAATGCTTGTAAACTAGGTAAAGCTGGGTTACAATACAGTCTTCCTTCCAGGCACTGTCCATACATAAAAGCTACCCCAAAAGGCATACCTCTGTGACACAAGGGTACAGTTTTCTGTACGCTGGCAGGGCCATATATTTATTAGGGACACCTCAGTGCAAAACACCCAACACCCAATGCATAACCAGGAATCAAAAATCATCCCTGAGGAACAGAAGTTTTTGTCTTTTCATTAAAACATTACTGCTTTGGGAAGGCATTACAGCACTGGAATGAAAGCTGGAAGTCAACACAAGAGATAGCAAGGTGTTATCAACATACCAATCACTAAACTTCAAGCAATAAAAAGCGTTTTGGAAATTTTTATCTTTGTTTTTCTAACGTACAGGTAGTTTAAGCTCATCAGAGCTCAGTACCATGACAGCAGCAAAAAGGTGGCAGGGTCAATGAACGCAATGAACAGCTACAAAAAATATTTCCGAGTACAACTTCCCTTTCTTTGAGATGGAATTGTTTCAGAGTGCTGAGAGTTGCTACAATACCAAGGGTTTTTGGGATGGGCTGATCACACTGATCACATGGGCTTGTTATGGAGAGGAATATGATGCCAGAGCCACGTTTTCCCCAAAAGCTCTCTGCAGACCAACTGGATGCCCAGGAATCACATCACTGTGATCACAAATACTGCAGAGGTGCTCCCCTGGAGATGTTCAACACACCATTGCGCACAGGGCTGAGGATGCAGCTGGGCAGAGCTGGAGGTACGCTGCCAGTCATTCAGTGAACATTCAGTGAACACTAGCTGATGCTGCTTACTCCTGAAAATGCACCCCGAGATTTTACATGACCGAAGCAGATTTATCCAAGAGGGCCAGCAGTGGCTTAACGCCCTCTAGCTCCATCCCAGAGTATACATTTCCATACCAGCAGAGTACACCAGAGTTACTGCAGCACTTTATTTTAGAGCCAGCTTACAGTTACAGCCACTGGGGTCAATTACCTGGACCCACGGCTTGCTTTTGGCTGCCTTCTTTCCTAGCATCTGACCAGATGTGTACCTGCCATGTTCTCATAACAAGGAAAGGACTTGACGCAAAACCTCCTTTGGGATCAGGCCACATGTCCCTCTCCTCATGGAGGTGCAGGCTCCCAGTACATTAGAGGCTTCTCCTGCAGCACCAGCCTGACTTAGCTAGAGACGCAGGAAACATCCTGGCAGCAGGCCCAGGGCAGCAATGGGTTTAGAAATGGATCAAGGCAAAGGTGAGTCAGAGGGTCAAGGCAAGCAGGGCAGCCAGTGGCCCGCTGGAGGGATTGCAGGGTAGTATGTGTGTGTCTATAGCTGCAGAGCAGCACCTACCACTTCTGCAGAAGTAAACCTGAAAGAGCCAAAGGATAGTCTCTAGGAAAAAAAAAGAAAAAGTCATACCTGAGGCCTTTTGTATGCTTTCCGAACCCTCAGTCCCAGCTTCTGGGCAAGCTCCTGTCCCAGCTGCGTGACGCTCTCATCCTGGGGACAAAAGCATTGGAAGGACATTTTCAGTTTTGTGTCTTTGTGGCACACAAAACAAAACAAACAGGAATGCAGCTCTCCACACTGGGCTGTGCCAAGAAGCCCCACTTGTAGACAGCAGCAGGTGGACAATTGCCAGAGCGGCCCTAGGAGAGTCCATGCAGACCAGAGTGTTCTTGTCATTTCTGCTGAGATACTGAGGTTGCACCAGGACCTCACCCCACACTCTTTCAATGCTGCAGAAAATGAGAAGCAATTATTCACTTGCAAGACAGCACTCACTCTCTGAAGGCAGGGTTCAAGATTCCCATTGACAATATGGCTGAAGGGGCTGCCACAGGTGGCTGGGGGCTGATACAGCCTCCACAAGGTCGCCGCGTCTGGGAGGAAGGAGGCTGCATGCCTTCCCTTTCTGCCAGCCAAAGAGCTAATAATCAGTTCTGATATGCAGACAATATTCACTAGCCTGTTTTGTTTGTTTGACTGTTTTTAAAGCTGAAACAAAGTCCCAGCTTCCAACTTACTAGCTACCAGGCACTTTCACCACCTCCAGCTCTGGTTAAACAGCCTCAGCTTAGCCAAGCAGATCCTTTTGCTTACCGCCCTGCATGCCATTAACCATCCTCCCAGCTCAGTGCCCAGGCCCACTCTCACACCACCACAGGCTTTGGACAAAGTTCTGGGCTGCGCTCCATTCCCCTGCTCCATCCTCTCCAGTTCCACCTGGACTAATAACTTGCCACAAACCTCTTCACTTATTTATCATCAGCAACTGTTCCCTTCTGCTTTCCTATCTTTTCCTGTTGGCAAAAATATTGGAGTATTTTAGAAGTTTCTTCGAAGAAGAAAAACATATCTGCCCAATCTATTGTGAGATCTCTCCTTAATGTTCTATCATCTCCTCCCTCACCTCCAACTCTGAGGCCTGCTCTCCTCTCTCTACTTACCATGTAATTCTGTTTTTTCCACCTTCCTTCTCTCTGCAGGTTCATCCTTTACAGCCCCTCACTATCCTCTAGGTTTTCTACCCCACAATATCAGTAACTTTTCCCCTCAATTCAGTGTGCCACCTTTTGACTGTACTTGCTCCCCGACACCCTCAACATTGCTCTGGTCACTGTCTTTTCTGAACTCAGTGAACAAAAAATCTAGCTCGCCCATGTCCTCTTCTCTGTCCATCTTGTGTACATCTTCAGGATGTACCTTCTTCTCCTGAAACTGTCCCCATACTCTCCAGAGACCTCTTCTTGGTCGAATCTTATGGTTGCTTGACCCTCATCACTCTTTTCCAGCTCTCAGATCTTTCTGAGACCACCATTGATTTGTCTTTATTAATATTGTACACCAATCATGTTTTCAATGCTCCGTTTGCCTCTGGTTCTTCTGCCTTTCCGAACACTCTCTCAGGTGTTTCCTGAAGTCTGCCATTTTCCTGCTCCCTGCGGAAAACTCACCAGAAAGACCTCCAGCATCATTTCTTTTCATTGATCTGACACTGATACCTACCACATTCACCCTATCCAATTCCACATGCCATCGTGACTCTGAGATGTCCTGTCTAATGCTTGGACAAGATCAAGAATGTATTTTTCTCTGGACTGCCTCCAGTTCCCAACAGCATGGAGTTAATTATGGTCCTTTTTGTCAAGCAGGCCTGAAGTTTGGGGCTGGGGGCTTACTTGCTCTTTGACATCCTCCATCTCTTTCTTTAGCCTCCCTTTTCCTCAGGCAAATACTACCCTCAGGCACTTAATACCTTCCACCTAAACAAGGGGATGCTCAACAAGGGCATGCAAAATGCTCTCCTCCAACATCCTAAAAAAAAATATATATATATATGATGCTACCTTCCTTTGTGCCATACCAAAAGCAGACCACAGAAAAATATCAGCCTCACCATGCTAGGAACCACTGCAAACTATCAATGCTGAATATCTGCACCCAGTGAAGTTAACTCTAGACAGTGACTCAATTGAGTGGCAGTTCCTTCATCACTGGAATTTTTAATACATGCTCTGCTTTGACCACTACAAAGTTCTCAGCTGTTACAGCAATGCAAGCTGGAAGCACCTGGTTGCTCCAGAGGCCTAGCAACTGGTGTAATGGAAACAGAATTGAGATGATGGATAGTATGACTTGCCTTTGATGCAGAGAAGGCTTGTGATTTCTGTTAATCGGGTAGTAAGGCTGCTATAATGATGGGATACTTAAATTTACAAGACTGAACTGTTTAGAGCTAGGAATGCAGATGTCTTGATATAGACTTTTGTAAGGCTGAGCTATCCTGACCCAGAAAAGTTTGATAAAATGTTTGTAGACCACCGTGACCATAATGTTTTAACCATATACTAAAGTTGCTCAATTGCTTAGTGAGATATAGCCATATACAGTTTTACATTAACGGATGTATTAGATGGCTTTGTTTATAAAAGAATTTAAGAAACAGTTATTTGGAACTCCCCTAACATAATACCTTCAATGTGTTTTGGTCCCCTTCTTCTGCCAAGTCAAGAAAACTGGGAATACAAAAGGAGCAACAAACTGCTAACATGGCTTTGCTTTCAAAGATTGCTCCTGTAATTCTAATAAAAGAGAAGAGTTATATAAAAGGAGCAACTAACTACTAACACAGCTTTGCTTTCACAGATTGCTTCTGTAATTCTAATAAAAAAGAAAAGTTAACTTCTGCTGAAGTAGTTGCATTTTTCTTGTAACAGCATTATTATGATGGATCAGAACCAAATTTAGCAAAGACAACCAGTGCCCACTAGGATCTAATCATAGTCTGTTTACCTGTTCAATTATCTGGCCCAAAAGAAGGCTCAATAAAAGCAGTGTTAGGAAAATATCTAGGGCCTAATACATGAAGATAGTCCCCTCTGAAGGCAAAAAATTTACACACCTGTGAACATAACAATAATCATCAAGGACCCCTTCACATGTCCCTCAAGAAATAATAATAATAAAAAAACTTTATCAGCTTGCCTTACCAATTATGAACTAAAACATCAGACTTTTTTTTATCTAAATAAAACAGGAAAAGCATACATGTTTTCCTTACAGGGCTTCAGCTCCCATTTGTGCCATGCTCATAGTACTCTCATTGGGCATATAAAACCAGCTAATTAAAACAACCTCATGTCCTTAGTTCACATTCTGTTAGGGCAAGTTTTTGCTCCTCACAAATAGGCCAGCAAACCTGCTGCAACTAACCAGTGTCTCTGGCTGGCACTGTCTGTAGATGGCGACTTGGACTGCAGAAACATGAGAGTTCAAACATCCTCTCTGAGTGAGAGAGGGAGAGAAACTTGCTGGGCATAAGCATGTCACCAGGAATAGCCAACTTCCCTCTTCCGCTCTCCTCAGATGTCACACTAAACGTTATGTGATGGAAGAGCACGGTGGTGAGCCACAGAAACCAAGATGAGCTGTGAAACAAAAACTTACATGGGGGAGGGACAGCAAACATCGGCTATTACACTCATACGCTTCTTTGTGTCTTCCAAGTTCATTTAAAGAACGGGCTTTCCGGAAGAGTGCTCGGATGTTCTCCTTGTCAAGACCTAAAGCCTTCTCGCTATCTTCCAGTGCCTTCTCGTACAACCCCTGCATGGAAGAAACCACCTCAAGTCAGCTGCGGCACAACAGACTAACTCCTCTCTGTCTGAATCCAAGGATTGTGTCTCTCAGCAGAAATACGAAAGCATGTAAAAGGCAGATGGAAATACATATATTACATCACATGCACACACAAAAGCTACAGTAATAGAACATTTTGTTATGTCTTGCAAAACTCAAAACACTTCGAAGTTAGTGAATGCCAGAATTTAGGCTGCTTGAGCAACTTTATCTTGCTTCCCCCTCTACGCTGGGCATGTTACATTTGACAGTCATTAATTATGTGACTGCCTGCTAACATTTTCTATGGGCCTCAGTCTCATTATGAACAGGATGGACCTGCTTTGGGGTTGTGCCATAAAGGAAAGCCGTTCCACTCCTGAGGAAAATGGAAGAACACAGCTTTTTAGAGCCTCAGTATTTCAGAATCATTTTCCACATGTGTACTGAAAGATCTGCCATGACCCAAAGCCTTCTCACTGTCTTCCAGTGCCTCATAGCTGTAAGGAGGCAGGCAAACTTCCAGAGCAACACTCAAAGCATCAGTACTGGAAGGCACTGACTCTTTACAATCCGACCTGCAGATTGTATTAACTCCTCACCAACACAGACCTGAATTGCATTCTCAGCACCTTAGGCCTGGCCAACAAAAACAGACCCCCTCTCCTTCACATCTTTCCTCTGGTCTTGCAAGACACAGAATGACAGTGAGGAGGTACCAAAGTTCTCTGTGTGTCACCATCTCCTCCAGTGATGGGGTTGAATCCCCTCCTGACATCTTTTCCAATCGCATGACACCCAAAGCAATCCGGATGTCCACCCTGGCTCTTGGGGATGACTTGGGAAGGCACTCACCATGGCGAAGTAGCAGGCAGCTCGGTTGACATGCAGCTTGCACAGGAGTTCCTTTGGGATGGTCACCTCATCGGAGGCTGCGTAATCCGCCACATTCAGCCCTTCTACATACTGTACCAGTGAAAGCTTGAAATCCTTCTCTCGAAACAAATCATTGCCCTCTGCAAACAGGTTTCTCACCAGCTTCTGCAAAAAGGCCTGGGCAGCAGGGAGAGAGCAAACAGACTGAAATGGATACCCAGAGACAGGAGCAGTATCCCAATTTCCCATTCATTTCCATATGTTTTAGCAACCTTCCTGCCCACTAAGATTCTCCTGCCTCCCTACTCTCCTGTAAAAACATCGGTCTTTTGGTAGAGGAGAATAATCCAGTCAAACGTTGTTCTTTCTTGAACACCTAAGTGTCTTCTTCTTTCCCTGAAAGTCATCCTTGTAAGAATCCTTAAAGCTTTAAGTTTTAGACAAATTGTGGCATACTATCCCATGCTCTCCACTTCTCATATGTAAACTAGTGGCTGTGCAATAGAACAAATCTTGTTAACCAAAGGGTTCTGAACTTCAGGAAACTTTTCATTACCTCATAATCTTCTTGGCTTAGGGGTAGTGTGGACCTGAAAAAAAGAAGAAAAAACACTTATGAAACAAGCATCCATGAAAACACTTGCTTTTGTTTGATGAAGAAACCATCCTTCTGGTCCTGTTTTGATGATCTCAGTGAGTTACCAAACATTTTATCACTTCAAAGGCAGCTGGGGCAAAGAGAACACAATTAGGGAGCATTACACTCAGTGATGGCCACAGTGGTGTCAGAAGACAGTCAGGTCCCAAAGGGATTTGAGACTAGAGGAATCTTATTCTCAGCTCTTTTCTGTACATATATGAACTTTTGTAATGTGCCTTCAGACAGCCAGCTATAAAAAAACATCTTTGAGAAAGTCCCACGAGAGATTGTCATGGAGAATATGAGTATATTTTAAGTGCATCTGGCCCTAATGAGAGGCAACAGACTGGTCACTCCAAGACCTCCTCAAATCCTCTGTGCCATTACAAAAAATAATAAAAAACGGTGATAAATGCACTTCCCTCTGCGTTACCTCAGCCACATGCCTACACCACAAACACAAGGAAAGGAGAAAACAATGCAAGTGCAGGAGGCCATTGAATTCTGGCTGTCTTCACCAAGACTGCCAGGCAGTGCCACAAAACTGGCAGTGCTTGTGTGGACAACATCCACCCTACAACAGCACTGAGACTTAGGCAAAAGGTTCCGTTCCGTCAGACCACCAAGGTCATCCAGGTTTGGTTCACACGTTATTTTTTTCTCTTCAGATAGATAACATCAAGCTCTAGAGAAATCCTTAGCAACTTTCATGGCCCTCCTGACCTTTGAAATGCAGCACCGTATACATGGTCTTAGTGGGCAGAGAATAAACTTTTTTAGATTTTATCAGTACCATTCCTTAAAATTAACTAAAGGAAATGCTATGGCTTTATAAGAAACATTCATGCTGCGTATAAAATTGGACTACCCCTCTTTCACACCAAAATAAGCCAATAAATGATACTTCCCCTGGTTCAGAGTTCAAGGTACATTCCAGAGGCATAGTCAACATCCTGTGTTTCTAAATTATTTTATTTCTGGGAATCTTATGTATTTTTTATAAATGTTACCAGAATAAACCTCACAACTGCCTGTCTGAGACTGGGTTATCAGCCACATTTAGTCTCAGACTGGGGTAAAAATATGACTGTCATGCCACAGAACATAAGTATATAACATGGAAGACTTGGCTTTTTTTCCTACTGTGGATGCATAGATTTCAGCCATAATAATTGCAGGACTCAAAGCAGATCTTAAGAAAACAAAATAAAACAAAAATCTGATTACTATCTTGCTGCTTCCCTAATAACTATGCAACTTGGACCTTGGCGCTTTTGCTAATTCAGCCACTGGAGGGAAAAGCGCTTCATAAAAGTACTTCATAAGGAAGTACTTGGACTCATAGCTACCACACGAGCAATCACCCCAAGCTCTAGAAGGCCATAAGATATTCAGAGAAGAGTAACCTGAGGCAACTACCACGTTGGCAACTGTAAAAGACGCAGGTCATCTCTTTCTGCTACTGGCAGCGCATGGGGCACCTGGCAATTCATTTACCCTGCTTTCCCCACCTACAAAATAGGAATGCTATCTTCCTTCCTAAGAAAGGTGAACAGGAAGAACTCAGTTCCTACAGCCCTTGATATGAAGATAACCACCTCCAAAGCCACAGGAAGCGATGAGGTTGTCCACTTACTGAATGAACTGAAGTCCTTTCTCTATTTCTTGTTTTCTCTTCTGTCTCTCCATTATAGTTGCTGCAGAGGAATAAGAAAAAAAAAAAACACAAAATGAGTCGTTACAGGTCTCGCTGGCAATTAAGCAGCACGGTATTTTGTGTGTGCCTGAATTCACTACTAACAAAATGTTCCAGACCAGATGCCCAGAACACCGAAGTCCATGATTTATCCACACAGCAGACAAAGGACGGCAATCAGCTCACTACCCAGTATCTGCTTTTTCTCACATGCCATTGCCAGGATACACAGGCAAAGAGGAATTGCTTCAATTTGAGCTCTCTACTTAAGACTCCCAGTAAATAAAGCAATGGGAACCAACTGTAATCATGACTGCCTTCTAGGAAAGGGAAAAAAAAAATCAACATTTCCCCTGCACTGGCAGCGATATCAGGAATTTGTGCAGGGACCCTCCCATGATAAACAATTTTTACCACTGGGAAGGATTTAAAGTGGTTTACATCATGGCACACAAAACAAGTCATTTATGTAAGGTGTCTGGAAACATATCAAAAACAGTGACACTAGGAAGGAGATGGAATTGCTTGCTGTGGTACACATAAAAAGATAGAAATGGATCTCAGCAATAGAAATTTTGTGCTGAAAATCAGCTGGCAAGAGCAGCAGAGACTTGGGAATGTTCCTTGGGAGAGAGGACAGGATGCTTCAAGTCAGAGTGCAGACAAGTAAGGAGTATGTTGGAACTGTTTTGGAGTAATGTCCCTTTTCTCAGTTCAAATGGGTCTGAAGCACGTCATTAGATACATGACTTTCATCCCCTGCAGTTTGGGAGCAAATATGGGAACAGCTCCTCCCTGACCTCCCCCAGGGTCTGCCACACAAGAGAATAAAAAAGGGAAGAAGACATGGCACATTTTGTGCCAAAAAGTAGTTGCTGGTGACCACAAATTTCCCTGCCTTGCCATCAACCAGCTGTGATCACAAATGATGTTCAGCATTTGAGGAACAAAGACAAAGACAGAAACACTGAGATGAGATGGAGCTGAAGAGAACATGCCCTCACAGCCTGGGATCGCCTCTGAAGAGATAAGGAGAAAAACAAAAGTCATTTCTCTTTGCTGTAACAGCTTGGAGAGCATTATCACCTGGCTTCCTTTTATATTAAGGCCATCCCTACCATTCTAAGATATGGTACCTATGGCACATCCAGTCCAGAACAGCTTGAAGGAACCTTCAAGGTACATGAAAATCAATCCTGACAACTAAGCAAGACTTATTGATTGTGCTCTGCACTATGCAAAATGGAGAACTGATACCTGCCCTTCACCAAGAAGGACAGCTGGGGAAAAAAAAAAAGATAGGGGTGAGATAAAGACCTGGAAGACAAGGTAGCAGAAGTAAGCAAGGACTTGAAAGTGACACTGTGCAGTTTGCAAGTCATCAGACATTAAATTTGAAAGCAATCTGGTCCAAACAGCAGGTAGAAGATTTTAAGCAGCTGCATGTGGAACAGGATGGGCAGCACAGCAAGAAGAGGAAAGCCAGGATGCCAGCAGACAAGATGAGTGATAACCAGCATCTATAAAGTTTTTTAACAGAAGCGATGGAGAAGAGCAGGTAGACTTCAGCACAACACCAACAGAAGGCTTGAAATAATTTATAAATAATAAATTATAAATTATAAATAATAACCTGGATAATGAGCAATCAGGAAGAATAACAAGGAGACTGTGAGGTTAATATGATCATTGAAACTACAAGTAGACAGGTTTGAGGGGTAGAAAAGGACACAGTCACTTCATTTGGTATTTCTTCTCACATGAAACTCTGAAAAGACAGAAGTAAGCGAGAACAGACAAGACGAAGAGAAGCAGTAGGAGCTATTTGCACACAGAGAGCAGTGAAAGCCAAGGAAGAAGCCAGAGCAATCCCAGAGCAGCGTAAGAGAGAACTGTGAGGGACATCAGAGACACAGATGGGGAAAAAGCCACCATGTGAAATGACAAAAGATAAATTTGGGGCAGGAAGAGGAAGAGTAAAAGAGCCAAGAGGACCCTTACAAAGGCTCATGAGGGAAAGCACAGGAAGGAAGGGGGAATTTCTAGCTGTCTGTGCTCTTAGTGCACTAACAAGCTTTAAATGCCCCAACCAGCCCCACCTCGGACACCATCCACGCACATGCTCTGCCTGTGCTGTTCAGATACGGTGGCACTGTACCCTGATTAGTGAGGGCACTGCTGGTGGCTGTCATCACCTTGGGCTCCTAGCCTGCCCTTCCTGGACAAGCAGCCCTGCTCTCACTGGTCCCTGACACAAGCCATACAGGAGAGAACAAAAGGAACAGTAGCAAAGTAGCAGCCCACAGATCTGATGGAAAGGGAGATTTTTGGCGACCGTGGGGAGAGCAGTTGAACACCGGCTGTTCACCACGAAGTCAATGGCTGCACTCCAAAAACGCTGTGGCACACCTTCACTATTGTGTTTATCCACACAACAGATACATCACCTTGAAAAGCTTCTGATACGCATAGCCTGCTTCAACCTCTGCTACTGAACTCGGCTCTTTTCTTAAAATACTACTGCAAGGAGTGAGGAAGAGAAGATCTGTACCTGTTCTCATAGCTACCCTGATCCTACTGCTAAACACCCTCCACAACAGGATGTGGGCATGTGTTACAACCCAAACTGTTTACTGCTGCTTGCCCACAGGGAATGGCATTCAAACACTACTGACCAAAAGCTGAAGTGGAGCCAAAGGACTACAGGGAAGGGCTCCAAAACATCTCCTTCCTACAGTTTATCCAACTCCTCTTGCATCCTGGAGCTCCCCTTCTGTTTTCTCGCCCCTCACCACCACTGCTGCCACATCCAACATGCCCATCTCCATCCTTGCTTCACTTACACGGCTTGACCACCTTTAAGTCTCACAATACCCAGATACAATTTTGATTCTTGCTACAACACCCTCATAAAAAAACTCTGGGCCCTTCACGCTGTTTCCTCTCTGCAGTCCTAGCTTCATCTTCCACAGTGAGTGCTCCCCAACACAAGACCCCCCACTGCCTTCCCTAGACACAAACCACAGGCCTGATCTCCCCTCCACACTGCTGCACCCTGGTGCTGCCCCACATTCCTCTCTCCTTACAAGTGGGTGACCAGCCTCCTCTGCTAGCACTCCATCATGCCTTCACGCTTATGTCACAACTTTACACATAAGACTTATCTTCTCATGGCAACACCTTCAAAATGCACACCACACGCTGCTGCCCTAACAACCTATTTTATATCTCTCAGGAACAACCCCTGTTCCCGTTTGATCCAACTCCAGACCAGCACCTTCCTCCATGTTTTCTCCTCCTCCATTCTGCCTGCCCCAGTGCCAATGGAGACTACCATTTGGACTCCTCTTGCCCCTTTTGCTCTTCACACCTTCCCCGCCACTTTCCTGGCAAACTCAGGCACTTCTGTCTCCCTTTGTCACCCCAGCCTCTTCACCGTGTTTCATTCTACCCTTGGACCAAACCGCACACTCGTTACATCCGTAACCCCAACGCACAGTCAGCCACCGACACGCGCAACACTTCGGTTCTGCTGCAACCACACCACAGTTGATGCATAACTAATTTTAAGCACAGAGCTTGCTTAGCTTTTGTTTTCTTGGTCTTGTAAATATTTTTAGAAACACGGTGGAAAACATTTCATCAAGCAGTGTGCCTAAATGTCTTTGTTTCCCCCAGATCTGTCTGTCCAGACTTGTCTGCTCAAATCACTAGCAGAATTCGAATCCAGGGTATTTATAGCCCCACCACAAAGCTCTTATCGTTTCAGTCCAGAGATGTTTATCCTCTCCGGTCCAGCATCTAGAGAGGACTTTATTCATGTTTTGTCAATGAGTTACAAACTATTTGCCAGACAGAAATAAAATACTGCAGATCGGCAAAACGGTTTTCTTGCCTTCAGAAGGAAGCACAAGCCAGTAAACAGGGTGACTCAATCACAAACCGGGTAGATTCACTCTATAAGACACCACAAGATGAATGGAAATACTTTAATTTACCTTATCAAGGACCCTGCCAGAGCTGAATTTGGGCAAAGTTTTTCATAATATATTTCTGGGATGGTAATGAGTTCACACTTGTCTGTCTTCCAGGCTTTGACCATAACATTTCAGCCAGAAATGAGCACACTGAGATGCAAGTGGCAGGTTTTAGAGCTGAGGCAGGAGATCAGCCCCAGGCTCTGTGCACCCTCCTCCATGCAAAAGGTTCCATGATTCATTAACCTGCAAACATGGAGTCTTTGACTGCAATTTGGACACCTCGGTGGTGCAGCAAAACTGTACAACCCAGGCAGCCCACCACAAAGGAGGGCTCCTGCTTGCTCCCAGGGGCCGCTCCCTGGGTTTGAACACTTCTCACAGCCAAAAACTTTAGGAGTCCCCAGACCCACCAGGTCTGACAAACACATCCCTCCATGTCCCGGTTCCAGTGAATGTGGGGACACACTTGCCCCAGCAGAAAATAAAAGCAGCCATCAGACATTTCCCCAGGCAGGCAAAGCCTCAAGTCATCACCCTGGCCCTCCTCACCCCCTTTTTGTCTCCCTCCAGCCTCACAACCCACGCTAACACCCTATTTACTGCAGGTCACCTTCCTCCTGCCCCAGCCCACCAGGCCCAGCAGTGCAGCTGGGGCGGTGGGGTGACACTGTCCATCCCTTGACCACTTGCTCTGGGTTTCCTGCCCACCCAGCTCGCCCTCCCCTGCCTCGTTTTAAAAATTAAATGTGGGAGTTGGCTCCCACACGGGCGAAGCAGGAGCCCTTGCTCTCTTCCTCCCCCACCCCCAGCACTAGGCCGCCGATCCCCGGCCTCGCCTGGCGGCTATCGCGGGCGGAAGCGCCACCTCGGCCGGCCGGGGCGGAGAGGGACTGGCGGTGCCTCCGGCGCCCTGCTCGGCTCCGCCGGGCGCCGGCGCCCCGGCATTGTGTCCCCCAGGTCCTGCCGGGAGGGGTCTCTCCCGGTAGGAGATAACTAGGTTTCCCGGAAAACAACCCCAAACATACTCTTCATCCTTCCCCACCCCCCATCCGCTTAAATAAAAATCACACATCTCCGGGAGTCTGGGAGGCGACTCTATGAAAAAAAAAAAAAAAAAAAGAATGAAAGAAGAAAAAAAAAAGAAAACCTCCTTTGCTACCCGGAAACTGTCTAAAGCATTAAGAATTAAAAATAAAAATGAAAACACAACCTTCTTATTTGATAAACTTTACAAGCCCCTAAGGAAGGTGCATCTGAAAAGCTATTCCAGCTGAGCTCCTCTGCTGCTTCATGGGGTTTATACCAAACAAGAGGGGGAAGCTGCAGCCAAAATACAGACCTGAACACAGCTCTCAAAGCTACAAGCCACAAACACAACTAATCCTAAGTTTTTAATATAAACCCAGGGGCTTTTTCTCGAGCTATGCAATTTTAGACTACTACCACATTTTTTCCAGGGGGTGGGATTAGGATCTCTGACAATTATTTTTTTTGCAAGCCCCACATTTTTGGCAGAAGGGGGGGTTAGCTTCGAAATCTCGCCAATATTATTTTTCTCCACTTTTTTTTTTTATTTGCAATTACACAACGTTTCATCTATGCAGTTAGCATTTGAAACCTTTACTTTTTAATGAAGCAACATCGAGATGTTCTTGTTTCTCAAGTCCACCCCTTTCTACATACATAAATACACACACACATACATTAGGATTAAGTAAAAAATATCCCCCCAAAATAATAATAAAGGACTCACCTCTCCTTGGGTTCTCCCCCCCACACTATGTATAACTTTCCTTGATAAATGGTATTATATTACTAGAGGTATTATTAATGTATTATTACTATAAGTAATAATAATAGTAAGTGCTATTTAATTATAGAAGGGAGCATTCTGCTTCTGGATCGGCTGCCCCTGCAGCTCCCTCCATGTGCCTCCTGAGCTCTTTACTTTCATTTCCAGGTCTCTCGCTCGCCGCTCGCTCTCAGCCGCACCAGCAAGAGAAAATGCCTCCCGCATATCCTCTGGGCCCTAGAGGCTACCGCTTCCCACGGCAAACACGCACGCATCTTTCCCTCCCGGCCGGTTTTGAAATTCTTTAAGGTGAATTAGGCTTAAAAAAAAAAAAAAAAAATTAAAGCGCTGAAGTGTTTGAAGCTCCATTCTTATTTTAATACATTTTCTTTTTCTTACTGGTTGTCTTTAGCAATATATCGAATATACTCCAAAAGAAAGCCAAGCTGCCTCTGCAGAATTCCTGTCTGCACGTGAAGTGCGGCAATGAACTAAACTGCGAGACCCCCCTGGGGTTATCACATGCATGATGCGACCCTTTTGCTCATACACATATGTTTGCTGGGAGGGGGCCAGCACAATTACGTATTCCGAGAAATTATTTATTCTGGTCAGAAAATGCTTATTCCATCCCACATTGCTGAGGGGCTTCCCTGTAAATAAGATCTTCTAAAAACATGAACCTTCCTGTGGAAAGGAATATACAGTGTGTATATATAAAATATTAATTTTATTGCATTATATGCCATTGTATATTATACAATATACATACATTATATATAAAATACAAATGCATATATATTTATATATACACATATGAGTTTAGGCATTTTGGGGGAATGAGATGTTTGGCTTATTCTCATCTCAAATCTTTCAGTATTTCCAGAAAGTGGACCGCACCACCACAACACCCCACGCAGGAGAACCCCAGGAGGAGAGTTATCAGAGGGAAGCAGGAGCCAGGCAGCACAGGTTATGTTTTCATGGGAAATGGTTGTGAACACAGAGGCACACAGATCATTTTAGAAAAAGGTTTCATCCGTCCCCACCCAGCTGCAATGCCATTAACGTCAAATATCCCTCTGAAATGAGCTTTATGCTCAGCTCCCAGCACAGCCTTCCTGATAGGATAGGTTCTACTCTCCCTGAAGGTTTCAAGGTTTCCGTCTCCAGTCAGGTCATAGTTTCCAAACTGACACTGGCTTAAATTATCCCCTCTTTTCAGATGTAACCAGGGACATGTTTACTCCTCAGTGTCTCACTCCTCTATTTGCCATGACCCAAAACAGTGTCACTTATGATTTGCAGCTAAGCAACTCAGACGATATTCAGATGCGGGTAGAAGGTATCATCTGAAATGTATTAAACCTCCTTAGTACTTAAAACATTTTAATCAGAAAAGGAAAAGACTTGATTAGACTGAGTAGGATCAGCTTCTGGCAGCCCTGTCAACACAATAAACTGATAATTCACGAAATATAGGCTGTGAATTGTATAATGTACCATAAGACACTGGAGAACATTGTCCTACTCTCTTCACAATATTTAATCACAATGTACTTTTTTTTCAGGTATTCATTATGCTCTCTGGTATGATCCAAAGATTAGTGTTATTTGTGAATAGGACTGTGTTTATTTTTGTTACCTGTTCAGCAGATTTGTTACCTCTTATTTTTAGATACTGACACTGTGACAAAGAGTTGAGTTCAACCAAGCTGGACCTCCACTGTAGAAGTTCCTGGGCAAAACGTTCATTAAAAGAAAATCCCAGTTGAGGGGTGGCTTTGGGCAAAAGAAATGTGGGGCCAGCCTGGTGGGAGAGGTAAACCTGGGGAGACCTGACATGTCAGATCACACAGGGCCAGCAGCGTCACGGAGCCATGAAGCATCAAGTGAGTCACAGAGCCCAAGACGCCTCCAACCCTGCTCTCAGAGCTCAGCATCTGAAAAGCAAGAAAAACATCGCAGCTGCATGAGAACAAGAGGGCTTAGGAGAAGCCAAGGAGAAAGACAAAACCAAAATCTATATGCAATCGGGAGTTATACTGGAATAAGCACTATTTTCTAATTCAAGAACATTCAATTTCAGGATTGAATTTCCCCACTGAATATCACATTATACTTCCCCCTGCCCCAATTTTCTTTGCCTGTAATACTGAGGGCTGTCCCATAAGGTCATAATCCAGCAGGTGCTGCCCCGCTCATGAAATAACACCTTTCCTCTGTGGTTAACGTGAAGATTCTCATAATTTGGAACCACAGACATCTAGGTCTTGTGTGCATGTATTCAGCAGAGTCAAAATGCCACAAATCTCTACTACAAAATAGGTGCAGTGGCATAAAACTGACTTCAATTTGTAAAGTTATTTGTTTAGGGAGAATGAATATATCAATCTATGCTACAATGGCAAAGTACACCTTCATTGCAATGCAGCTGTATCCACAGTTAAAGGCTTTATTCTTGCCCCTTTGGCTCAGCCAATATTTGGAAGAAAGACAGAGAAGAGAATTGGATATATTTGATATGATCCTGTTTATTGCTAAAGATCATGATGAGCTAATGGCAAGTGCCAAATTCCTTGCTCAAAGTGTCTGAGTTCAAGCTCCTTCTGCAGATCACACTGATTTATTCCCTCATCTCCCCTACATTTTCCGTCATCTTTGTGGTTCTCACACACAACTGTACTCTAGGCAGCGCCTCAGCTGTTTAATTTTCTTCAGTTGCAAGAGAAATTCCTCTTATTGTTTATGAGTTAGCTTTTACTCAAGTTTTCTATCTGGTTTCTGTGCTGGTTTGTGGCCTTTCTTCCTTCAGCTGTCATGGCCCATAAAGAAACGGAATTGCTTATTCTGTTCCCGCAAAACAAAGAAGGTCTAGTGTGCCCTTCAACCTCAATGCAACCTACCAAGTCACTCCACATTATCAATTACTGACATTTTTTTTCTTAGGTCTGTATAAACAGCATTTGATATTCTTAAAACCACAGTGGCAGAGTTGTGAGAGGGTGAAAAATGCCTCTTACAAACTTTGGGGACCAAATGGCAAGGTAAATGCAGCCCGTTACCAGTCTCAATCCTGATCTCACCAGGTATCTGCAGCTGCCACCTGAGATGGCATCTGTCAGTGTGTACAGGTTGCATCTCGGACAGCGTGATCGTGCTAAGAGGGCTTGTGCATATACATATACACTGCAGTAGCAAGCAGGTTTCCACACAGACTCATGTTGTCCCATCATATATACCTTTTATTTCTTTACTCAAGAGAAAAATGTCACACATAACACACATACAAAGCCGTCAAGCAAAACGATGATTTCTTCATCCCTAAGTGGGACTGATGGTGCTCTCTTGGATGAAACGCTGTCATTAGCAGAAAGGTTTGACAGCAAAACCCAAGCACAGCGATGAGATCTGCACAGATACTATCTAAATGACGATTCACGGAAGAAGGCATTACTGTCCCTCCTGCGGACATCTGGAGAGCCTGAGGAGCACTGTGCAGCTCCCCAGGTCACCCCTTCGCCACATGGCTTTTGTGGAGAGGGCTTGGGCATACACGACAGATCCACACAGCCCTCTGACACTGGCGGCATGGCCGCCGCGCGTCGCAGCCCCCGGGAGGGGCAGGAGGGGCTGGCCCAGGGCACGGGGCGCAACGGGGACAAGGCCTGGGCCCAGGCCCCCG
>VXAA01003760.1:171263-191022 GCA_013399115.1 Anseranas semipalmata | reverse complement strand
GGGCGGGGCGGCCGCGACCGTTGGTGACCGTTGGGGGGGCAGCGTGAGGGGAGGCGATCCCCCAGGCTGCCCGCCCCCGCCCCCGGCTGGTGGGGGCATCGCGCCGTCTCCCCGTGGCGGCGGCGGCGCTCGGCACCTTCCCTGCGGGCAGAGAGGAGCCGCTGGGCCGTCAGCGAGGGAAAGCGGCGCCGGGAGGCTGTCAGGGACTCGCCGGAGGGTAACCTTGGGCTGTCACCGAGCTCTGCCGGGCGCCGGGCCCTCAGTGGCCTGCAGGCTCCTCCTTGGGCCGGAGCACGCCAGGTAGCCGGCGTGTTGGCTGGTGTAAATAAAGCTTTCGGCTAAACCGGCTTTTTTGGACCATCGGGCAGCGTACAGCTTCGTACAGTCCCTACATAACGAGGAAACCTGTCTTCAGGCATTTCCAGGTCTTGTTTTTATTTGCCAAGCGTACTAAATCTTCAATTTTATCTTTTTTTTTTAAAGGTTTTCTTGTGGAAGAACTGGCGGTGGAGAGACCTCTGGTAGGTTAACCTGGGTGTGGCTAACATTTGCAATAAAACGTGCTTCAGGATGTGAAGGTGAATTGGTATGTTGAAATTAGGAAGTAATCTGTGTGTAAGGGGAAGAAAGTAAAAGGCAATTTAAGGAAAAGAGAAGTAAAGGGTGTGAGTACACCTGTAGGGTGTAGAAGATCATCATAGAAGAGTGATGAGGTATTCTGAAGCTGAGAATTAGACTAGGTGAACAGAGTGACTTCTCTGGACCCTACCTAACTTTTGTGCTTGTGCGGTAAAGCCTTCATGGGTGGGAGGAGATCCCCTCTTTCTTCCTTCTTGTTGCTGGATTGGCAGAGGTCAGGAATGTCCATCAGAATGATGTCTGTGTGACCTGGAAGGAGTGGAGTAAGTTGAGCATCTTTTTACTGGCAGCACCTACTCGAGAGGACAGTCATCCCAAAAAGGTGGTATTGATAACCTTGGAGATGGTTTTTCCTCTGTGTTCAAAAGCAATACTAAGGTTAATGAAAGCTGAAGAGAAACTCTACCCTGAGGAACTGAAGGCAAATGCTTCACAGCTAGGTAGCAGGAGTAATGGATGGATGTACAACTTTCATATTGGGGCTGTTTTAAAACCAGTGCTGTTGAGCTTAAAGAGCTGCAAGAGTGTTGGCCCACTTTTAAGTCAGACAAGAATGGAAGGGGTCCAGTTTTCTGTTGTTGTAGGAAAGGAGTTTCGTCCCTTTCTGACACCTGAAGTCTGTTTTTATAAGTATGTTGCTTCTGAGCACTAGTTGTGTGTAGGCTCTTATCCCACTGGAGGTGCAACCAAAAACCATGTTCCCTTTATCCTGCTGAGTGAAGGGAGGCCAGTCACTTCACACAGTGATTGATATTCATTAAATAATGGTGGGCAGATGCTACTAGATATGGGTGGCCTCAAACTTGTGCCTCAAAGTGAAACGTTCACTAATCCATCGTCAGTGTAAGATCACCCTGTTTAATGTATGTGATAAAACTGTGTGGGACATCCGAAAAGAAAGAGAACCCAGAAGAGAAGAGAGTTTTGTATACAACACGCGCAATTTTTCAGCAACTCGGCGGTTCTGGAACTGTGCTGATGTGGGCACTGCTGGGGGTATCTCTGAAAAGGAAAAACTGTTGTGTTTGTTCTAGCTTGGTTTGGAGAACAGAAATGTGCAGCATGTATAATTAAGGGATGGGGTTTGGGGAGAGAGAGGAATGTTGCATTTTAATTGTAGAAGTGTTGCACACAAGACTAATGTCTTCATGTGGTCTTAGTCAGTGGTTTTAGCTACTGGTTATTTATGAAGTGTAACAACTCCATCAAAACCCAAGTCACTTCAGTATTGCAAGAATCAACACTGTCTGACTGGCAGGCTTTGAAATGTTAATCTAGCCTGGCTGTTGTAAGTGAGCTATGGGGAAAACACTAATGACACTGAAAACTCAATTAGATATCTCAGGAACAAAAAACACATTAATGTTTAAATAAAGATGATTATTAATACAGATTATGTATTGTAGTTTGTCTTCTTTATGTTGACGGTTTCTTTTAATTGACAGTTCTTAACACTGGGAAAGCAGAAAAATGGCATCAGAAGATATCACTAAGCTTGCAGAGTCACTTGCCAAAACCAAAGTGGGTGGCGGACAGTTGAGCTTCAAAGGCCAGAGCCTTAAACTCAATACAGCTGAAGATGGTAAGAGAAAATATCCTTGTGTTTGGGAAATGTCTCCCTGCACTTCTAAAGTCGTGCGGTAAACCTCCAGCTCATCCTGCATGGCCAAGTTGTCATAATATTAGGTGTGATACAAGGGTTATGTGGCTACAGCTGCTTCTGATAGAGACGTTTCCTTCCCTTCTTGTACCCTGCTTTGACCTGGTACCCTGCCAGTCCTACAGCTGAGGGAGTTGGGGTTTGGCTCTCTAATGTGTAGTTCTAGTTTTCTTGATGCTCTCTCCCAGTGCTTTTGACGGTCACTGTGCATTAAAAGTTATTAGTGCTCCGTTTTAAAACAGTAAGCAAATGCATGATAGCACTTGAAGCAATTAGATGTTTCAAAGGCCTGCGTAGAGGAATGGGCTGATATGCTAGTCTGCTGCAGTAGTCCCTTTTCTTTCCAAATTCTGTTACTCTTGTTTTTTGTTTGTTTATTTTTTTCTGGGACATCTCTCTTGGTGGTGTGTGTGTTTCCCAGTTAAAAATGTCTTTCAATGGCTGCCAGTGTAGTAAATATCTGGAGAATAAGTGTATATATATATTTAGATCAGCATTTCTGCCACTTGAAGAAACAGCATGTTCTTCAGAGATATTATTTGCTCTACTGTGTACCTCTTTTACTGACTCCGAAGGTGATGCTTTTTATATGCCATTTTAATAGTGCAAAGCCACTGAACTGTGGGGAAAGGGTTTGGAGTTTGGGAATGATAACAAGTGCCAGTGATAGGAGAGAGCCTGCAGCCTGCTCCCTTGTCTTGCACAGGAATACTTTAAATTGTTCTGCCCTGCCATATTTGCTAAACAGACATCTACTTTTGCTGGTCAGTGTGAACTTCTTCCTGTTGATGCGGCACCAATTGCTATAATCTTTTAGCATAGTCCTTGTGTCTTTGTAGATGTATGCACTCCTAAACTATGTGCTCAATGGCAGAGGAATCAAACTTACTTTTGCAAATATGAGGATGACTATGTGATAATAGAACTAGAAATATATTATGAAAAAGAAGTGTGGTGAATGGAGAATGTTCTCTCTAGTGACCTGACATTTTAGCTCTGTTCTCCATTCCTGTTTCAGGATTCTGTCAGATAGTGTTGCTCAGCTGTTTTTGCTAAGGCTAGAACTGAGCAAGTATTGCTGCATCAGTGTGTTACTGTGGTACCTAAGATGGTAGTTAAAAGGCCAACAAGACTGTATGCTCTTTCCAGCTGAAGAAGTGATCAAACAAATTGAGGAATTTGATGGCCTGGAAGCTTTGCGCCTGGAAGGCAACACAGTGGGTGTGGAGGCAGCAAAAGTTATTGCCAAAGCCTTGGAACGGAAATCGGAGCTCAAGGTGAGACCCTCAAGTGGGTGGTGGCGGCGAAGGGGAAAAAGTGCTGTAGAAATACTAGAGGCCTATCTATACTCTTCTTGCCATAGCCGGCCTTGAGTTAGCCCCAAAGCTTGCTTTGTTCTTCCAGCGGAAAGAACAAGCATATAAAAATATGGCAGAATTTGAAGACTTTGGGATAGTGGGAGCACTTTCTGCATTCCTAACTCTTCCTGTTCAGAAGGCTGCCAGTCTTAAAGCTGGGAAGCTGTGCAAGAAGGAGCCTCTCTGCAGAGGCAGTGTCTGTAAACAAAGACCTGTGCCACCAGAACTTAAGTTCTAATGGAAAAGCTGGGTCAGATCTTCTGGAGAATGAGGCTTCATATGCCTGAATAATGAAGAAATAATGGAGGAAATGCACCAGGAAGTTTTTCCGCATCCAAGCTAGATTTCCCTACCACTGTTCTAGCCTGATGTTAGGAGGATGCTGTGCTGCTAGAGGCACTGTTCTTTGCAGGAGAGGAGTAAGAAGCATTTATTCACATTAATCACCCAAGTGTGGCTTTTCAAGTAAGTCCAGATTGTTGAGCTCCATACCTTAGTACACGCTACATTCCTAATGTATCCTTCAGTTTCCTGCTGTTTTTCCTTTTGGTAATTTTCTTAGCAGAAAAGAATTCCAGCCCAAATGCAAGCAACAACTCTTGTATAATGTTATTTACACTATGCATTTCAGTGGCTTTATGTCCTTCCAAGAGAAGTGATTTTAATGTTAGTTCTCATAGCTCCTTAGCACAATCAAATTGGAGAATCGAGGGAAGGCAGACAATATTAAGCTGTCCGCAGTGATGTAATGCAGCTTGTATGTGTAAACCTCTGTACAACTGTGTTGTCCTAAATATTTTTAATGGTTTCTATCCATATGTTTCTTATTTTAGAGGTGTCACTGGAGTGACATGTTCACTGGGAGGCTGAGATCTGAGATCCCTCCTGCTTTGGTAAGTAAAAACTAGATCTGAGACTTCTGACTGATATAACTTTTCTCACCTGTCATGTTTTTTGTGGGAGTATGTTTCTGAGGCTTTGTTAGCACAGAGAGAGTTTTTCTCTGTACTGTTAACGCTAAGTGTCTCAGAATACATGAGCGATTTTTCTTGCTCCTTCTGTATGAGGTGGAGAAGAGTTGATAAAAGGCCAGGTGCAGTTCTATATTAGTGAAGAAGCTTGTTTCTGGGGAAGACATCTTCATGATCTGATAGGTAGTATGGGAGCTAAGCTTTCTAAATAAAAGCATATTGCTGTTTCTTCCAAGAGCATTACAGAGCTCTCTCCTTGAGCTCTGTGGCGCAAGAACATGATAAATTTAACAGAACAAAAAAATATTTTTTAAGCAGTGTAGAGGGGAAACTCACTTTGAAAAATGTGTATTTGACCTAAACGGATGGAATACTCCTTGATAACTGCCTTGCAGTTATCTTTAGCTTAATTTGCAGAGCTTCTGCTCTGGCTTGAGCTGTGAAGTTTTATTTCCCCGTGCAGCTTTGCAGAATGTCTTCAAAGTGGAAATTTTTTGCAGCATCACTGGCTCACCTTACCAATGCAGTGCTGTTGTCAGTAAGAGTCAATCAACTCCTTCCCTCCCACCCCCGCCATCTGTTTCCTTGCAGATCTCTTTGGGGGATGCACTCATCACTGCTGGAGCCCAGCTGGTGGAGCTCGACCTGAGTGACAATGCCTTTGGGCCAGACGGTGTGCGTGGCTTTGAGGCGTTGCTGAAGAGCCCTGCATGTTACACCCTGCAGGAACTCAAGCTCAATAACTGTGGCATGGGCATTGGTGGCGGCAAGGTAAGGGTTGTCTCCTTATTGGGAATGAGGTCAGAGCCAGGACTTGGCTTCAGACTTGCCTACCCAGAATCAAAGAACGGTTGAGGTTGGAAGGGATCTTTGGTGATCACCTAGTCCAGCTTTCCTGCTCAAAGCAATCAGAACAGGTTGCTCAGGTCTGTGTCTAGTCAGGTTTTGAATATCTCGAAGGATGGAGACTTCACAGACTCTCTGGATAATCTATCCCAGTGTTTAACAACCCTCACAGTAAAAAGGCTTTTTGTGTGCGCATGCGTGTGTGTGTGTGTTTAAATGGAATTCCCTCTGCATCAATCTGATGTTTGTGTCTGACGCTATCTTGTTTACATCACCTTCTCCCAAGGCAGTCCAGTAGGATTTCTTGGCTGCAAGTGCATATTGCTAGCTCGTGGTCAACTTCTTGCCCACCAGGACTCCCAGGTTTTTCTCTGGCAAGCTATTTTGCCACCATTTGTCCCCCAGCATATACTGCTGCATAGGGCTGTTCCTCCCCAGGTGCAGGACATGGCATTTCCCTTTGAACTTCATGAGATTCTTGTTGGCCCACTTCTCCAGTCTGTCAAGATCCCTTCCCTCTGTGTTTATGTTGATAAATTCCTGAAATATAATAAGCTCACCTGTTTTTCCAGGATATGAAAACAGGTCTGTCCTAAGCCTTAGATTCCATGTCAAGAGAGCTAATATCCTTGGATGTGAGAGGACAATATTACCAAGACTAGCACTGAAGGATGCCTGTTGGATGAAGCAGAAAACTAGGACTCACTGTCATTGTCATTATCACTAAGACCCTATACATTTACCTATTTACGAATCAAATGCTAATGGCTATTATTCATAAACGGGTCACCTATTCACAAATCAAGTGTTGTGGTAACAGTTTTATTGTATACCCTACTGTAGAAGCAAGTGTATTTCAGCAGTATCTGAACTATTGCGTGAGAGCTGGATATAGAAAATATTTGGATTCTTTCAGAATGAGATGCTGAGGTAGTATAAACTACTTGTGCTTCCTTTAGATATTGGCAGCAGCTCTGAAAGAGTGTCACAGGAAATCGAGTGCCCAGGGCAAGCCTCTTGCTTTGAAAATCTTTGTGGCTGGCAGAAATCGTTTGGAGAATGATGGCGCCACTGCCCTGGCTGAAGCTTTTGGGGTAAGTACAAAACCAGAACTTTGTGACAGCAAGTAGGAGCAAGGTGTGCTCAAGTGCTAATGTTAAAAACAACACACACAGGGCTTGCCACAACTTGGAAACAGTGGCTGGCTGTCAGTTCACTGAGTGTGACTGTCAGTCTCAATGCTGTTTGCTGCTGGAACTGGAGTCTTCAACAACTGTGATTAGAATTGATGACTGAATGTTTCTGTGACCTAAGTTTCCAAACAAATAACTAGTTGCCGTGTAAAGTAGTTACTTGAGGGAGAAATAGGCATCTCCTGAGTAATTTACTGTTGGTCCTATTGCTTCTCCTCCTTCTGCGCTAATGGAGGTTATCTGGCATTGGGGTAGGTTTAGCAAGTGAGGTACCAGTTGTTTTTCTGCCTGGTTGTTCAGTCATCTGGCAGAAGCAACACAGTGTTTTTGCCAGGATCATCCTGTGAGGGCTCTAAATGGTGCTTAGCTTTCTCTTGCTGTCACTGATCAACTTGCACTTTGTTGGAGGAAGAGAATTCACTGTGATTGGAGACTCCTACTTCCATTTTCCTTCCTCCATTGCTGCTAAAAATGACTTCTGAGTTATAATGCATGTGGTACAGTATACTAATAATGGTATTGCAGGTTATAGGTTGTTCTTTTTGTAAAGAGCTGGCTGGATGTGATTTTTGACTAATCAGTAATCATGGCAAAAATAAGACGTCTTAAATACTTGAGAGGCATGTAACAAGCTGATTCAAGAGGGATTCAGACTGAAAGACACTACCAGAATTCGATTCATTACTGTGTTGCATGACATGCTATTTAGTCCATAACCAATGTTCATACTAATTTTCTTATGGGTCTGCTTCTGTAGTCAGGGGAAAGTGTAGATCTTAATGAGAAAAATATCATATCTAGTGATGTTTCTTGGTCTGTTTGAGGGTTGTTGAACCACAGATAGGAAACTCTTGTTTTGAGGTGTCTAGAGCAGGTACACTAGCAGGATGCTACCTGCGACTCTTGGAATCGGGGCTTTGTATTAATCTGACGCTTGCTGTGAGCCTGCGGTTTCACTTAGATTTGTGGTATAATCGCTGGTAGATAATTCTCTGCAGAAGAGCTAATGGACTTTTAAGTTGCAAGAAAACAATTCTGAGCAAATCCTAAAGAGTGGAGCACTCTGCTCTTGAGCTGAAGTATGTCTCTTGACAGCCTTTTTTTCATCTGCATACTTTTGCAGATCATTGGGACTCTAGAAGAGGTCCATATGCCACAGAATGGAATCAACCATCCTGGCATCACAGCACTGGCCCAGGCCTTTGCTATCAACTCTCTGCTTAAGGTTATAAATTTGAATGACAACACCTTCACAGAGAAAGGAGCTGTGGCCATGGCAGAGGTGAGTTGTTAAGAACAATTAGTTTGTGTTTGTCGCTTACCTCCCAGTCTCTTCAAATATAGTTGGTTAGCGTCAACATGTGGGTTGGTGGAGCCACATGCCACCCTGAAGTGGGAAAGTTGACCTTCCAGGAGTGATATGACATTTGATTACTTGCATGTCTGTACTTTCAAATTTGTGCTGTCTTGCAGACTCTGAAAGCGCTTCGGCAGATTGAAGTGATCAACTTTGGAGACTGCCTGGTGCGTTCAAAGGGCGCTGTTGCTATTGCAGATGCTGTTAAAGAAGGGCTTCATAAATTAAAGGTACTGTCTTCTGCTTGTCAGCTTTGAATCTCTTTTGAAAATGCATTGTTTTGCATTTCCTGGTTTTCTGTCCATTCTCCTACTGCTACTGACTATTTTAAAGTGGGATTCACCTCAGTGCAGCTCTGTGCTCATAACTGAAAGCAGTAAGCTGTAGATTAGTGGCATTACCACATCCAGCTAAGACTATTCCACATGGAGGTGTACCAGTGATCTGCTTAGGCTCCACTTGATGTTCTTAAAGCTGCTGGTTAAGCTCAGCAAGCGCTGTTCAAGAAGTCTGATAACAGAAATATCTGCTTTTAGAATCTCTGAGGGTCACAAGGGCAGACTGAAATGTCCATCCTGGTGAACATCTTGTAATCTCGTTATCATTTCATTATTCATACTGTTGTTGCCTTTTCTTTGTTATGATGTATCTGTTTAGGGGATGTATCAAAGGTGCAAATACTTTTAGTTTCTTGGCAGTACCATAGCCTCCTGTATCAGTATTTGCACATTACTGGCGTTTGACAACATTCTAGACAGGCTTAAGTCCAGTCACTAGTACAAGTATCTAGAAACACCTACCATGGGTCACAACTGCACTGGGACAGATGCTGAACACGATTCCTACTCTTGCAAGCTTACAGTCAAAAACAAAAATCCAGCTGAGTGCTAATGTTTATCTACGTACATGAATCTGATACAGAAAGAAGTAGGTGCTTTGTGGTGTGCCTTGCTCTGGCTTCTACTGGTTCCACTGGAATTTATTTCTGAATCTCCCAGGTAAACTTACAGTAAGGTTTCTAATAGGAGAATCTATGTGAACAGTCATAAATTAAATCCTTTTTTTCCAGAGCAGAAGTGGTTAAGGGAGAGTAGTATGAAGCAATAGTAGCTGATTCATTCTGTTCAAGGACTGCTTCCCTTTTGTTGTTAATATTAAATCTCATCTCAGGAAAGGACTGATGGAACACCAAGTGGAATGGTGGGGGATGGTGCCTGGCAGTTGAATAACTGCATTCTTACTAGTCTGACCACACTGTTTCTGTGCTGGCTGTGTTTATCAGAAATAATACCACTTGTAGTTTGTCTTCTCAAGGTCTTAACTTGCTATATAAGTGTTGAAAGGTAAATGTGCAGTCTATTTAGTACAGTAGCTACCCTTCTTCAGTAAGACTTGCTGGTGTGTGAGTTCTGACATAGTCATGTGACTGGCAGCAGGGCTCTGTTGGAGTAGCGTGTCCTTGGAAAGAAAAATCCTTGATTTTTGGGAGAAAGTAACCCAATAGGGCTGTCCCTACTACCTCAGCAGCTGAATCCCAAGGCAGCTTATCTCATGCTGCAATGGTATGAGAGGAGACCTGAGCAGTTGAATCCCAAAGCAGCTTATCTCGTGCTGCAATGGTATGAGAGGAGACCTGAGGAGTTACTGCTCCTTCCTTCTGTAAAGAAATGTTCTTCTGCTTCTTAGGAACTGAATTTGTCCTTCTGTGAGATCAAACGAGATGCTGCTCTGACTGTTGCTGAAGCTATTGAAGATAAGGCAGAGTTGGAGAAGCTGGATCTCAACGGTAAGTAAACTTACTAGGTAAAAGCACATCTAGTCTGATCCCAACTAGAAGCCACTGGGAAGAAAGTTGACAGTATCACCTATGCTAGTCTTGCAGTTTTCAGCATTTAAAAAATGGTATGTAAGAGTAGCTGAACTTGGGCAACTCAGGGACAGGAAGTGGTTAGGTCCTGAAAGTTTTCTTAAGCCATGAACTCAGCCAGTTGTTAAAGTTAAGAACTTTTGGTACATCTCATAAGGTGGAAAGACTGAACTGATACCCATAACTGTCTTCAATAAAACTTTAAATTGTTCAATGGGATCTCAGATATTTCAGAATTGTAAATAAAAACCTCTGTGTGCATCTCTGCAGAAGGATAGGAGACTTTGACCACTGTTGGCTTTTGCCATTCATACCTTGGGTCTCTGCATTTCAGTGGTACTGTGCCATGTGTCCTTGTTTCCGAATTGCTGAGACCAAGAACTGTTTATAGAACTAGCAGGAAGTTTCTCAAAGACACTCTGAATAGTTAAGGCCTTTGTCTGTCTCCAAATGTTGTGTAATGCCACTGAAATCTGTTTAACAGCTGTTTGATAACTGAAGTCTGCATTGCTGCCTCCAAGGTGTTGTGTAGAAATGACCGGTAACTGTTCAATTTCAGAAATACGATAGACGAGAACCTATAACAAAGTCCCCAAAACCAAACTTGTGTTCATCTTTTAAATGTATTCCCTTTCCACCACAAATCTAGGTAACTGCCTGGGAGAAGAGGGATGTGAGCAACTGCAGGAGATCCTTGAAGGCTTCAATATGGCAGCTGTGCTGGGATCTTTGAGGTAGGCAAGGCACCAGAGTTTAAATTAGAAATTTTCCACTGATTTTCATCAACATTTTCATTCACCTACCTAGTTTACAATAAGAACTGTAACATTGCACATGGATGTTGGTCTGAGTGCAGTGTGGAGTACCATTAAGGGATTCCATAAGCAGGATAAGCATCGTACCCCATTTTCATCGATGGAATTATCTTGGTGTCTGTTATAGACTGCATTCCTGGCTCTTTGCTTGCCATTGTCAACTGGGTGACTGAAGTCTAAGGTGGCCTCATAATCTGTTGTAGGTGGAGATGTACTTCTTGCAGAAAGACTTGAGGGGAGGCTGCTTTTTAGTTCTTGGAAAAAAAAATGTTTCGGTTCCAGTGTATAGGAATTGCAAGTATGTAATTAATGTAACACGTAAACTCTCAAACCTTAGTGATGATGAAGGGGAAGAGGAAGAGGATGAAGAAGAGGAAGAGGAGGATGAAGAAGAGGAAGAAGAAGAGGAAGAGGAGGAGGAGGAGGAACAGCAACAGCTAAAGGAGAGAGGACAAGGAGAACAGGACTCACTGACTCCTAAGAAGATAATTGATTCACAGGTAAGCTTACTGCAGGATGCATTTGTGTTTGCTCACCTGGAGGAGAATTAAGGAGGAAGTGAGATCTGGAGTGAGTTTGAACTTGAAGTGCTGGCAGGAGTTCACATTGCTGTGTGGACTGGCTCTGTGGTAACATGCAGGAGATAAAGAAAATGGTTGACCTGGAAACCTGCTTTGTTAAAGTGTGCATATGTACATGTGCGTGGAGGGAAAGGCTGAGCAGCCATTGTGACAAACATGGGTAGAAAAAGTCTCCTCATCTCCAGAAAATGGTAGGAATTTTGAATATGCAGTGCCACGCAGTCATGCTAGCATATTGTGGCTGTTGCAACTCTAGACTCATTCCAGCCTCAAATAGTTTTCAAATAGAACAAATTCTGACCCGATGTGTCTGTATGAGTCAGACCTATGTGCCTTTGCTGCTGTACTAATTTATTTGCTTCTAAGAGTAAACTTGAGATGGATTCTTCCTGTTTCAGGATTCAACTCCAGTGCCATCTCCTCCTGTGGATGTTGCCACGTTCCTTGCTTTCCCATCACCAGAGAAGCTGCTGCGACTAGGACCAAAGTGTTCTGTGCTGATAGCTCAGCAGGTAGGCGAGGCAGTGGTTTGCTGTATTTGAATCTCTCTTGGGATCATTTAATTCCCAGAGATAACTTTCTCTTGAGTCTTAGATTTGCATCTTCTCCCCATTGATCGTGAGGAACCTTATGGAAGCAGATGATGCAGTTAATGCTTATACTGGCACCGGAGGTTCTACACAGAGTAACTTTGTTTCATAGTGTTCCTTACGTTTTGTAGTATGGCCAAGACAAAATTGATGTCAATCAGCTGGAGGCGATAATTCTTGTCACTGCCATTGCAGAGACCTATCTTCTGTATCTGGCTAGCAGTGAACTTAATGGCCCTGACTCTTTTCTTTTTATTTTTTCCTTGTCTTTCAGACAGATACATCTGATGTAGAGAAAGTAGTTACAGCTCTCCTAAGGATATCTTCAGTCTTCAAAGATGAAACCCCAGTAAAAACAGCTGTGCATGAAACAACAGGTGACTGGGCCTTTCTTCACTTCATGATGCAATGCAAGGGAAGGCCCCTCTGGGCACCAGTGCGATGCAAGGGAAGGCCCCTGTGGGCCAGGCCGTTTGATTGTTTTGACCCTGGCAGCAGGAAACCCCAGATAACAAAGTACCAAGCTGTGCCATCCTGTTGTGTGGAGTGAGAGTAGAGGCTCATTCTGAACTTAGCAGATTTTGTGCTTCCAAAGCTTGGTGAAGAGTGTCTCTTGTAGTTTGCCATCTTAGCAGACCTGTGCTGCCCTTACCTGCATCTCCATGTTTTCTCATTGTGTTCTCATTCCTTTTGGTTTCAAATGAAAGATGAAATCTTGCTGGCCTTAAAATTTCAAGGCTTAAACTCTTGCTGCTCTACTTCAGCTAATCATGTTTTGTGTATGTATGTACATGTGCATGCAAATTCAAATGCACTGAGTAGAGCATTTTGTGGTGTGTAAGACTGAGGTCAAGTTGCATCTGAAGCTTAGCAGTGTGGGATTTATTTCTTTTTCCCCACGTATTTATTTTTCCCCCTTTGTATCAGGCCTTATACTTAAGGACCGTGTTTTATCTGTCTCGGTTTCAGAGGTTCTACCTAGTCCCTGTAGAGACAACCAGGTTCTTAAGGCAGATTACCTCCCAAAACTCCTTCAACAGCTGATACTCCCTGAGGTCCTATATGATCAATCTTGCTCTTAAAATCTGTAACAGGGTCCCTTTCCATATTGTTTAACATGATGCATTTGTTTCTTTTTTAGATGCCTTGATGAAAAAAGCCTTTACTTCTGCCACATTTAATTCGGATGCGTTCGTCACAAGACTCTTGATCCACATGGGACTACTTAAGGTGAGGAAGCAGGAAGGAGTTAAGTTATGGTCTGCTTAGGCTGTTGAAGACCAGACTGGCTGGGTTTTGGGTAATTATGTTGCCATGGAAGCAGCTGGGTGCCTGTGCATGCCTGATGCCCAGGAACAATAGAAGTCTGCAGGACCAGCAAAAATCGCAAATTGCGAGATTGCATTAGAATGAAGGTGGTGTCAGCTCTTTGTACCTCTTGTGCTTAATGTGCTCTGCAATCTCAGTCATCCCCTAGAGGTAGGGAGGCTCATGAGAGAGTCCATGCTGCTGGACTATGGACTCTTACAGATGTCTATAAAAAATACGTCTAGGAGTCTAATGTGTAATATTATTAATTAACATGGTCCTTTAGGGCATCTTTTAGTAGCATGGCTCAAAAAGAAATATCCAACTAATCATGTTTGATTGGTAGCATTCAATGTCATCCTTTGGAGTCTCTTTGCCCCGTACCAGAGTCAAATATGTCTTCATATGGAATACACTTTCTCATGAGAAAGAATGGAAGGGTCAGTAGGAAACCTGCAAACTGCATCAGACTACCTGTAGCTTTACTTTCAGTGAGATGACTTGGGGACAGGTTCTGTCTGCAGAGTTAAGTGCTTTTGCCTACTTGTACTACAAGGTCAATGTTTCTCAAGACCTAGAAACTGAGAATGGAAGCTTGGACCAAGACAGTTCTAAACCATGGAATATCTATAACATATGTTATAGCAGCCTGATCTTAAGTTGTTAACATGCTGGATACATCTTAATTTCTTAAAATCCTTTTAGCCTGTCCTTGTGCAGACTGGACACGGGACCAAAGCTGAGCATCCCACTTCTCAGGTCTACAGAACCCAAGTGGCTTTCTGCTCTGCAGAATGCTTGTTTTGGGGACTACCATCTACCTCTGATCCCATACAGAAAATAACTGATGTATGTGAAACACAACAAGTGTTCCAGAACTTTTGCAGACCAGGAAGTAGTATTGATAGTAATGCCCTCGAGGATCAGCCAATCAGTTATTTGTCATCTGTGGTATTGAGGGGAGCAGTTGATGAATTAGGCATGTGTGGAGAGGGAGCAGCTTCCATAACTTTGTCCCACATAGGTGGAGGCACATGAGCCACAGATATTCTTAGCACTGTGAGACATAAGGTCCTATGCCTCAGAGCGCAGGTCTAGATCTGGTCTACGGAATGAAGGGCTGTAGTGGGATGGCACTGGAGAAATAAATGAAAACAACGTAAGAGCTGGGGAGCGTCGGTTAGCATTGCGGTAGGAGCAAGAAGAACTTGCACATCGTGTAGGGGAACAGCAATAGGAACGACTATGACATTACCTTACTCATAATTGTGAGACCAGGTCTGGGAATACTGCATCAAGTTCTGGAGGCAGCCTGACAAAGAGCTGGAGGTGGTAGAAAAATGAGCTATGGAATAACGCAGGAGAAAAATTGTGTAATTAAGGCAACTCAGTTCTTGATGAAGTCGAGTCAAATTCCACAGGAGAACACTTTGACATAGAGCCTCTGAGGAGATTTGGCTATTCCACTTGCACATTCATTACTTCCGTTTCCCCCTTGCTGATGCTATCAATGACTGATCTCTAATTGATATATATACTAAAATATTCTTGATGCTGCTGTATTTCAGATGCTGGTGCTGGGAGGCTATAGAGTTGACTACCTTTGTCTTGAGGAACATTGTACTTAATCTAGTGAAGAGTTTTCTTTCTTACAGTGTATGGGAGCACTTCATTCTACAGAGAATTCATTGCCTTCGTCAACTATAGTGAATTAGATAAAATAGTGGTTGTCTGATGCTTGATTTCCATCTTCTTGTCCTTTTCTCAGAGTGAAGAGAAGATCAAAGCTGTCCCAAGCCTCTATGGTATTCTTATGACCTTGAACCACATGGTCCAGCAGGATTATTTCCCTAAATCCCTGGCCCCAGTTCTCTCAGCTTTTGTCACAAAGTGAGTACTGTACTTGTCATGCAGTCTTTTCCATGGAAGTTAGTGAAACTGAGGGTTAATAGCTTACATGTAAACTGTTCTGTTAAAGCTCACTAAATATCTATTCTGAAATTAAGGATTAATATTTTGATGGGCCTCTACTTTTATCTTGCTTATTCCAGTATGCAAGGTTTAGAGTAACGAATCTTGATCCTAAAGAAGTAGTAGTGGAAAGCTAACTGGCTCTGAAGCAGAGACTGCTGATGCCAATCACAGAAGTGTTTTCAGCTTAAGGAAACCTGCTGAGTTTCTAGCCTCTGCTTGAGTGAACTATGAGTACACTGGATCTAACTGAACCCTCCAAATCATTCTTCTGAGTATGAGGGCCAGCAGAGCCCTGTCTGACTTGTCACACTGTGTAACACTGAAGACTAGCAGATCAGAACAGTCCAAAACACAAAGACTGAGTATGTTACTAAAAGAAACTGCTGCTGCTATGACAGCAACAGGGTTAGTGATTTTTTTGAAAGCTAAATTGAGAGCGTAAGTGTTGAAGAAGCTGCTTTCACTGCCTGCCTCTGTTTAACGTTACTTCTAGTACACTCTGTTTTAATTTCTTTAATGTTGTAAAGCATAGGAAATCTGACAGCTGTAGAAGCCATACATCTTCTGGATTAAATTAGTGTGAACTTTAGCACTTGTGATTTAGAAGAAACACCCCAAATAATACTTACCTCAGGAGAGAAAAAATGAAATACTTCTATTCAGCAGTCAAGGGGAGAAACAGTCCAGAATTGGCACATTAGCCAAAACTAGCAGACATCTGAAATCCATTGGGAATTTGGTGGCAATTGGGTTCATCACGGACAATGTGACCCATGGGGTCAGAAGAGGTTTTTAATGGGTTTCAGTACAAGGCTTAAGCCCTCCTGATTTTCATGGTGTGGGGAATATGCAGAAGCTTGGGATCTTGTGCTGATGAAGGGTGGACGCGTCAAATGAATACTTGTGGTTGGAACAAAACATGGGCAAGAGGGATGCAGTCAAATATTGGTGGTCAGTCTTTTCTTAACTCTGCTGGGATTGGAAGCAGGCTGTTGTGAAAGGGGAGAAGAATTTTTGCAAATGTTGGTGTGGCTGGAGCTGGGAAAGCTGATGCATGGTAGTGGCGTGTGTCCAGCAACCAGCCACGCTAAGAGGAGTTTTGGAAAATAAAACTATGTAACTTGCTTGTTTACACATGTGTAAATGCTACCCTATAGGCCCCTCTCTTATGTCCCCTCTTTGGCTTGATCAGAGTAGGAATTAGGCATTGTACCAGCCAATGATCGTGTGCTTTGGCAACTGAACAAATACACCTCCAACTTGATCATTGTACGTTTAAGCAAGGAGTACCTGGAGTTGCCATGTGAAGTTGCCCGGACAGATTACTGGATTTCTGCTGTTTCCTGTGCTGCTAATAATGGCGCTGCTATCTGTGCCAGTGATCTTGTTTGCTGATCAAATGTATACCTACAGCATAAGGATCCAGTACCAGCCTTAACATAAAAGGCTGAAGAAAACAATGGCTTACTTCTTTATCGAGCACTAATTATGCAGAGAGCCAGCTTGATCAAAACTAGTACCACTTACTGTCTATCAGACCTAACCACGTCAAACGGAGGATTTAAATCACTTGTAGTTGAGAATACAGAAGAGGGGACTCTGCTTCAGTGCATTTGGCCCTTCTAATGCTGATGTCAGATTCCAGTGTCTAGAGTAGCCTCATAACTCAACTTGACACAACCTTCTAAAGAAACTTGCACGCAGCAGACGCTGTCCCCCTCCGCGTGTATGTAGGCTTCTCCCAGTATACCAAAATACCAATAAGTTTTTCATCCATAGATGATGCTGTATGTAGACAAAATGATAACAGTAAAATTCTGGTCTTGATGAAGTCATAAATAAAAAAAAATTCCATTGAATCCATAGCCAGCTTTTTACTACAAGAGAGGAAAGCCTTTTCCTGAAAGGGTAAGATCTTTCAGAGGTCCTGTAGAAGTTGTGGGATGGCCAAGAACCTCTGACAGTAGAAGGCAGATCTGTCTGCCTGCTTTTGGTATGTAAGGGTGCTGATGGAGCGTGTCCCTTGTGCCATGAAATTCTCGGAGCAGAAGCAGATCCCTCTTGCAAGGTAGGCGGTGTGTGATGATTTCACAGGGAAACTTATGGCCTGTGCGGTGTAATGAAGTTAACGCTATACATATAAGCAATATACCTGTGTGTTTTATAAACATATGTATTTCTTAAAATGCTTTCCCTAAGAGAACAAGGAGGACAGCTGTTAAACCCTTTGCGCTTGCCTGTTCAAGAACCCCAAAGTCCAATTAAAACAGCTTCTTGATTAACCTACACCCTTTTGGTTTTGATTGGAATTGAATCGGAACAAAATCCCACCCTAACCTTAAATCAGACCTCTAACTGGTTAACCTAGTAATCTTCTGAGCTCATGTGGGCTCAGTTTCTGCAACAAATCTACATCCACACTGTCGAACCCATGAGTCTGTCGTGCAGCTAGCCATCCTGCATTTCTGTGATATTTTCTAGATTTTTCCTTTAGGATTGCAGTTAGCTCTTGTGGACTTCTAGAGCTGGAAAGGTCTTGCAGCTGCCAAGGCTAGAGCTTTCCCGTTTGTTTGCTGCAGGTGGCTTACTTCTGGAATAGTCATTCTCCTCCTTTCTTTTGTAGCAGTTTGTAATGTTGTGGGTAGTGTTATCTGTTCAAAAAATAATAAAATCATGGGCACAGGCTGTAAACAGCATCCATCTTACTCTGCTGCTGTCTGTCCTCATTTTCTTTTTTGGACACAAGAGGGTGCTCTGAATCCACATGTGCTTTCCCATAATTCTTTAGGAGGAAACACTGAATGTATGTGGATGTCTGTCTGTCCTCTTGTGACTTGCCAGAGGTGGTGGTGGTTTTTGGGGAGTGTTTTTTTTGTTTTTGTTTTTTGCTGCACTTTGCTGTTGGATTGGATCACATCACTGGCCTTTTTCAACAGCCTACCACAGAGCGACAGGCGGTTTAATTCCACAGCAAGTAGGAAGCTCCTTAGTGTTAGAGGAGGCTTTGTGTTAGGGGGTGGAGGCTGAGGGAGCTTGGCTGTGGTCAGTGTCAGCGTTTCAGGTTTTTTGTTTCCAGAAATGGGGAGCTGCCTAGACAAAATCACCTGGTCAGTACAAATGGGGCTGGGTCTTCCACAGATGACGACTGAAATGCCTCACCCAGCCACTTTGAAGATAAACTGCAAACTGTAATTGTGTCCTGCTATGTTCTTGAACGTGTGGGGCATTGAATGGCTTTTGTGGGGATAAAAGTGGTTAACTCCTCTCCGGGATGCCATTCCATTAAACCGCAGCATCCGTGGAACCCTATGCCAAGCAACCTCTGCAGCTATTGCCCATGTACTGTAAATCCAGATGTGAACTTTTTGCTCTTACCTGGATATTTCCATCTTTATTTCCACTCCCCTTTCTCTCCCAAATTGAGTAGACCTCACTGCTATTACTTCTTAAAGGTTATTTTGCTGTCTTGGGTTGCAAGAGGGATAAAATTAATGGTTTTCATTCTCAGAACAGTGGAAGACATTGCATTAAAATTCTTCGCTGGAAATTCCCTAATGGGTAGATACAGATGGTTAGAAGTTTGTGATGCCTGGAGAACAATTAGCACGTGGAAACAGAAGCGTACATTACTGGGAGATGATGGGAATGTTGGGGAGATTTGACCCCCCATTAACCCTGATGTGACTGTATAGTTCCCTCGTCTAGTTTCAAGGAGCAGTTTATTCTGTCTAAGGTAGGCCTCACCAGATGCTTTCGGCCGATGGGCTGCGGGTTCTGTTGGCCATTTCTGAGGCACCCTGAGAGGCACCCAGCAAAGCGAGTCAGATGAAGGGGCAGGGAGGGCAAGAGGTTACATTGCCTCTTTTTAAAGACTTAATAATCCCAGAGACTATGTCACTGTTGGATCAATGATAGCAGATGACATGGTGAGAAAATATTTAAGTATAAGCAGGCTTGTCTTAGGTATTTTAGGGGCCCTAAATAGTTAATCTAGGTGGAAAATTCCGTTGCAGGGAGGGAAGGGGGGGGTTCCTTCCCACCCACTTCCTGCTACCGAAAATGAGACACTGGGCTGCAGAGATCAGCAGTCTGCTGCCCATTTTTGTACCTGTGGAAATAAATTGTCTGATTATTGGCAACTGCCTTCCTGACTCGGACTCTACAACAGGAGAAAATTTTCTGCATCGTGCTCTGAATGGGAACCAGTGATCTGTGCAGAGGTCAGGGAATGGTTTAAGAGATAATTGAGGGGAAAAGATGCAGCTTTTTGGGGCGTGCAAGCCCAGTGTGTTTGAAATAGTGTTTATTTGGTCATTTGTCTGATACAAAGCATTTTTAAACTTTTCTGTTTTAAATATTTCTCCTCTTTCCACAGACCAAACCGTGCTCTGGACTCCTGTTCATTTGCCCGCCACATGCTTTTACAAACCCTCCACCAGCTGTGAGAGGCGAGAGACGCTGCTGTGCCCTTCCCTCCTCATAGGACTGTCGTCAGCAGGGAACTTGGAGCGGCACAGTGGGAGAGGATCCCGGAGCCCATGCAGACATGCTGTCTTTTTTTTTTTTTTTTTTTTTTTTTTTCCCTTTTGGGGGTTTGTCT
>VXAA01003760.1:111725-171224 GCA_013399115.1 Anseranas semipalmata | reverse complement strand
CTGAATTTTTTTTTTTTTTTAATTTTTTATTCCATTCCTCATGAAGTGACTCCCTGCTCTGCAGGGCAGATGCTTATGCTAGAATAAGTCAGTGCTGCTCCGAGCTCTGCATGAATTGAAAAGAAGAATCCTTCTCCACTTCCGTAGCGTTGGCAAGAGTGTGCCAAGACTAACACGGAGCCCAGAAGCGCTCTCATCAGGATCAACCCCGTTGTCCATTTTATTTTATTTTATTAGACTGTGACTCCTGCCTCACAGCGTTCGGCACTGTGTAGGAGGGAGGCTACGCTGCTACTGCTGCCCCTGCTTCTCCGGGCCAGGGGAGTGCTTGACCCCCTTCTGCTGCTGCCGGGTCAGAGGGGCAAGGTGTGCTCCCCTGTGTTTCTTCTTTCGAGTCCATTTCTTGAAGGCACCGTGTGGCCAATTTGTATTTTAATATACTACTCCCCTGCTGCTGTGGCTTGGAATGTCTGTGTGGTGTGGCTGACCCTGGTGGCCATTGCTTAAGGGAGCAAGCATATTTTTATTGTAATTTTTTTTGTCACTGCCTGTGTAGTTTCCCTCTTCCCCTCCCTTTCCCTGTCCCTTTCCCTTCTCTTCCTAGCTAAATAGGCTTGGTTTGGAAATGAATACAATCCATGAAGTCCCTGTGGAATATGTGTTCCCTTTCTCCTCCCTTCTCTCCTCCCTTTGGTAAAACAGTGGGACTGTGCACTGCTCACGTGTTTGAAAGCTGAGCACACGTAAGAGCACAAAGAATCGGGGCTGTGCTGAAGTTCCTGGGGTAGGGCTGCGCCTCTTGCACTGGAGGAGTAGCAGCAGGTGCCCCTAAATCTCTGTACGGAGGATTGTTCATCTGTACATGTTTGTGGCACCTACCTGCGCTGCTTCTGTGCACAGAAGCTGGTCCCGCTCCTTCTTTCAAGCCTCTGAGAATCAACACCTCTCCTTAGGTAATAAAAAAAGAGCTTTTTCCTTCAACTAAGGCTGATCATTCCCTCCCTGGTTTTAGTTGAAGGAGACTGTTCATCCTCTCTCAACAGACCTTACCATTGACTACACACCATCAATAGTGCCAGGAGAAGTCAATGAGATGGAGTTAGCTCTGCAACTAATACTAATTAACTAATTGTGAGGGGCAACATGTGTCACAGCTGGTGGGGGCACACATGCTTGGCATAAATGCAGGAAAAGCAGGCATTTACTCACAAGATTTGCAGGCAACACTGACAGAGAAGAAAGGATGTGGGGCACTGGATTGAAATAAACTGTGGTATGTGCAAGACCTCTGTGCATGCGCTTTCTGCTTAAATTCCTCCGGGTTGCGTGCCTGTTCCAGGTAACTGCGAGTGGTGAAAAGGGGGTGGCTGTGCGCGGTTTGTGTGGCTGGGCTCCAGCAGGCTCAGGAAAGCAGCGTCTCCATTGCTCTGGTAGCAGAGGTGCTGGCCTTTGGGTAAAAGCAGTGTCCTCTCATAAGAAAAAGGTTGCTCTGAGGCTAAGAACAAAGTGCATTTTCTTGCTGTTTCTGTGACCGAAGCTAGAACTCTGTATTAAATTGGTAAAATGAATGAAAGTAAAGGTACCTGCACCTACAGGAAGTGCTCTGATCACTGTGCTCGATGCTGCTGTAATGCCAAGCGCTGCCTCCTTTACCTGATCCCATTCTGTTCCTTCAGCAGTGCGTTGCAAAAGTGTTACCGGGAGCTTGAGGGGAACATCAAGGTGTAAAAGAATCTGTAATTTCTGTCCTGAGCCTCGTGTAGCTTTCCTTGGAGCTCCCTGGCCACTTGCTGCTCTGGAACACGATGCAGAACAGAGGTGTGGGAACCAAGCCAAGGGGCTAACCCCCATGAGAAGACATCTGAGCGGGAGGAGCGGTTGTGCAACCAACTCGGCCCAAAAGCACCGCTACTGCTGGCAGTATTTTTAATTTGATCTTCGGTAGTCCGGCAAAGCAGTGGTGGCAATGAGGAAGCTAAGCTCTGGCTGCGTGCAGCCACCCTGGGGGAGTCTGAGAACAGTGAATCACAGCAGTGGTAACAAAAGAGGAGAGAATAGGATCGGCTCCCTTGCAGGCAGAGGTGAAACATTTTCTTTAACGGAAAGCAAAAGTATTTCCATTAATGGAACCAGAGGAAGAAAACCAGCTGTTTATGCCCTTCGCTTTGTATTTTGTCTTGCTGGTTTGTGGCTGGCATTGCTGCTCTGTTTCCTTCTGCAAGAGGGCGTTGTGCAGAACAGAAGGTGTTTGAAATTATCTGCACCAGGCTTTTGCTGGCTGTGGAAAGTGGTTGCAAAGCCTCCTGCCTCCATGTCCTGGGTGAAAGTCCACAGCTCCCACATGCCTCGGGGCCCAGGTCATGAAAGAGCTGAGAAGCTGCTGGGATGGGGAGGCAGAAACGCATCCTCTGCTTCGGGGTTTGCTCTCTGACAGCTGCCAGCAGGGTTTGCGCTGCCTGCCGAAGCTCCGCTGGTGCCGTGGTATCACCTGGGGGAGGTGGGCTCCCTCCCACCTCAGGGGCATCCCCTGAGATCATTGCTGGGTAAACAAACGAAAAGCCTGCAGGAAAACCATGGGGAGCTGGCAGGGATGGATGGATGGAGGGGGCACCAGCCCAAGGAGGCTTTGGTCAAGGGAGAGGCAGCTCGCAGCCCCCAGCCAACGCGCCCATTGCTCACAGGTGGCACCAGGATGGGACACACTGGTCCTGGCAGCCGGGAGAGCCAGAGGAAGGGGTGGCGAGTGATGCATTAGCAGCAGATCCGCTGATTTTTGTCAGGCTGCAGCTCTGCTCGTGTACCCCAGGAGAGCGAAATGTATAGCCGAAAAAGGGAAATAACAAGTTGTGGAGGAAAATGAAAGCCCCCCCCCCCATGGCCTCCTGCAAGCAAATGACACTTCACACAGGCACTGCCACCCCTGGCCTCTCGAAAAACCAGCAGAAAACCAAAATTAGGAGAAGTGAGGACTGCAAATGAGGCATGGCCCCTGCGGCGCTGGTGGGATGCTCAGCCGGGGCTGAGCCAGATGCAGCTTCCCCTTTGCTCGGCCTCACCAGCGGTGCCTGGGCTGCTGCCCTCTCCCCGGGGATCTCTCCCCTTCCTCCCCCTCCTGCATTTCTGCAGCCAGCCAGCGCTGCTGGGAAAGCCACACAACGGGGCCCATTCAGCGCTCGCTCCTGCAAATACCGCTGCAGGCACGGGGCGGGGGGGACACGCAGGAGCTGTGGGGCCGCGGGACGGTGCGGCAGCGTTCCCCTCGTTCCTTGTCGTCTCTCGAGGACCAGGAACCCGCAGTGNGGGGGGCAGGGTCCCAGCACCCCCGCGCTATTGGGGCAGCAGCAGCGGGGTCTGGCAGGGCTGAAACGCTTGCAGAGAGTGAGACAATTTGATGCTAGCGGTAAGGGGGGTGCCTGCTGAAAGCCAATTCCCCAAGTGCTAAAAGAAGAGGCTGTCTTGGCTTGCAACAGTCCCCGCACCCCGGTATCATCAGGAGATGCCATCGGGGCGAGCACAGGAGCTCGCCGCGGTCCCTCACCGCCCCTCTCCCTGGCCGCAGGTGCCCCCCCCACCATGGGGCTGGGGCTGCTCCTGCTCGTGGTGGCCCTGGTGCTGGGGGGGGCGGCTGCCGCCCGCTGCCCCGCGGCCTGCGTCTGTGACAACCTCCGCGCCCACGTCCTGTGCCTCAACAGGAACCTCACGGCCCTGCCCGGCACCGTCCCCGAGGTGGGTGAGGAGCCGGGGGAGGACGGGGATGGGGAGGGGGTCGCAGCCCCCGGGGTTAACGCGGCGCTTTGCGTGACCTGCAGCTCACCAAGAAACTGGACCTCCGGGGCAACAGCTTCAAGGTGGTCCCGGTGGGGGCCTTCCTCGCCGTCCCGTACCTCACGCACTTGGACCTGCAGCGCTGCAAGGTGGAGAGGCTGGAGGAAGGGGCTTTCCGGGGGCTGGGGCGGCTGGTCTACCTCAACCTGGCCTCCAACAGCATCGCCGTCCTCTACCAGGAGGCCCTGGATGGGCTGTCCTCCCTCCAGCACCTCGTCCTGGAGAAGAACCGCATTGAGGAGATCCAGCCGGGCGCGTTCAGCCGGCTGGGGTCCCTCACTCTCCTCAACCTGAGGGAGAACTCCCTGGTCTACCTCCCGGACATGGTCTTCCAGGGCCTGCAGGTCCTCAGGTGGCTCCGGCTGTCCCACAACGCCCTCCACGTCCTGGGCAGCGAGGCCTTTGCCGCCCTGCCCTCCCTACGCCGGCTGAGCCTGGACCACAACGAGCTGCAGGCACTGCCCGGCGAGGCCCTGGCGCGGCTGAGCGAGGCCACCCGGCTGGACCTGGGCCACAACCCCATCACCTACCTGGCCGAGGAGGCCGTGGCCATGGCCTCCCTCAAGCACCTCTTTCTGGACCACACGGCCCTCCAGGACATGGCGCCCGACGCCTTCGCCCGCAGCCCCCAGCTGCTGACGCTGGATCTGGCCCACAACCAGCTGCGGGGGCTGCCCGCCTTGGCGGGGGCCAGGCGGCTGGCGAGGGTCAACCTGGCTGGGAACCCCCTGCTCTGCTCCTGCCTCCTGCTCCCCTTCCACCACTGGCTGGGGCGGGCGCGGGTGCAGGCGGAGGGGGCCTGTGCCGCACCCCCCACCCTCCGCGGCCGGCCCCTCGACTCTCTGCGGACCCCCGAGATGAGGTGTGGCCGCCCCCGGCCACCTGCCCCCAGCCCCACAGTGCCCTCGGTGGGGCCGGGGGCAGCTGGGAGCGGGCCGTGCCCCCCGGGCTGCACCTGCTCCCCCGACTTCCACCACGCCGACTGCGAGAACCGAGCCCTGCGGGAGATCCCCCGTGGCTTCCCCGGGGACACCCGGCTCCTTGACCTGCGCCGAAACGCCTTGGGGACGGTGCCCCCGGGCGCCTTCCCCGGCCTGAAGGCGCTGGTGTCCCTCCACCTGCAGAGCTGCGGCATCGGGGAGCTGCGCCCCGGGGCGCTGCGGGGGCTGCGGGGCTTGGTCTACCTCTACCTCTCCGACAACCGCCTCTCCACCCTGGTGCCCGCCGCCTTCGAGGGGGCCCCGCAGCTCGCCTACCTGCACCTGGACCGCAACGCCTTCACCCAGGTGCCTCCGGGCGCCTTCCGGCTCCTGCCCAACCTCTTTTCCCTCCACCTGCAGCGCAATGCCATCGGGGAGCTGGCCGAGGGTGACCTGGCTGGGCTGGCGGGGCTGCGCAGGCTCTATCTCACCGGGAACGCCATCGGGAGCATCGCCCCTGCCGCCCTGGCTCCCGCCGAGATGCTGGAGAAGCTGCACCTGGAGGGGAACCGCCTGGCCGAGGTGCCCACGGCCTCCCTGCAGGGCCTGCCCGCCCTCAGCGAGCTGAAGCTGTCCCGAAACCCCATCAAGCACATAGGGGACGGCGCCTTCCTGCCGGTGGCTGGCGCCCTGCAGCACCTCTACCTGGACAACATGGGGCTGGAGCAGGTGCGTGCAACCGCAGCCCTGGCCCTGGTAGGGACTTCTGCCCCGTGGGTGTCCCTGAGCTCCCAAAGCATTGGGAGATGCTCCGCAGCCCCAGCTGGGAGTAGAAGCTTCCTTGGGCTTGGCTGGAGCATTGTCTTGCTCTGAGCTCATCCCCGGCTTCCCCGGCACAGCCTCGCTCCCTCTGGTCCTTAATGACATGCCATGTCAGCTCCTTCATGTGTCCCCCGGGGTTCAGGCCAGGTGCCCTCAGCTCCCCAGGGATGAGCAGTGCAGCAGCAGAGGTTTGCTCCCCTCCACAAGGCCCCCGTTGACTCACCCTTGCTTTGTTGCAGATTTCCCCCGGTGCCTTTGCCAGCCTCGGACCCAAGATCAAAAGCCTCTACCTGGAGAGCAACAAAATGAGCAGCATCCCTGACATGAGCAACTTCACGGGGCTGGAAATCCTCAACCTGAGGGATGTGCCTTTCCACTGCGACTGCCAGCTCCTTCCCCTGCGCAGGTGAGCGCGGCAGGGGGACATCCAGAGCTGCCACGCTGGGGCCATGGGTCCATCACAGGGGTGCCTTCTCCCACAGCAGCCAGAGGGAGGCACACGCTCACATGCCAAGAGGGAAATGGCCTGGGCCTGCCTGGTGGAAGGAGAGCAGCGGTGAGCTGGGGTGGGCAGAGGGTCAAAGCCCACACAGGCGAGACCCCGAGCAACCCGGCTGGGCTTTGAAGCGACTCGCACCCGCTCACACGCACGGGGTTTTGGCTCTTCCTTCGGCCCTTCCCTTCTCTGATCTTCTGCTTCTTCTCCAGGTGGATTGAGAAACTCAACCTGCGCGTAGGGGCCACCTGCGGGTCCCCTGCAGAAGCCCGGGGCCAGAAAGTGAAGTTTGCCACCACTTTCCAAAGCTGCCCTGGCTGGGGAGCCAGAGGAGCCGGTCCTGACCAGACCAAGGCTGCAAGCAAGCCCAGCAAGAAAAAGCGATCAGGAAAACCACCAGTCGGAGGCTTGAAGAAGAGCAAGGCTTAGGAAACACGTGGGATGTGACAGGGCCATAGCTGCAGTCCGGCGAGAGCAGTTTTTCTGGGCTTGTCCTCACTGCAGCAACGTGGATCTTGTACAGGGTGTGAAGCAAAGAGCCCGGCCCCACCGGAGCGATGCTGATCGGCCCCGGCCAAAGATGGGGCCACAGGGATTGTCTTTGCAGGACGCAGAGGCACATTGCCCTGCAGAGAACTAGTGCAAAAGCTTCCGTAGTGTTTGCAACATGCTTTATCTGACGACTATATAGGCCATATACTTGGTTTATCTTCACAAGTCTCCCTCCAGACATGAGGAAAAGCTGGAATCCCCAAGTGCTTTTTTTCTGTTTGGTTGTGCTTTCACAGATTCAGAAGCTGTTAAACAGCCCAGAGCAGGATTGCAAGCAGCCCTAGCACAAGATCCTGCACTGGCTCGATCTTAGAGCAGAAAGCATAAAAATTAACACCAGAGGAAACATTGCCCGAATTCCCAGCTGCTCCTTGGAATTAAAACATAAGCAGATTGAAAACTTTCTACTTGTTGCAAAATTTGATCGCTGGTTCCCCCATCCCATTCGTAAGCAATGTGCCTGACCTGTAAAGACAATTGGCCCTAAAACCCCAGCTGTTTCCCAGTGCTGGGGAAAGGTGGCACACCAAGAGGGAGGGGAAGAGAGGAAACGCTCTGGTTTTGCCCTAAAAACAGGATTCTCCTGCCTTAAGACAGCTCTGGCAAGCTGGGGAGCCCCATAGCCTGCCTTCCATTCAAACCACCCCCCACTCGCTCCGTAACGCCTCACCAACACCCTGCCTTGGACCGGAGATTTCCTCAGGAGCCCGGGGCCCTCTAAAGGGGACATTTACAGGTGGGCTACAAGGGCCCGGGTCTCTCACCCCGACCCTCCACCATTTTTCCACTTGTGTTTCATTGCTACCCCCCAACTTTTCTTCCTCCTCCAGTTAAAGCCTGCATTTGCCTCTTTATAAGGGAAAAAGAGGAAGACTGTGTTAATTACTCCCAGTCTCTTCCCACTGTTTGCTAGTTAGCTTGCCAACACTTTTTTTTTTTCCATCATGAACCACAGTGCAAAACATGAACTATTTTGGCATCGCAAGCTCTCGCCTGGAAACTTGAGGGGGGAGCATGGCCAAGGCAGCCATTTTGTGACCAAGGTGCTGTCCTGGGCAGCCATCATTCTCCTGTGGTGTTTAACAAGGCACGCGCACTGCAGCGGGCCGGGGCTAGGCACTCTCTCAGCTGTAGAAAGCTCACAGCAACGTGTCACCAGACATTTAAGACTTTCATCACTGTTCCCACACTGACCTTTCCCATTTCTCTTTTCCTCCCCATTATAATAGCCCTAGTATTTTGGTGACCTAGAAAACAATACACAGGCATTTAGCTTCTTCCTTAGTTTAATTCACAGGGCTTTAAGGTACAGATTGTTGATCAAATTTACAGTAGGACTGCTAAAAAATAAAAATTTCAAACTGTGCACCATGTACTCTGCAGTTCTGGGTTCAAAAGCAAGAAATGACGACACACAGAGGTCTCTTGCTCCCTCCATGGGCATCGCCATTCCTCTTCCACTTTCCACCTCTTTTCACTGTTCCTGTCCTGACTTTCTCCGGGGTTGCATGGCCAAGACCAGGGAGCACAGCACAGATGTCCTACGAGAGCAGCTGATTCCCTGATGCATGTGACCCGCACACACCATCTCACATTGCAGCTCAGCACCTCCAGCCACGGCTGAGAACCCAGTCTGCCCCTTCAAGCTCTGGCAGCCCCCTTCCCCATCAGGGGCTTCTGCTCAGAAAGGGGCCTTTGGTGCCAGGCACACACGACCCCAGCAGCCACCCAGTCGTGCTCCTCAGTGAGCCTGTGGCTTTTCTGGAGTCTGCTTCCCAGGGCTTAAAGTTACGAGTCTGGGGGCAATCATCTTGCACGCCAAGAAAGCAGAGTTGTGATGCTGCAGGGTGGTCTGCCTCAAAAAGGGAAGGCCTTTTTGGTCTTCTGCTTCACTTTGTCAGGACCTTCCCCAAAGAGCCACAGGCTGGTGCAGGATATTCCAGGATCAGTCTGTGACCTCTTGCTTTATGCTGCTGACAGGAATGGGAAGCTCTGTGGCTTCGAACTCTGCCATCGAGGGGTCGATGGTTTCTTCTTTCACTTGCACGGCAATGACTAGCAAGAGACAGAAAGAGAGGGCGGGGGGAATAAATAAAGGAAAAGCCAGTGTGGTCCACTTTCTACCTGCCTGGGTCCACACAAAGGGGAAATTAAACCTCTATGAGCAACTGGGACCTTCATAAGGCTCCATCCCCATGCATACAAAGCACCTCACCCAACCCCCTTCTCCAACACCTGCTAGGATTAGCAGGTGACCCAGCCACCAGATGCTCTTCTGGTCACCACATCCCTTGGTGCTCAGCACGATGGGCTGTGCTTACATGCTGTGACAGCCCTTAAAGGGACCAGGAAGTGACAAACACCTTTGACACATCCAACTCCTTCCTAACTGACCTCACCCAACCACAGACTGCTCAGTAGGGCAGCCAGGCCCTCAGCAGGCATCAGCAGCATCAAGACATCCAGCTGTACTGATGCCACTGAACCCCCTAGGAGGCGAACCTTCCCAGAGAAAGTAGGCAAAGGCTTTCATGCACTCACTCCTCAGCTAAAGCAGCAGAGAGTCCCTGTCTCTGGAGGAGTGGGAAAGGACAGAGCACAGCTTGTCACGTGCTGCCCTTCCCAGCTGGGAGGCATATAGGGCATATGCAAGAGCTGGCTACAGGGTAGAGTAATTCAATCCCTTACTCTCATCGGGTGCTGGCTCTGGCAGAGCCTTGCTGGCAGCTTTTGCTTCTCGTTTCGTCCTCGGGACAGGGGACTTCTTGACAGTCTGCTTGATGGCACGGGTTTTAGCAGGTAACTTTTTTCCTTAAAGAAAAGAGATAACAGAGCATAGGGAAAAGTGTGTTCCTTTCCCCTGGAAAATCAGCACCCCTGTTCCACCGAGAAGCCATAGGCCAGGGACCAGCACAACCGACCAGCAAGCTACATGGTCATTAGCTGCCAACTGGTTACCCCAAGAAGATGACCTACTGAAGAAAAACTCTATATTCATCTTCTCAAAATAGACTCCTCTGTGTAGTTCTTCATTAAAGTCAAGGCACTTCAGCATGTGCTTAAATTCCAAGGAGCTGGTCCTGTTGGAGTCAGTTAAGAGCTTTGCTTACCTGTCGGGGTCTAGCCCTAGAAAATGGGCATGGTGGCTCCAAGGCACGGACACTGTAGCATTAATATTTTCAGTTTTAGCTCATGTTTTTATTTAGGTTGAATGTCTTTATATTCTTTAGATGTCCCTTCCTCTCCACCCCCCCAGGAAGGAATTCCTTGCCTGTCTACACATGATTTGCCACAGCTACTGCAACAATGACGACAACAACGACAAGATGAAACGATAACACGGTCCAGCCCCACAACTAGCCTCTTCAGCCATCTTAAGGCTTTCTTTCCCTCAGCACAAAGCAGCCAGGGTTGCTCTCTTGCTACCCTCCAGCTGCAGCAAAGAATCTCCCTCTGACCATGGACACGGTGGGGAAAGCAGCACACCTCACGCCTGGAAGCAAGCGCCATCTATACCTCGGCCAACAGAAAAGACTGCAAGACAGATCCTTCCCACACACACAGCTCTCTGCTCTTAGGGAATGGGGGCAATTAAGAAGGATGAAGCTGAGTTGTCAAACCCACAGCTGACTGAGAGCATCCACAGCAAGACAAGGCCTCTCTCTCCTGCTCTGACAGATCATAGACAGGGTTCCTCTAACTGGGCCCAGCCTGCGAGCGAGCGGGAGGGCACTAATCAAACATCACTCACTCTTCTTTCCATAGGGTTTCTTCCTCTTCTTGGGCACCTCCTTGGCCTTCACTGGAGCTGTGGGCTCTGTCATAGAGACGAGAGGGAAACGAAAGCCAAGTCCCATAACCAGTAGGTAACTGGGATGAAGTGACATAAGCGAGAAACAAGATATACCCGTCCCCCCGAGTCAACGCCCTCTTCCCGAGACAGCCAGCTGAGGGGAAAGCAAGGCTCTAGCGCAGTTGCTGTCCTGTGCTTCCACGTGAGGGCCCAGGGTGGCAGCCTGGCACAGCACAGGGGAGAGAGGCCTAGTACAGATTTGGCAGGGATAGTAAAGAAACAAGATTTGTTGCTTGGGACAAGAAGGAAAACATCTGCAAAGGTGAGGCAATGGCCTCCCTGTGACAAGGAAAGGAACAAACTCTTGAGAGGGATGCTCTTACCTTTTACAGACCAAGTCAGAGAATTGATGAGAAAAGGGAGCAGGGGCCAGGCTGACCCTGCCACCTGGCCAAGGCTGTGGGTATGCTTAGTAAGAGGGAGCTGTGCAGGGACAGGACCACCTGGAACTCTACCCAACTTCAGCAGGAGCAATTCTCCATTGGTGTGAGGGTGAGGGAGTAGAGGGAAATCTGAGCCATCCTCCAGCCTCAGCCTGTTTTCTCCGGCCACAGACTCCTCCCTCTGCCAGCTGCTAGGTTGTGTGGCAGCAGAGGAGGACTTGTGGTAGCCAGCACAGACCAAGCTGGCAAGTTTCTCCTCCATACAAGGCCCAAAAAGGAGGAGCCGCTACAGTGAAGGAGGAAAGACACCTTTGCCTCTAGCATTAGAGACCACAGTCAAGTCTTCACTCACCTGGAACAACAGGTGGTTGAAGCTGGTAGCCTGTGAGCTCGCACCACCCCACAGGATAAATGTCTGGAGACTCGCAGTCCACCCACTGGTCATACTCATTGTCCCAGCCATCAAAATGGATGCTGAGGAGACGGTGGACTACGCGCTTCACTGTGGCCACGCAGATGAGCCGGGGCTCCATCAGGTCCACTGCTTCCACCTTCATGCCTGCCTTGAAGCCATGGTTTGGGCAGTCCTGGGTGCACAAAAAATGAGAGGAAAACCCAAGGCAATTGCATCCAGTCCAAACACGCATCCGGACAGCAGCACCCTAGAACAGCTACAGGCTTACCTCCAGCAAGCGGACAGAAAAAGCCCAGGCACAAGCCACACTTCAATGCCCCTCCAGCCAGTTTTACAACAGAAGGGGGCATGTGAATGGATCCAAGGCCAGCTGTGTCCCTAGCGAATCTCAGCCAAGCCTTTAGAAAAAAAGATCCTGAACTGGGGGAGCAGCACGCAGCAGTTAAGAGTCACCTGATCAAACCCATAACCTGAGACAGCACTGGAAAATCATAAAGACAAGCACAGGCCCACTGCTGCAGCAGTTTTGCTGATGCAAATCAGACCACCTCCACCCAAATGCAACCATGTCCACAGGTAACAAGCAGTGCAGAACCCACGAAGAGCCTGGAGCACTTAGAAACACTGCAGAATTGCAGGTTCCACTCAGAGGGACCGAGACATTGTTACATCCACACTGGCATGATATTGCTTGTCCTGACCAGCCAGCCAGGGGCTTTACTTGGAGACTACGCACTTCTGTGCTTTCGCTCTCCTCAGAAGTGCTGACTGGCAGCAAAGAGCAGCCCAGCAGAGACACGGGATGTTGTCTACCCTGACTTCAGTAAGGCTTTCCACACGATCTCCCATAAGATCCTCACAGAGAAGCTGACGGAAGCATGGGCTGGATGAGCAGACAGTGAGGTGGACTGAGAACAGGCTGAATAGCTGGGCCCAGGGGGTGGTGATCCCTGGAGCAGCCTAGCTGGAGGCTGGTAACCAGTGCTGCACCCCAGGTGTCAGTACTGGGTCCAGTCCTGTTCAACATCTTCATTAGCGATCTGGACGACATGGCAGAGTGCGCTCTCAGCAAGTTCCCAGATGACACAAAACTGGGAGCAGCAGCTGACACACCAGAAGGTTGTGCTGCCACCCAGAGGGACCTGGACAGGCTGGAGAAATGGGCTGACAGGAACCTCATGTGGTTCAACAAGGGGAAGTGCAAAGTCCTGCCCCTGGGGAAGAACAACCCCAGGCACCAGCGCATGCTGGAGGCTGACTGGGTGGAAAGCAGCTTTGCGAAAAAGGACCTGGGGGTCCTGGTGGACACCAAGTTGAACATGAGCCAGCAATGTGCCCTTGGGGCAAAATACAGGAATGGTATTCTGAGCTGCATTAGGAAGCACGTTCCCAGCAGGTAGAGAAGTGATTCTTCCCTTCTACTCAGCACTGGTGAGGCCACACCTGGAGCGCTGAGTCCAGTTCTGGGCCCCCAGTACAAGAGAGACATGGAACTACTGGAGAGAGTCCAACAAAAAGCCATGACAATGACGAAGGGACTGGAGCATTTCTCCTGTGAGTAAAGGCTGAGAGAGTCAGGCCTGCTCAGCCTGGAGAAGAGAAGGCTGAGGGGGGATCTTATCCCTGTCTATAAATACCTGAAGGGCAGGTGCAAACAGGGTGGAGCCAGGCTCTTTTCAGTGGTGCCCAGTGATAGGACAAGAGGCAACAAGCACAAACTGGAACACAGGAGGTTCCACCCAAACAGCAGGAAACACTTCACTGGGCAGGCAACTGAGCACTGGCACAGGTTGCCGAGAGAGGTTGTGGAGTTTCCCTTCTTGAAGATCTTTGAAAGCTGTCTGGACACAGTCCTGGGCAACCTGCTCGAGCAGGGGACTGGACAAGGTGACCTCCAGAGGTCCCTTCCAACCTCAACCACTCTGCCAGCCAGAACTCTTGTGCTCCTCCTTGCTGACTACAAACCTCCCTACACATCTCTTCTCCCAGGCAGCACTCACTGTGTTGAAGAGCCGTGCTGGAACAGGTCTTGATTTAGTCTTTTCCAGGTAACTTTCCCAGTTGAAGGTCTTTGCATCTTGCCCTGCAGGAGGAAGAAGTGGTCAGAGGGAAAAAGGCAGTCAATGGGCAGACCAACTGAGGGAAAAAGAAGAATGGGCAAGAAGGAAGCACAGCAGCTGCTTCCAAAGCAGTTTCACTAACTAGCATGTACAGCCTAATTTTGGACATAAATCTAATGCACAGATTCCACGGCAGTCCAGCACCCCCCTCCAGCGGGCAAACGTGGAAGATGTGCAAGATGCGACACTGAACACCCACATCAGTCATATATCCAGACCACAGAGAAAGGTAAGGAGAAGAAACTGGCAGGAAGAAGCATGTTGAAAGCAAACCACTAAAACCAATCTTTCTCCCACCAGCAGCAACATCAAAGGAAGACAATAGCACTGCACAAAGTGCTGCAACACAGAAATTCAGAGCAGGCCTTTTGGGGTATGGCCAGATGAGGCAGCAAAATCCACTCTTTGATTTTTCCGCAAAAATCTTGAGATGCTATCCCTCTGTTTCAGATTTATTCAGGCAAGAAGAAAAGAAGCGACTCCTGCTATTTGTAATGACTGAGTCATGTAGCAATAGCTCTACTTATCCCTTCCTACCCTCCTTGTCCTTTAAACCTGATTCTATTCAGTCTGGGGATTGTACACCTGTCCCACCGATCCTCCAGGAGCTGACCAATATTTAATGCCCTCTGGAGATGTCACTTCATTCCACAAAGTACCAAGACTTGGTATACACTCAGAGCTCAAATGGACTGGCTTTCTCCCCAGTCAGCCCTATCTCCCCACAAAACAGGCAGGTTGGGACCTTGTGGTTTTGATTCATCTGAACCTAACACTTCTCAGAAAAGCACAGTCCATTAGATTCCGTGTGCAGGTTTATACAAACAGACCACAGTCCAAATCTCACCTTTTGGAGGGGTCAGATCGATGCTGTTCTTCTGACAGAAGTTGACAGGGAAGATGGCGTGCGAGGAAGCATGATAGCAGAACCAGTCAGAGCCATCATCAGATGTGGCTCCATCAATGCTGATCATGAGATATCCATCCAAGAGGACCTAAGATGGGAGTGAAGGGCATAAATGAAGAGCTTCACCTGCTCTAAAGTCTCTCCTTTCAAAGGATCCCCCAAGAGCTCCCACAGCTAGATCTCTGTTGCCACTAGGTTGTAAAATGCAATGTTATATGCTCCGGGATGTTTGGTATCTTCTCCTGGTATGTTAGCCAGCACAAACTAAGCCCCAAAGCAGCAATTGCTGCAGGACTGCAACTAACACTAATGGCTTTGTGAAAAGGACTCAGCTGTAAACAGTCAGGAGCTCTGTTCTCCCTCAAAACCAGGCTCTCCTGGCAGCCCAGAACCCCTCTACCCCAGCCAGGCCATGAGTTTGTTACTGGGCTGTAGGGAAGGGCGCTACCTTCAGACCTGCCTCTTCCTACAGCAACGAGACTTGTCCCATCATGTCAGTTGCAGGCAATTAGTACCTACCAAAAGTGATAGGCATGTCTGCCCCAGCCTCTCCACGTTTCCAAGCACTGGCAAAAGGGAACATTTTCCAGACAAAGGGCTTTCCTGGCATTCCCCTTGCCAAACCCCATGCACCAAAGTCCTCTGCTTGGGTTCTATGAGAGCAATTAGCTTCTTGAGGGAGCAGGAAAAGCCCAGGTCAATGCTATGTTTCAGGAGATGCAAGCAATTCCCTCACTGAGGGAACCTGGCTGAGCAACTTACTTTCTAAGGCTAGCACGCGAGTAGAGCTCCTAACACCTCATCAGGAGAGATGGCCAGAGATGCAGCCATCCTCAGCTTCCTAAACCCGTGAATGCTGCCCATAAAGACACACCCCACAACCCTTCCCCCAATCCTTTCCCTCAAGGCAATGCTACAGATGCCTCCCTTTATGCAGTTAAAGAACCGTAGTGCGTTAGAGAACAAATCTTCGCGTGCCCAAGGATGAAGGAATCCAGAGGTCCCTTCCAACACACTGGACAGTTAGCCGACACACCAAACATGCTCATCTTCATACTGTCCACAAAGGGATACGTGGAACTGCTGGTCTCACCAGCCTGTCAGACTTCTGAGCTAATGCCCCAATTCCCTCCACATACCAGCTGCCCACCTCTCTCTTGACAGCTCCTCTTTACAGCCCTCTCCTCTCAGAAATCCTACCCAGTCCTATCCATTTGCAAAGGCCTGAGAACGGGATGTCTCGGGTAAAGCCAGAAGACCTCCTTCCCCCTGCCCCAAACTTACCTTGCAAACAGTGGCCACACAAATGTTGCCCAGGTTCAGGGGGTCAATGGCTTCCAGTTTCATTCCTTCCTCAAACCATCCACCTTCGGCATAGACAGCCCGTACCTAAGGGAGACTCTGGCATGTCACGTTCTGTCAGGGGTATGGGACAGTCCTGTCCTGACATCAATTGCCCCAAGTGCAAACAGGATTACAGCTTCTTTACTTGTCTCAGCCCAAGTCAGGGAGGGTAAAGAAAGAAGAAAAATACAAGAAATACAAAGAGGCAGCCAGTCCAACACTGTCTCTGTGCCAGCAAGCTCCTACCAAGCCTCTGGCCAGTCACAGAGCCAGGCCCAGCACTCAGCTACTGCTCTGCAGCAAAGCCTCCTGATCTCAGTCCCTACCGGTACAATCCAGTCCCTTGTCTGAACTGGTCTCTCCCATGCAATCACCTTGCCTCTCCTACTCAAAGCTCCAAGCAACTCCTCCTCCTTAAATTGAGCCCCTCAATCTACAGTTAGCCGTTAGTTTTTCTGTCTTTTTATTCTGCCTTTCCCCTGCCCAGCTACAGCCTTGACACCTCAAATGCCTTACTGCCCTATAGCTGTAACGGGGACAAATGATGCCTTTAACCACCCACACAGCAGCATATATCCAAGGAAGTGGTATCATTGTTTCCTATACCGTGGCCACCACAGACAGCGAGACTTGTCTTACCTTCTTAAACAGGTAAGGGACAGCGTCACAATAAATCTTCCGGAAGGTGGGATGGTTTGCCATGTCACTGCGCTTTTCTTCTGTAAGGAACGGAAGAAACAAAAGAAGTGAGAAACCTGCAGTAACCACAGTAAGAAAACACCCTGGCTATCAGTTATCTGTTGAGAACTCAACAGCCATAAAAGAGCCAAATCAGAGTCCACAAGATGAGTAATAAGAAGAACAGGCCAGTCCCTCTACATCTTCCTGTAACTTGGGCTGCAATAAGTGGCTTGCTCAAAAGCAAATGCCTCATCTTCCTGAGCGCTAGTGATAACACCTCTAAATGCAGCTGTAATCACCAGGGAGAGGCGGCAAGGGAGACACAACCAGAAGTATCAACAGGACTCGAGTCTAAGCCCAGAAGGAAAAAACAAAAACAAGAAAACAGTCTCAGGAAAAAAAGATACAACATGGTGGCATCTCGTCTTACAGAAGCCAGGATGAATTTCCTCAAAAAGACAAAACATATGTGATGTTGCAGATTCTGCATTCTCACACTGTGGGGACAGACTACGTGTAAGAAACCCTACAATCCCCTGTCCCAACCTCTGACGATGGATTGCTAGGCTTTTATTTATCTAGGTGGATCAGTGGCAGATACATGGCTGTGTAGACCCTATCTGTCAGGTCCCAAGGCCCAGCTCCCAGCACATCGAGATTGGTGTCAACAGTAGGACCCAGGCAGCATGTAGCAAGCCAGAAGATGCACGTGGTGGCCTGATCCCTACCTATCTTCTTCATGCTGTGGCCCACTCTCCGTGACCAACCCACGGGATGGATGAGGGGGCTCCACATGTGGCACCAGAAGTCATCATCGCTGTCACCATCCTCATAGAGGAGCCTCAGTCGGCCCCCGATGACAGTGTCCACCACCGCCATGCGCGTCCGGGACACATGGTTCTTATCCACCACCTCCACCCGCATGCCCTGCCGGAACGGGTACTTCATGCTCTCTGCCATCTGGCAACAACAAGCAGAGGAAGCAAGGTCAGTCACACCCAGTGTTTTCCTTCCCCAAAGACCTCAGAGAACAGCTTTCCCCACACACACCCCGGCCAGCCCCTTGCGCTGCCCAAAGCTGACTGGGAGACACCTCTGGGAAGCAACGCGTGGCAGAGTTCACCAGGGGGCAGGGGGCTGCCAGCCCCACACATGACAGCGTGGTTGGGCACATGCACCTTAAGTCTCGCCTGGCCTTTGGCTTCAGGACAGCTACCCCAGCCCAGGAGCCATGCTCAGCCAGCACCCTGTGTGAATATTTTGGAAGGTGAGAAACCAATATCACTTCTCTGTTCAGCAGGAACTGAATGGGGAGTCGTGTGCCTTTTTCAGTCATGAAAGAGGCCATAAAGGTTTCAAGGCTGGAAGCAGAGAGGTGTAGTTTCCCAAAAGGCAACAGGATTTTCAGCAGACTTTAAAAGAGGTCAGGCCCTTGCTTTCACCTTTTTACTGTGATCAAAGGTTGAACAACATGATGATCTATCTGCCAACTCCACCTCCAATGCTGGAGTTACTCTACAGACTGACCAAAGATGCAAGCACACTAAATGAATCACTGGCTGCCTTCTGACTGATTTTTTTGGAGACCTTCAGCTTGTTGATAACAGCCTGGCCCTACTCATCCACAAATAGTCAAAGGTGTTTCTAGAACACCTGACATTTTGGTGCCAGAGGGCCCAGAACGCTATGAAACTACTAAGAGCCACAGCTCAAAACAGACTTGGACACCCAAACCAGCCTACACCTGAATCCAGAACTTTAAAGGGAAGTCCCCATCCCCACCGCTTCTGTTCATTAGGTGGGAGTGGGATGCTGGAAGGAGAAACATACTGACAACATCTGTCTCCCTCTAGCACCTCCCTTCCATGGCATGAGCTCTCAGCTACAAGCTGAGGCCCAGGAACAAGCAGAAATAAACAACCTCTCAGCTTCCTGAGAAGTAACAAAGGAAACACCAACTAGGTCAAGGTCTCCAGCTCAGTGTCACCAACTACCTCGCACACAGGCAGACCCATCACCTACCTCCCTGTCTGCTGTCTCTGGGAATATCTTCCTTATCTGCAGTTCTCAAAGCCACCAGCCAGGGAAGAGCCTCTTCTTCCCTGACAAGGTCTAACCCCAGTGCAGACTACACCGAACAATCACAAGAGCTATAAAGATCCCAAGGCCACCAGCACAGCTGCTTCCATGCACTTGGAGGGAGCCTGTGCCCCTCTCATTCCCCAGCAGGCTGCTGTGCTACCAACACTGAGGGCAAAGGGTTTTTTGACTTCTGAGTCAAAAACAGGGCAGGGAAAGAAGGGAAAGAGAACGTGGAGCTGCATTGGCCTCTCCCTTCAGCAAAACAGCTAACTTATCCCCAGTATTTTGTAACGGACTACATGATAACAGCTTTTAAAACCCATCTATGACCCCAAAAAGTGCTGACGGGACATGGGGGCCGTGCCGTTACCCACAGCATCATGACAGGTCTCTTATGAGCAAGGGGAAGCACTCACTGCTCCTATACTTCCCAGGTTTCAATGAGGTACGCAGGCGTTGCACAGATCAGAACCAGAACAGAAGTGTTCCACACACATCTCTTGGCTTTATTGCCACACAAAGTAACAGCTTCTCACATTTACCTTGATGTGGAAATCCACTGGGATGGTCCTGGCTCCCACCAGTTTTTTCATGAGGTAGCTTCTCCAGTCAGTGTACTTCGCATGGATAGCTAGACACGCACAGGGAAAAAGCACATCTTTATGACCAAAGGACTGCACTACACCTTTCCCCCTCTGAGTCCATCTGCATTAAAGGCCTTCTTCGCACTCCAGTCCTGCACCTGCTCTCAGGCAGACACCATTCTGCAAGCTTGCCCCCACAAGGGGCTGAGAGGGATCACCGTTACAGAAGGGACTGCGCCAAGCAGACAGCTAACTCAGCTCATCTAGATGTGGAAGTGGTATTATAGCAAACATGCTAGTCATGCCAAGCAAATCTCAGATTGCCAGAATCCTGCTAAATTAGTGTCCCTCTCTTAACTGCTAGCTGACCAAGGACTGGAGCCAGCGTGGTGCTCAGAAACACTGTCCAGGATGCAGGACCAAGAAATTCCGCAAAAGGCTAAGCCTAGCCACTGTGTGGGTCAGGAGGAGGAACGGCCACAATCATTAGCCTCCGTCCACAGGTCTGACACAGCAGCTCTGCATCCAGCACCCCCAGGGTCAGCCACAGAGAGGCAGGGGGAGCAGTCCCAACAGTCACAGCAGAGCACAGGTGGGAGCGCCCATCCCACTGCGCCAGGCATGAGCCAAAGCTTCTCCACGCCAATGTGCTGACCTCTCTTGCCCCACACTCACTTTGTGGCGGTACCAGGATTTTGCTGTTGATGGCACACCAGCCGATGGGATGAATATCCACTGTGCCTAAATTGCACCAGAAGTCATGGCCGGCATCATTCTCAAAGCCCTCATATCGCAGAAGGGCCCTGTACCCTGCCAAGACAGAGCAGACAACCAGAGAAAGGCATTAGAGACCAAGAATTCCTCTTCTCCCTCTTGGGCACCACAGGCTTATTCTCTGTAGCATGACCTTCAGAGCTCTGCACAAGTTATCAGAGCTTCTCCAACCATTCTGGCAGCAGAACTGCCTTTGCATAGAGCCCAGCAACCGGAAGAGGAACCAGATGCTGGTTCCTCCCACCCCCACACCACAGTATTTCCTGTTCCAAAATCCCTCAGCAACTGCCAGGCTCCAAAGAGCTGATGCTTTGCTTGACCACCAATGCTCTACTCTCTAAAGCTTCCCTCAGAAGTTAGCTGTGCCTGGCTGTTGGGAGTTGCACTGGAGGCATACCTACAGTCTGGATGACGGACGCAATCCAGTACACGCGGCTGGGGAGCACGGCATCGCTGTTCAGCACTTCCACTTTCATACCTTTCACCACGTCATCCCACTGATCGAAGAGTGGCACCTGTACAGTTGAGGCAGCCACAAGAGGAGATGGATATTGACAGTCAGAGCACTTTCACCTTAGACAAAGACTGGCATGCTTTACCCCTCCTGTACCTGCCAGCAGCAACTGAACTGTGCCAAACATCTCGTTGGGGTGTTCACAGAGGACCCCAAAAGGCATTGCATAGCAACCCTTAACTACTCCGTTGCTGGCTGTCCTATAATCCTGGATTCGTTGCTACCACTCCTCTATATTATCAAAATCCCTAACTGTCAATAAAACTGCCATATGTTCCTGACCTACACTCAAGAAAAACACAATTTTGTTGATATTAATCACAGATCACGACTAAAAAAGAAGAGAACAAGCGAGTTTAACACACAGAGAGGATAGGGCTGCTATAATACCCGAGAACTGCCATCCTTCCATTTCCCTGCCTTGGCTCCTCAGCCCACAAGGCTGGCAAATCAGTACCAGAGGAAGCAGACCTGTTGGGGGGCAGCTACTGCCAGGCCTGGATAAGCCAAGTTCCCCCCTGCACATCGCCCTGGGCTGTGCTCACCCACACAAACTGCGACGGCAGCTGCGAACTGTCTGCTGTCCACCCCAGCCAGACCTAATTCTGTCCCCAGCCCGTGCTGACCCATCACCCCGGCAGTGCTTCTACCTACTCTGCCTCTGCTTTCTCCCCCAGAACTCATGGTCCCCCCACGGGACTCTCTTGCTCAGCTGTGAGAAACCCCAGCTTCCTTCCTTATAGCAGCGCTCAAAACCCCTCTCCCCAGGTCTCCCCCCACCAGTCGCAGGAGCGCAGCGGAGCCCCGTGCATACCACACGTCCCACGCACACCGTGCGGCACAGCGAACAACTCACGTGTTTGAAGCAGCTGACTGGAGCTGCCTTGAAGCCGTGCTCCTGCAGGTACTTTCCCCAGTCAAAGCCCAGGACAAGCGCTGTGAGCAGACACAAGAGAAGAAAGTCAGCCGAGGAGCTCAGCTAAAGGCACAGAGCACTCAGTTACCCCTGGACTACAGCACACAGCCACACTGGGGCCTACTCTGGGACAGAGCGCTTTGCCCCAGCGCACAGGGACTCTGCATTCAAGTGCGTTTTCCCGGGCGGGGAACTAGATCCCATGAGCACACTGGGGCCAGCCCCTGCAGGAATGACAACACAGTAATTAAGCAGCAGCCTGCTCAGGGATCAGTCCCTGCTGCCATCCCCCGGGGCTCACTTTTGCCCTAATACAGCAGCTTGCTACTCTGTCAGCTGCAGTGGCTGGCTGTTCCTAAAGGTGACTGGCGAATGACTCGGGTTAAATACAACTCCCCACAGGCAATGGGGCGGCAGTCAGCTGGGAGCAGCAGGGCACCTGTAAGTCAGCTTTGCCAGCAGAAGCCAACACCTTGTGGGACTGTGACCACAGAGCTTACGCTCCAGGCCAGGCTGCACCAGGAGCAAGGATGAGGCTGCAACAGTGGACAGGCAAGAACTCACTAGTGCTCTGATAGCACAGGTGGAGAGAGAGACATGTCCCGTGTCCTGCCAGCCTGCATCCAAGCGATCCACACGCTTTGTTTCAGTCCATGGCTGGGTACCAGAGGGGAAGGAGAGGACTATAGAGCTTACAGCCCTCCAGATGTCCTCATTTCTGTGGCTCTTGCACCTCACACCTTGCCTACACTCACCATCCTGGCCTGTCAGTGTCCCATCTGCCAGCTGCCCTGTGCCTTGCGAATGGAGGAAGGCCCCGATCTTGGCTGACCAGGCTGCCTTGTGGAGGACTTTAGCTTTCTTTGTTGGCGGTTTCCCCTACAAAAAAAGAACCATTAGTGGCACAGGAGGGGAGAGGAAGCCAGGTCCTGCAACTGGTCAGCAGGGGACGCACCTCTTCCCAGGGGTGTTTTCAGGTTACTACAATTTTTATTAATGCTCACAGGAACAAGAAGCAGCATCAGCAAGTAAAATATATCTATGTTCTTCCCCAGCTTCTAGGAGGCACCACCTCTCAGCTGCTATGCTTTCTCTGGGGACTTCAGGCAGAAATAACAAACCACTGGTAATGGCAGGCTGTGATCTCACTAGACAGCAACCACCCACCCCTGCACGCAGCGACACCCCGCTCCATCGCCAGGGAAGAAGGAAGGATTTTGACTCACCTGCAGTCTGGCCAGGATGCTGGCCTTCTTAGAGTTTGAGGAGTAGCTTCTGGAGCAGGAGACACTGCAGAAACGTTTGGTCTTGGAGAAGAAAGCCTCCCTGGTTCCCACAATCCCACACATCTCGCACACAGCTGAGAGAGGGAAGGCACAAAGATGTGAGCAGTTGGCAGGGTCGATGCACTACAAGGACAGATAACCCACATTACACATCACAGCTCCCCAAAGGTAACCCAGAAAACACGGTCTCCATCCATTTCTGCTCCCAGAGCATGCTCGGGATGAAGTCACGCCCTCCAGCTTCCCCCAGCCCTCATTCTTCCCACCACACGCAGGAGAACAGGCAGGCAGTGCAGTACCTGGCTCAGAGCCGCTGTCCTCCGTGATGCGGCCTGTGGGTGGCTGGTGCACAGGGGAGGTCGGAAGCTCTCCGGCTTCCCGGTCTACCACCTCATCATCACTAGACTCTTCCAGGCAGGAGCTGCTGTCGCTGCCTATGCTGCTGTTGTAGCTCCGGAAGCTGTCATAACCCCCAAAGATGTCCAAGTCATCCTCCTCCTCTTCCTCCTCACCTTCTTCCTCCGTTCGTTCCAAAGATGAAGTCTTGTGGCAGAAGGAAGACACCAACTGACAAAAGAACCAGTCTGCTTCAAAACCAGGTATTTTATACCAAACTCCACAACAAGCCTGCCTTCACTGCTGGGGAGCCTTCTGGACCAGGCAGAAGCCTTGGGATGAGCAAGGAGTCCACATAACAACCCCAAATTCAGGAGTCTGAATCCCTAGCAGGAAGCTATTCCCCCTGCAACGCATTCCTTCACAGGTATTTCATATGCTGCATTTTGCTTTGCAGTAGCAAGCAAACAGCCACAGAGCTGCAGCTACATAGAAAAAAAAAAAAGAGAATGCAGGGAACTACACAGGCATGCTGACAAAGACAGAGGTAACCGAGTCCTTCCAGGCTCTGTCTCTCCCAACAGCTGCACAGCACCACGGACACCATCAATGTTAAAAGTCACCACAAGCTTCCAGCACAGAGCACCAAGCCGCACTCTCTGGCCACCACAGCTCACAAGACCAGTGCAGACTGGATATCAGCAGGACCAACTCGACTCTGGAGAAAGTTCACATTCTTTGGAAACTGCATAATCCAGAGCTGACCTCAGTTCAGAAGCTGTATCAGCAGGGCGACAGAACAACTTTTGTTAAGAGTCTCTCCCTGCAACCAGATGTCTGTACATCTAGACATCTTCACAAGCTCTTCACACTACTGCATCCAGCCAGCAACAGGTCCCACCCTGTTACAGCAAGAGAGCAGAGAGGCAGGGACTGAAGGAAAGGCACAGAAGTCCAGTGACTGTTTCTCAGACTAGGAAAATCTTGAACCAGGCTGGAAATAAAAGCAAAAGAAGCCGGGAAAAGGTGTTAGCAATTCAGAGAAGAGCAGCAAGAAGTCAGCATCAGCACAGGGAGCGATGGAACAGGAAGGCAGATTAGAACTGCACGGTGAGGCACCAGAAGACAGTTCATCCAAGCAGGCGACAACAAAGGATCCGCAGCAAGTCCATCACCTTCCAGTGATGAATCCCCTCTGGTCCCTGGCTCCTGAACATTATTGCAGAGACACGAACAGGAAGATAAGACTTCACACACCGCTGCCTCCCTACATGCTCCCTGGCTTTCACATAAAACAAACCCGAGCTCCCCGGGTTGTTCCCTGAAGACAGACAGAGCTGCTCTCCTGCAAGTCTCCATCCTCAGACAGCACTCCCGATGCCTAAAAGCGCTGAACTCCCTTAGAAAAGCACATTCACCTCCTCCGCAGCCCTTCCTGCAGCTCGCAGGAAGCGAACAACTTCGCGTCGTTACCCCTGCACCGAACGCGCCCGACACCCGCGGACGTGTCACGGGCTCCCCGCGCTGACACGCGGGGGCACCGCCAGCCCCCCCGCCTCGGGGGCGCCGAGGCCCATCTCCCCCGGCCCCCCGCTGCCGGGGGCCGGGCACCACAACAAGGCGGAGGCCACGAGGAGGCGGCCCGGCGCTCCTCGCTCCGCTCCCGGCCCCGGGCGGCCGTTACAGCCGTTACCCGGCCGTTACAGCCGTTACGGCCCGGGCCTCGCGCCCTCCCTCAGGGCACCGGGCGGCCCAGCACCCCCCCCGCCCCGCACCACCGGCGCTCCAGGGCTTTTCCCAGCACCCCGCGGCTGTGGGAACCGGAGGCCTCTTTCCGTCCCACCCCTGCGCCCCGGGAGCCCCCGGCCCGGCGCCCCCGCCGCTCACCTCCGCCTCCTGCTGCTCCCGCTGCTGCTGCTGCTGCTCCATCGCTCCCACAACGCCGCCGCCAGCCCGCCTCACGCGCGGGGAGCACGTCCCCCCCGCAGCTGCGGGGCGGATTGGCCGCGGCCGGGGAAAAAGGAGCCAGTGAGCGAAGAGTTTGTTCCCGCCGCGCCCCGCCGCGGGGCACGACGGGAGGTGTAGTTCGCCTTCCACAAGGGAGGCGGAGAGGGGCGGCCATGGCGCCTCACGGCGGCCCCGGCTAGGGGGCGGAGGAGGGGCAGGGCGCCGCTCCGCGCCCCGCCCGGGCTGTGCTGAGGCTTTGTAGGTTCGCCCTGTTGCTTTTTGGTGCAGGACGCTGCTGTAGGTCAGGCTGCGGCCGTCCGGGTCGCTCCCAAGGTTCCGCGTCTGCTCCCTGAGGATCATCAGCAGCGCCTGGGCGAGATCAGAAGTCACCCAGGGAGCCACGGTCGCCCAGAGTCTGCCAGGGGCCTCGGAAGTGGGTCGTTCGTTTACCTGCTGGTGGGATTACTCAGGTGAAGGAAAAAATGGAAAAAATCCAAGAAATCAGCAAAACTCAAACCTTTAGCCCCATGGCTGGATTTAATGCCCTGTAACCAACAAAGCGTGGATGCAAATGCAGCGTTCTTGAAACAAAGTGAGCGCCATGGAGAGGGATAGCTAGAGTTTGTCTTAAACGTAACCAAGGATTCCCAGAAATCTTGGTAATTGGGTAAGGATTGGGTTTTATATAGGAGGAATAGAGCTGCACACCACAAGGCAGGATGGGGAAAAAGCTAAATGTTAGTTCTGGTCCAAATTTGAGACTGTCACGAATTTCCTAACACAGGGATTGGAATGAGGGAAAGGAAACAAGGAGAGAAACAAGTTGTGTAGGTGAGAAGAGGCAGGAGGAGAAAGGAAAAATCAGAGAGGTGGGTACCACAGTCCTTCTTCAGTGACCTGGAGAAAATGCTGACAAGTGCAAAATCATTTGGGAATTTGGTCTGTCTTTTAGTCTTTATGTATTTTACTGAGTTTGAGTCTGCAGCAACACTGGGGTTTTATATTAAAGCATCAGAAATGAAGAAGCAATCTCCAGAGGTCAGTTCTGTGGCACTCCACATCCCTCAGGCACAGCGACTGGGGTTTACATCTAAACTGACCCTTTGTTTGGCAAAAACAATAGTTAATACTCAACCAGGTCCTGAAGATGAGCGTGACATGCTATCCCCTTTCTGAAGAGCAGCCGTTTCCTCACCCCCAGCATATGGTGGGTAACACAAGCACCCGAACAGATAACACACTGTGTCCTGATGCACACACAGCCCCCACTGCAGCAGGGCTCAGGCCTGACCCGTGCCTGCTGTCATCCGCAGCCTGGCTGCATCCATGGGGCATTAAACGGGTTCCAGCAGCCACAAGTCCCTCCACTGTCCCATTCTCTGCATTTTTCCTCTGCAGGCCCACGTAGATGTAGGCACGTAGCTCAAGTCACACTAGCAAAGCTTCTGTCCCTGTTCTGCACCGCTGCCACAGCCAGCGTGTCACTCAGGCTGGGGCACTGTCAGTGGGTCCCGTAACAGCTGACAGCCATGCAGACAGGTAGCTCACTTAATTCACTCCTGCCCTGCCCTGCCCCACCAGCAGAACACATGGATTAAAGTCTCCCTGGAGCTGGATCTGTCATACCTTAGGAGCGAGCCAAGGGTGGATGGCACTTGAGCTGCCCAAGTTGTGCCTTCTGTGGTACTTTACAAACCACCATCAGGTCTTCACAGGCAGCTCGGCTTGCATTGTTCCTTCCTTCCCTTCAGAAGATTCTGAGCATTTAATGGCCCTGCAGTGGCATTAGCATTTGTCCACTTCCACCCTAGGAAATGAAAATCCAAAACAATGCCAAAGCTGCTGTGTTCAAGTATGGCATGGTAAATTACCTACACGAATTAATTATGCTGCTCCCCATGTCCTCAAATGATCAGTCTCTGAGATTTCATCCATAAATAGGTATTTTATTTGGTTAGATATTAGGAAAAATTTCTTTACTGAAAGGGTTGTGAGCCATTGGAACAGGCTGCCCAGGGAAGTGGTTGAGTCACCATCCCTGGATGTATTTAAAAGACGTTTGGATGCAGAGCTTGGAGACATGGTCTAGTGGGGGGATTGTTAGTGTTAGGTCTTAGGTTGGACTGGGTGATCTTGAAGGTCTCTTCCAACCAAAAGATTCTGTGATTCTGTGTAAAAAAAACTATTACCTATGCAGAAGATCCCTTGAAGTGCTTACTGTGCTATGCGATCTATTTTAAAATTTGTATCATTTATATCATAGCTTCTTCATAGTACAAGTCTGCCCCTTTTGGCTTTTTTTTCCCTGTGGAAAAGCAGTGTGGTCTTAGTCATACTGCTAGCAACATTCCTCATCCCAGCTCACTGTCAAGAATAGGCAAGAAGCAAGTGTCTCTCCATGTCTGTAGCATTGATTCTCTTCTACGCAAAAGCTATGTCCCTTGGAGTTTCTTCTATTTTGCATTCTACTCCTTTTATTTTATCACCTTCATTGTTCTGACATTGTAAAAAGAAAAAGAAAAGAAAAAAAACTGTACTGAATGTTTCTACTTTGTACAGACTTTGTAGTGCGTATCTAAACAAATAATGCATGAAACACACGCACACTGCCTCTCTAGTTGCAGCCTGAAATAAAGTAGCATGCAAAAGGTTAGTTCAAAGGCTTATGTATATTACAGCTACGCGTGGATTGCTCTTTCAGACAATCCAAAGGCTCTAACACGAGGCTTCAGCCCGCCACTCTAAGCACAAAGGAGAGTCATTATTGGTGTGAACCACACTGAGAATCATGGGTAGTGCTATCCTAATTAGAGGGATAGCAGTGGTGAGTTTGCAGAGCCTGCTGTGTGCAACTTGGTTGGCAAATTTCAGTAGTGTGATGGGTCCTCCAGGTTCAGGTTTCCCAAACAATCCTCCAGGTCTGTTAAGAAACAGAAAATTACTTTTATAGTATTTAAACAATGCAGTCGATAATGAAACAAATTATAAAGGCTGTTATTCTCCTGCAAATACCGCTAGGCAGTGTACTGCATGACAGACCCAGCTGGTTCCAGATAAGACACAGATACCAAATCTTCATTAAATCTTTCTACTGCAATAATCTTTCATGCAACACATTATAAGCTATTGCTGGTGTGCAACCCCGGCTTCCCAGAGCTGAACAAGCAGCACTGCTCCCTTAGGTCATGGACAGGCTGACTCAAGGCTTCTTGAAAGCTTAAGTAAAAATGAGTTCTGTGTTGACACAGGACAGGCTTAAAGACAGCCCCCATCCCATGGCTGTTTGTATCTCGTTGCTCTTCTTAATAAACCTTTTTGATAAATAATTGTGTTTAAATAGTTTCATTATAATTTGAATCAAATTCAAATTGGTTAAGGAACATTTATATTTTCTTTAACAATAAGAGCTTTTTTATATAACATTACTGTAATGTCCCATGCTTGCAGTTGCCACGTGTCCAGCTGTTCTGTGCAAATCTCCGTGGCCCTGGGGAGAGGAGCGAGTTTGCTCCAGCCTGACCACTCTCCAGCACTCTGAGGCCCCCCAGCAGAGCAGTACCTTCCAGGCACTCCTCCCGGGCCTCCAAATATCTTTTGCAGGCCTCAAGACTATTCCAGAGCACAGCAGGTGAGCTGTGGGTGCAGCTCTGGTGTTGCACCAGTTCTCCTTGTATGGGGCCAGCTCTCTGGCCAAGGAGCTCTGTACACATCTCTTAATTGGAATGCACTGAAGAACCATCCTTTCTAATTTAGCTTCCTTAAATCTAAATTCGTGTTTCTTGAACCAGGGTTCTGTATCTATTATCATATAATGGAAAGATGACTATAAAGTCAGATGGTAGAAGCGTACCTTCAATGAGTGGTACTGCCTCTCACTGTCTCAGCAACACTGTATTTTTGTAAAGCCAGCTGCTGTCTTTAGGGATGTAACAGTACTGACAATCTCAAGAAACCAAACCTCGAAACTTAGATTAGACTTCACTTTTCCTATCTCCTTCTCTATTGCTGCTCTGGGCCTGCTCTCTGTTTTGAGGCCATCTGAAATAAAACTTCTACAAAGATCATTATAAAAAGACTGCTGTTGGGTCCAAAGCACTGAAGGAGTCCATGATGCAATGGGAGGGATTGCTCCCGCAGGGCAGAGGCCAGACTGCTTTCTCAGAGCCGGACATGGGCACTCAGCTCAAACTTGTGCAGTTGGAGGAGCTTTTTGTACTTCAGCACCTGGTCTGTCCCCAAGCACCACAACTTCCTTCAGGAGCACTGGGACACTGGCCCTTTGTACTTGTCCCCTGGGACTTTCCCCTCACCCATGCTCTGGTGTGGGAAGTTCATGCTCCAGGTCCCCAGGTTTCATAAATTCTCCCTCTTTTAGTTTTCCACCATTTGTCATTTCATTTCACCATTCTGTCATTTCAAAGAGTTTGTGAGACTTCTGACAGCCCATTAGCCTAGAACTCCCAGAACCTAGAAGTGGCAGCCATTCCAGTTGCAGGATCAGCTTCTATGTTCTTGAGTGCGGTGGGAAATGGTGCATGGCTTTAGTAATGATTTTTCCCCTCAATTCCTATGCAGATTCTGTAAGAAAACAATAAGCATTGCAGAGGCTTGAGTTCATCTGCACTGGGGAAGGCAGCCATTTGGAAGAAAAAAAATATTTATGGATTTGTAACCCTCAGTCATGTGTTCACGATACTGTCCTTTGAAAAATGTGAGGTAGAACAGCTCAGCAAACAAACAAGCGAACAGAAGAAAACAAAAAAACATGTGTGCCGCTTAACTTTTGGCAGACTAATTTTACAAAGGTACCTATGAAATGCATAGAGGGAAATGGTCACCAGCACACCAAAATGACAGTACACGGTTGCCCTGTACCAGGATGTCTTACTTGCAGACATCCCTGGCTGGGGTTGTCCCATATTGGGCCCTTGATTCATGGGAGCCTGTGGCATGCCCGGAGCATTTGGTATCATGTTCTGCTTCTGCAGCCTGGTTCTTCGCTTTTCCTCCAACTCCTTCTGAATCTTATAGATCTTCTCAGCTAGCAGGTGATAGTACTCTGCCTGTTGGGGAGGAACACAAGTCAGGAAAGGAGAGGAGACACACGCTAAGTAAAGGCAGCAGGTCACAGTAATCAAAGCTTGGAAAACATCCTTCCCGCACGCACATTCCAGCTTGGGAGGGGGGGAAGCTCTCCCTTTGCAGGGGCTGCCAGGGAAGTTGGAGGGCAAAAATAGGCACTGCTCAAGGCATTTCTGGCAACCGTAAGGGCACCGCGGGAAGTTTTCCTTCTCATTTCTGACACTTCTTGAGAGACCCACAACAAGGNGACGCTCATCTGTGCTTCCACTCCTCTTCCTGCCCAGTCTCTACCAGATGGGACCACAGATATGCAAACACATGACAGAGGACAGCATCTCACCCCGCTATTTGCCGATTTATACATATCCCCTTCCACCTTCCGAGCGTATGCCACCAGATTCTCCATGCGACGATCCTTCAGTGCTGCAGGGTCAGGAGTGGGAAATATGGCTTGGACTCTGCAGAAAAAGCATGCAAGCTATTAGGTTGCCTCCAAACCAGGACCTCAGCACTAACCCAAAGCGATGGGCACACAAAGCAGCAAGCAACTCTTCCAACAGACTGAGGCACTGCCGCTGCTCCCAGGTTGACACTCGTGCTGTGCTGATGGCCTGAGTACGGAGTGGAACGCTTCCAGTGCAACAGCCCCAAAGCAGCACGTGCAGCTCCATGGACAACAGGCAAAGCAAGAACACCTCTGTCAGGCTTCTGCTTTCCCTCCTCACTGATGCTCACAAAACTCACACTCTGGCCCCTCAGTTTTAGAAACCGGACTTCCTCCTGCCCCCACGCACACCTCAGAGGTGGCAACTCACCTCACATGAGATGTTTTGATATTAGCTACTCACAATTTATGAACAAGATTATTTTGGAGATCCTGAGTGACTTCTCCGTGCCAGGGCTTGCAGCTGTCCCCAGACAGGAGAGAGGAGAGCCTCTTGACCCCTGGCAGGAGATGGCGGGGCACATGGCGACCCCAAGGCAGCCACAGCTTACCGAGGGAAAGACCGACTGTACAGCCTGCGCCGGAAAAACATGGAGAAATCGTAAGGCTGGGGACATTCCCGGTAGGGCGGGAGGCGGCCGCTGGCGCCCGGCCGGCTCGGGGCGGTTGANGGCCACACCGCCTCTGAGGCGAGCAGGGCGGCAGCGCGGGCTCCGCCGCCCGCCCCGCCGAGCCCGGTCCCCCGACCCCGCCGTGCTGCGGCACCCGGAGGCGGGAGGCAGCGTGCCCGGTTCTGCCCGGCGTTCTCCTGCCGGGGCTGGTCCGCGGTGCCCCGCCTCGGCCGCCGGGAGAGGGAAATGCCGGGGGAGCATGTACGTGCGGCCATCGTGCGTGCCTGCAAATAATTGCGTTCTTGGAAACCTTGCATGTTTCACAGCAGGTCCCTGAATGTACGCAGTTGGTTAAAACTTCCAATGTGGAAACAGCAGGTGTCTCCCTTATTGATTCAGGATTCTCAAGCAGAATCTTCCCTCCCAAGTGCAACGCAGCCCCCTTGGCAGTCACATTTTTGTAATTGACGGCACATCCCGCCATATGTGTGAACACGTAACAGACTACTCGGACGTAGATTTAAACCCCAACAGATTTAACTGTGTGAGAGATAAATCCCTCAGTTTTAAGTATTCCCCCCCAAATTTGGCTTTTGAGTGCTGAGCTGTGCTGCCTGCTTGATTCCTCCACAAGCCTGGGAGGATGGGGGCACCACTGTGTCCCGCCAGGTCACCTTCCCCAGCAGAAGGGGCAGCCTGGAGGACCAGTGTGTCCAGCCAACAGCAGATGAGACACCACAACATACATATGGCCTGGCGCGTTGTACGCAGTTTACCAAAGCGGAAATCTTTTTACAAGTGCTTTCCCAAGTCTCAGTTAAGGGCCCTCTCTCACAATTTTGGTGACACCAGGGAATTGGGCCCGGGTGACGGAAAAAAGGCTTGAAATCCTCCAGTACAAGCTCAGACAGTGAAACGGCAAGCAAACAGAAGAGCACTTGAGGTCTGTTATTTTTAAACACATGATTTTGGGTTTCTAACTTCTGGCAGCACTGATCCAGCCAGTGAATGTGGTTACAAGCCATGGCAGCATGAGTGCTGTTAGACCCAGGTCTCACCTCAGGCCTTACGCTGCCATGGCTTTCAATCACCAGGCTTGGTGAAGTATCTATGGAATGACTCCCAAACCTCTGTTCACCAGAGAGACATTGAATTGGGAGCTCATTTCAGTGCCACGCTCCAGTCTTCAGAAGAAAAGGGGAAAAAAAACACAAAACCATCCTGGAAATAAGCCTTACAATTTTAACTCCCCACCCTATTCCAGTACTGAACAAAGATTTGCTTTGGAATAATACATCTTGTTCTCCCTTTAATTCCTTGGAACCTACTGAATTGCAGGAGAACCAGCTCTGTGCTTCTGTAATAAGAACATGGCTGAGTCTAACAGGGAAGGGAAATGCGTTAGTCTCACTCCCCTGCCACCTGCAACACGCTGCAGCCATACAACATACTAAAAAAACTCCCTTAAGCTATATAGGTCCCTGCCTGACTATGTACAACAGCACAGGGTGTGGTATACCCTAGTGTGGTCAGAAATGAAGGCAAGAGGAGGGTGCATCTGCTGAAACCATGCAGAAGCCATGGCATGAACAGGAGCCATTTTCTTAGGTGGATGACACACATCCTCAACGTGGTCATTGCAGCAAAAGAATCAGTGTCTTCCCAGCACGTACTTGATCCTTTACATTTATTTCAGATATTTACATACATCTGGGAACACCGAGCTGCAACTCAGTGCAACCTGCAGCACAAAGGAACATCATGAAAAAATGAAACATTGAAAGGCAAGATAAACAAACCATTTGTAAGAACTTGGGTCTCACGGAAAAATAAAACTCTCTTTAAAGGAACACATACATTTCCGTTGACCCAGGACACGCACAGACGGTCCCAGAAGAGGACTGAGATAAAAGAAACCGCTGCTTTTGTAAAGCAGACAAGAAGCTTCACAAGTACCAGAGCCTAGAAGCCTCCATCGTGGCACAACAATGCATGTTCCAAGGAAGAATCCACTTTAAAACATGGCATTTGTTTTATTGCACAGTTGATCATCACAGGGTGGATGTAGAGACCAAGTTCCTGAATTCCCCTTCAAAACAGATGCAAGAGAACAGGAGTGCCATAGACACCTGCTTTTAGTCTGATCAACAGAGATACAAGCAGTGCAGTAACTAGCGTAGGTGCCAAGTCCATGCGCGGATGCTTATTTCTGAAGAGGAACATCCCCTCTCAGGAGTCACGGGGGGGCCATTTACATTCAGCCTCATTTCCCCACCACCACGTCCATTCACCCTCCAAGTCATTTTGAGAAGTGGCACCTCTGGGCCAGCTGCTTTGGTGCCCCTGTCTCGTGCACCAACATCACCATCTGCAGACCATTAAGAAAGGCACTGACGAAGTCCTGCTGGCTGTGTATGATCCTGCAGGACATTCATACTAGTCTCACCTGCTGCTTAATCGCTGTCTCCAGGCTTGCACGGGGCGGTTGAAGCTGCAGGGTGGCTCCTAGTGACACTCGGGATGAGCACAAGTGGATTAGCTCATCTCTTCTCGCAGGCTGCAGAAAGCCAGCTGGGCTGGGCAGCGTGTGTTGCGGGTTTCGGCAGCAATGCCAAGCAAGGACAAAGACTTGTCTTACCTGTGGGTTTGCATGAGTCAGCGTACACCACAGACTGGAAGTGGATTGGGATACCAACCTAAAAAGCAAGTCCCAATCTTTGGACAGAGATGTAATGCAGCTGTGTTCAAAGCAAATTAAATTCCTTGCTTGAGCACAGTACTGATCCAGCACCACGCTGGGTAGCTGGTACCTCACCTATGACCTGTTGCCAGCTCCCCACCCCCCAGAGGAACCTTTCAGATCTTCCTACAACAGAGAAGAAAATGTGCTGCTCCATGAACCAAGCAGGCTGCATCAGTTACATAGGGACAGGATTTTTGTGCCTCCTCCACATGCCCCTGTAATACCTTTTTAGGAAAGACACAACACATGGTCCACAGCCCAGGAGCAACATGGGTTATAGTACGTGGACTGAAAAAAAAAGGATCTCCAAGTTACCTGCCCCAAAGGTTTTCCTTAGAGAGACCTGAAGTTACCGACCTGCTGCCAGAACAGCAGACCACATTCACACCCAAAGAACATAGGATTCCCTGACTGCTTCTGTTGCTCTCATTGTGATTGCAAGAAAGCACAGGAAAAGGAAATGCCTGAAGGACCTTCAGCTTCGGGAATTAGGGTTGCTACAAGCAGAAAATGGGGCCCAGGCTTCCACTGCTGTGTTGCAGTCTCCCTCTCCTGCCCCGCTGCCCTGGGCAGTAGTGCAGAGGGCTGGGCCCTGGCTTACCAGGCGTCATTTCCCAGCCAAGACACCCGAGTCCTGCCTTCCAGCCCTTGGAGATCCTTTCTGTATCGGCCCAGGGATGCCCCTATATCTGAGGCCCTGTCTGCACCAGCCCCAGAGTCTCATGCTGCTGCAACTCTTCCTCCACAGGGTACGCAGCTGTGCCTCCATTCTTTCCCCATTTCAGAAAGGCTACAGCAATAGTGTGGGGCAACAATGGCAATGAAAAGCAGAAGTGAAGAATGAAACCAGCCTAAGTGAAGGACTCTCTGCTTTTCCAGGTAGCAGAAGCTATGCTCTTCCAGCCAGAGGAGTGGGGTTGGCAAAGAGTGTTCTTGTAATGCCACTGCCACCGCCTTCCCATTCCTCCTGTTGCCCTGGGGGTAGCAGGGGCATGGGGAGAGGCAAAACACCTACTGACAGAGCTCGTGGTTGCATCCCACATAGCTCAGTGCTCCCCAGGTATGCCAGAGCCTGGCACCACCCAGCACACCTGGGGTGAACAAGTCTGAGCCATGCCAGCTTCACCAGGAGCTGTGAAGGGCTTCAAAGATAGCTACGGTGCTGATGGTAATACCTCCACCCTCTCTAAATCCACCGCACTCCCTACAACATGGAGCAAAGACGGGAGCCGTGGCTCACTGCCCATCAGCTACCCACTGCACCGGTTACAGAAAGAGGTTTCCTTCTCAGACATCCACCGTGCGCATGATCCCTGCTGGGGAGTTACAATCAAGACCCTGTTCTAAGGAAGTGCAACTAGGACAGCTTCAGCAAGTCATCAAGCCCCCATTTTTCTAAACGAAGTGCCAGATCACAGTCGGCTCGGGCAAATGCCAACGGCAGGCAAACGCCTGTCAAGGCTGGCGGAGCAGCTCCATGACTTTTCAACAGTGGCTCAGGAATAGATGCTGCTGAAAGCACTGCGGATGCAGCCTGTTGTGCTCTCACACATTCAGGGGCCGGTCTAGGCTCTGTCTCAGGCTGGGATCTATAGCACGTGATCTGTTTTGACAAGCACAGGGAGGAAACGGCTCCTTGTGCAAACTGACAGTTATCAAGGGTTGTGTTGTACGAAGGCAGCTGCTAAGAGGGCTTCTAAAACCAAATATTCCCTATCAGGGCAATGTATGGCTGTTCTTCAAAGAAAAGCTCATTTTAAGGGTAGGAGGCCTCTTCGCACACTTAGGAAGAACCACTCATTAGGAGCAGATGCTTCTAATCAAGACAATACCCACTCCAGGACAGGCCACTCTCCAGAGAAGCTGGTCCAGAGACCATGGGTTTGACCGGAATTGGCAACAGCACAGTGAAGGACGTGGTGTATGTAAAAAGACCATCTCAGAAATAGAAGGTTGAGTTTCTTGCAGAGGAACTGAGTGTGTATCAAACACTGGAGGAAGCACAGGAAAAGGAAGCAGAAACTGGACTGGCTGTCACTGTCACACTGTGTATGTCAGCCTTGTCGTGGCGCTGCCACTGCTTTTAAGAGGCCACGAGCTCTGCATTGTGTGAGTAACTCAGGCCCTGCCAGATTTTGTCTGGACTCGTCTTGGCCTGCCCGGAGTGTGCTGTAGCTCGTTTGGCTGTAACCACAATTGTCTAACGAGCAGGTGACTGCTACCTACATTGTTTTAGTTTTTATGGTTGCATGGTGTGACACTTGCTGCATATGTATTTTTGTAACAGATAGCAGGGAGAGGCCTATATAACTGCTGGGCCTAGAGCACAGCACCCAGAGCGTGGCTAACGCAGGACATTGCACAGCAGGGAGCACAGAGGGGAATCGAGGCCCCCATGCTCAGCAGTGGTGGTACCAGGCCATGGGGCATGGTCTCCAGCAGCCCCTGGAACAGCTCTCCCTGTAATGCCCAAGCCTCCACCCAAACTGAGCTCTCCTGGGTGAGGATGCAGCTTTGCAAGGCTCAGGCTGCAAGCAGCGTTTGTGGCTTCTCACTCTGGCTGAGGCTGGCTGAGGCTGGCATGTGACAGGATCTTCTGGGAGACCCAGCAGTTGCAAGAGCCTGAACCACCCATCTGTGCTGAAATCTGTGCTCATCAAGTTGGGAAACAGACTCCCATGATAAACAAGGCTGGAAGCTTGCAACTTCTGGCACCAGCAAGATGTCTCCTGCTCCACCTGCAGATCTACAGGGGAGACCTGGAGCATATCTTCATGGCTCTGGATGCAATGGCCAAAACTATGGGGTCTTCTGCTGGTGAGGGGAAAATGCTTGAGGGGGAACAGATATGGCCTGCGGGTCAACAATCGTGCAGCAGCACAACAGGGATTCAGCTTTTATGACCATAGGACACTCTTCAAGGATCAAAGACTGAAGAGATGGGATCCACATGACCAAGGGTCGAAAGCACCTTTGCTAAGCTGACAAAGGCTGCCCAACCTGGGAAGCAGAGCTTTAAACTAGGAACAACAGGTGAGGGACAGGACAACTGACAATCAAGTGAGGACATGATGGACTAATTTGGCTAGTGGATGTTGCAGCACGACTTTGACAGGAGAGATCTTGACAACAACAAAACATGGCAGAAGGCGGCTCAGCCCAAGTGTATGCATGAAAATAAGGAAGTGCTGGGAGGACAGCATCCTGGGGAAAGCTCTCAACTTTTCTGGGAAGTCAGCACATCTGGGTGCCTCTCTGAAGTTCCCTGTCATCAGCAATCCCATCTCCCTGAGACCACTGGGAATGTCTGGAGCACCATCTTCTCTTCTGTCAGTGAAGTAGGATCAGGTTAGGGAACATTTAAACAAACTAGACATGCATTAGTCCATGAGACTTGACAATTGCATCCCTGAGTGCTGAGGGAGCTGGCTGATGTCATTGCAAGGCCAATCTTTGTTGCCTTTGAAAGGTCATGGTGACTGGGGGAAGTTACTGAGAAGTAGAACAAAGCAAATGAGACTCCTGTCGCAAAGAAGGCCTTGGGCTCTCCTCAGAAGTGCTGACTGGCAGCAAAGAGCAGCCCAGCAGAGACACTGGATGTTGTCTACCCTGACTCAGCATGGTTTTCAACACGATCTCCCATAAGATCCTCACAGAGAAGCTGACGGAAGCATGGGCTGGATGAGCAGACAGTGAGGTGGACTGAGAACAGGCTGAATAGCTGGGCCCAGGGGGTGGTGATCCCTGGAGCAGCCTAGCTGGAGGCTGGTAACCAGTGCTGCACCCCAGGTGTCAGTACTGGGTCCAGTCCTGTTCAACATCTTCATTAGCGATCTGGACGACATGGCAGAGTGCGCTCTCAGCAAGTTCCCAGATGACACAAAACTGGGAGCAGCAGCTGACACACCAGAAGGTTGTGCTGCCATCCAGAGGGACCTGGACAGGCTGGAGAAATGGGCTGACAGGAACCTCATGTGGTTCAACAAGGGGAAGTGCAAAGTCCTGCCCCGGGGAGGAACAACCCCAGGCACCAGCGCATGCTGGAGGCTGACTGGGTGGAAAGCAGCTTTGCGAAAAAGGACCTGGGGGTCCTGGTGGACACCAAGTTGAACAACATGCCCAACAATGTGCCCTTGTGGCAAAGGCAGCCAACAGCCTCCTGAGCTGCATTAGGAAGAGCATTGCCAGCAGATCAAGGGAGGTGATTCTTCCCCTCTACTCAGCACTGGTGAGGCCACACCTGTGTCCCTTTTCGGGCTCCCCAGTACAAGAGAGACGTGGAGCTACTGGAGAGAGTCCAGTGAAAGGGCTACAAAGATGATTATGAGACTGGAGCACCCCTCCTATGAGGAAAAGCTGACAGAGCTGGGAGCATTCAGCCTCGAGAAATCTCAGGGAGATCTCATCAATGTGTATAAATACCTGACGAGGGAAAGAAAGATGACAGAGCCAGGCTCTTCTCAGTTGTACCCAGGGACAGGACAAGAGGCAGTGGGCGCAAACTGAAACACAGGAAATTGTTTAAACATAAGAGACTTTTGTTCCTGCAAGGGTGGTCCAACTGGACCAGGTTGCCTGGAAAGGCTGTGGCACCTCCGTGCTGGAGATATTCATTTGGACATGGCCCAGTGCAACCTGGTCTTGATGACTCTGCTTTGAGCATGGAGGTGGCCTGGATGAGCTCCATAGGTGCCTGTCCACCTCAGCCATTCTGTGATTCTGTAATCACAAGTAGTTGTGCTGAATGGGTGATCTATGATGCTAGAATAAGGGAAGCAGCGCAGACACATACACTCACAGGATGATGCTGCAGGCACAGTGCTATAAGCAATTCACCAGTGGCCAAATCACTGGAGTAACTGGGAGCTGGGTAAAACCAGTTTTAGGTGTAACAAGAAGTGTGCAACATACATAAAACACTCCATAAACAGCAAGTGTCTATGTAACTTGGAACAGTGAACCAGGAGAGAGCAATATGTATTTTTTTTTTTTACAAACAGTTGATCCCATGACTGAGGGAGAGACCATGAACGCTATACTCCTTCACCGACAAACTCAGTGTAAGCTTGCCCCACCTGCAACTTCAGGCATTGACTTTAGGACTGACAGCGGCAGTGGAAGGGTAGACACTAGAAAGTTTGTGCAGACATCACTGAACTGCATATAATTTCACTAAAAGCATTAGTATCATTATAACTGGACAATAAATCTTTGGGTTGCTAAAACTTTTCAACTTTAATTGGTGATTAATTCTTAACTTTGTGCATAAGATGAGTTCTTTTTGCTGGACCAAGTGGCTAACAACCTACTGCCATCCTGGAGCCCTTCCACTTCCCCAGTCAGCTGCGGTGTTGGCCCAGCTGGTGGGTTCTGGTTCTCTGCTAGAATCAGGGAAAGCAGAGGGGTGAAGGGGAAAGGAACCCCATGCAAATCCAAGACCATTGATCATCCACACCATCTCAGTGAAACATTCAAACTTGGCTCAGAGACAGCATCTACAAAGAGGGACAGAGCAGCTGTGCTGTCACATAAAACGTCTCGGGGGAATGTTTCAGCAAGTCACTGTGGAGGCATTCAAATTTGGAAGATCTGTGGCTCTTTGAATCAAAGCTGCTCTGCAAGGTCTTGAGGCTTCCCCACTTCAGCAAGGGCCAGATGCTGCCATCCAGGCCGGGACAAATTCAAACCACATTTTTTGTGCTAACATAGGAAACAGCTTTCATTCAAGCCTCTGAGTTGGGATGCACAGAAAGCACACACAAGCCAGAAAGCTGGGTACACGTTATACTTCTCTAGTCAGTATGTGGCCAAAAGGATTTTTGTTTGTACTACAGCCTAAGAAGCCCCAAGGCTGAAAGTAAAACGAGGCTTCGCATGGGTGTGGGGAGAGAGGAAAGCTTGCCCTGACTGAAAGGGACAACACAAACCTAAACCGTCCCACTCTGCTGCCCTGGCCTTCAACACGGGGCTTTTTGTCTGCTGCTCGCCGGAGTGATCAGCAGCAGTCCCTCCCTCCCACTGCAGATGCGGCAATTACGGGCTTCGTGCAGAGCTGGCTGTGCCAGCTCGGGGATTGCCTAAGGGACAGTGCCAAAGCACAGGGCTGCTTTCTTTAAGCCTGCCAGGGACTTTCCACCATCTTGCTGAAGGCTTCTTGCTATCAAATACACCTTTCTATTGACAGTTTATGCTACTGTACAAGATTCATCGATCTACTTGTGTTTGTACCCGAATATCAAGCATTTTATTCCCATTTTCTAACAGCCTCAAACATCCGTCCACTTTGCAATACACCATTGCTTTTGTTTGGCACTTGGCTGAGGCTCCCATCCATCCAGGTTCATCCCCCCCCCCACCATCTTCCGCCAGACATTTCCCAAGGGCAGCTTGCTCAAGTTATGTGTCAGGGCTTCGTGGCCACAGCAGCGCTCCCAACACACCTGCCGTGCGCTGGCCAAACGTGCATTTGGCACTTCTGGGCGGGAAATGCCAAAAAGAGATGGAGGTGCCTGACCTGCACACCTTACTGCCACCCACACCCTACATCCAGCAGACCACCGAATTCAACACGGCGTAACGGGGCACCCATCGGCTGTCTCACTGCGGTGTCCACGGGGACGTCACACAAGCTTGCCTCATGCCCACACTTCGGTGCCAAAAGCTGTACAATATATTCCAAGTGAAATAGGATCTTTTAATATCACATATCCAAACAATAGTTCTCATTTCAAAATGGAAAATAGGTCCTTTGAACATCAGCTGCTCCCAGCCCAGCCGAGCAGGGTGTGGCACAGCTGACTGGCACAACTGTTGAGGTCAGACCTCGTTTCTTTGGTAAAATACATGCCATGAACAAACGCGAATGCAGAGTTGTACCAAAAGTGTCCATTTATAAGACTAATTGTTACTCCACGTCCCTTATTATAGATTTGCATTTTAAAACAGTCATGTACATTAAATAGCTCTCCAACTTCTAAACAGCAAACATCTGAAGTAGCACATATTCTGCCACCCCACCATTTTATGAACAAGCAACACATGAGGGAGCGAAGGGAAACATTAAAAACAGGCTTTCTGTCTCACACAGTTTATTTAACAATAGGTAATAAGAAATCAATTTTTAACAGTCTATACAGTGATCGAAAGTTCGTATTTATAAGTAATCAACTTTAATTGCATGATTTACAACATTTGAGGGTTTTTTGCTTTCTATTTTCAAGTTTTACAGAAAGTGGAAGAGGGCGGGAAAAGGACATGGGAGAGAGAAAGCAAGCATAAAGAAGAAACCCCAGGGACTTTTTCTCAGGTTAAAATCATCCCACTGGAATTGTTTCTTACCCTCTTTTTTATTTTTTTCCTTTGTTAGATGTAAAAATAACGAAAAAATTCTTTCAAGAAAACAGAAACCACAATATATATACTACATCCATTTGGCAGCTGCCCCTGTGTATTTGCAAAAATGTTGTCTTCTCTCTACATGTACAAATTATTTTAATACTTGAAGTTTTTTTAAGCTCAGACTCTTGTATAGAAAATTCTTGGAGGACAAAAGTAGACTTCAGGAGGGGACTGAGTTATTTAATATTTTTACATTTTTCAAAGAATTGACATATTTCCAACCAAAGAGGAAAAGATTGGTATTTACTTTAATATATATATATTTATATATGTAATGTATTTTTAAAGCAACATTAACCCCTTTTGTCCTCCGGCTTTAGGAAAAGGTTCTCCTGTGGTGGTGGTTTTTTTTTTTTTTTTAATGTTTTTGTTGTTTTTTTTTTTTTTGCAGTGACATGAAGAAAAACCAGAATAGGGAAAATGTTTACCATCTGCCTCAGTAAATAATAACTATCAATATTACATATTTTCATTAATTTAAAAAAAAATAAAACCTATTGGAGGCATGAGTAGGGTGTCCTTTGGTGAACAGCCAGAAGATCACCCTCTTCCCCTGACCTCCCCAACGCACACGAGGAAAAAAAAAAAAAAAAAAAAAACAAGAAAAAGGACTGGTTATGATTCCAGCCATAACAAAAATATATTCTTTGTACTCTACTGTCCCTCAGGTTCGTTGTTGGTTTGTTTTTAAAACCACAAACTACTGCTGCACAGTTCAGATGTGTCCAGGGAAAAATGTTGTTTTTAGCTAAGAAAGATTCAAAAAAATTTGTCTTCAGTACAAAAAGTCTTGAGAAAATAAGTTTTTTTTCTTTTTTCTTTTTTCTTTTTTTTTGCTCCCAAAATGCTACAATGTGTCTAGTGTATGTCTAGTGTACTCTGTGAAAGGTTTGAATTCAAGTCTGAGTTCTCGGAGCTGAGCCCCAGTTCCGTGGCGCTTGTACCATGGAGGCCTGCCATGCCGGGATTGCTAGCAAGCTGGGAAAGCATTGCACTCTGGTCCGGGCTGGCAAAGTGCCCTTGATCCATGGGGTTAGCCTGGGCAGCTACCAGTCCTGGATGTGGGGAGCTGGTCTGCGGGGAGACGTGGTGTGGAGAGGGCTGAGGTTGCATCCGGGGGGACGGGCTGGAATGGGGGGGCTGGGACTGGGGCCGCGGTGAAGGTACAGGCTGCGGAGAACGCACTTGATTGGTGAGCGATGAAGGGATCTGCTGGCCCTGGAGGTGTGGGGACTGGGCCTGGTTGGGGAGCATGTGCTGTTGGGGGCTCATAGGATTGGGCTGAGCTGGGGACCCCATCTGCTGCTGAAGCAGCCTCTGCTGGAAAGCCTGTTGCAAACTGGCTCCTGTCTCTGCACTCATCGCCTGTGGAAGCTGGCTTATCTGTCCCATGTTTCCTTGCTGCATCTGCTGCATGTGATGCTGCATTCGCTGCTGCTGTTGCTGCTGCTGCTGGGGATACCCAACGCCCTGGGGCTGCTGGAACTGGTTGTGGTTGGCCATCCCCGGCCCCAGCGCAGGTCCCGCTCCTTGCTGCTGCTGCTGTTGGCGCTGCTGCTCAATCATCTGGTGCCGCCTCATCAGGAGGTCTCGGAACTGGGGAGCCATCCCAGAGTGATTCATATTCATCTGCTGCGCCTGAGGATTCATCCCGGCCATGGCCTGCTGCGGCTGCTGCTGCGGCTGCTGCTGCGGCATGCTGGGCCTCTGCACCCCCGCTTGCATGGGGCTCATGTTCTGCATGGCTGGGTTGGGGTGCACCCCTCCCTGCTGCCCTTGCATGGCCTGCTGCGGCTGGAGCCCCGGCTGACCCTGGGGCATGCCGGGCTGACCCGGCATCCCTTGGGGGTTCTGGGACCCCGCGTACTTGGCAGCCCGCTGCTTGATGAAAGCGGCCAGCAGCTGAGGATTGGAGTGAAGGATGTTAAGCACCTGCTGCTGCTGCATGGGTGAGCTGGGAGACCTGAGAGTCCGCAGTAGGTTTTGTAAGGCCGCCTGGGGCAGAGGTGGTTGTTTGGGCTGAGCAGCGCCAGGGACCTGACCCATCCCTGGCTGAGGTGCCATATTCATCGGCTGACCCGGCTGGGCTACTGACATCATGGATGGCCTCTGCATTCCCGGCTGCAGCTGAGCCTGGGGTAAGCCCCCCTGCACCCACGGTGGCTGCTGCTGGATTCCTGCCGGCCCCATGCCTTGATCTATATGACCACCTGGACCTCTGGCTATCTGCGGAGGGTTCATTCCCATAGGTGGCATCTGGGGCATCTGGTGCTGAATCGGCCTTTGGAAAATCTGAACCTGTGCCATCTGACGTTGGGTCTCCGCTGCCCGCTGGATCTGCATGGCCATTTCCACCGCTGCTGGAGGAGGACCTTGAACTGGTGGTTGAGGTGGCTGGGGTGGAGTTGGAGGAGTCACCTGGCCACCTGCCTTGCCCTGGGACACAGCGCTGGGGGGCTGAGTTCTTGGCATGGTGTAGGGAGGCATACTGTTGGGAGGTGCAGGCTGAGGCTGCGAGGCAGGCTGTGGCGGAGGCTGGGGTTGTGGGGTCTGTGGCGTTGGGGGCTGCTGGCCTGTCGGAGTTGTTGGGGTGGCTGGTGTCGGCGAGGGCAATCCTTGCTGCTGACCTACCACACCGGTCCGCTGCATACTCGCCATCCTCCTTCGGAGCATCTGCGCCTGCTGCAAGCGGTGCTGAAGTTGCTGTTGACGTAGCTTGTGTTTGATGTTGAGGCAGAAGGGCACGGGGCACTTGTTCTCCTGGCAGTGCTTTGCATGGTAGCAGCAAAGAGCAATGAGTTGCTTGCAGATGGGGCACCCTCCGTTGGTTTTGCGCTTGCAGCCTTTGGTGTGCTGGACAACCCGTTTCATCTTCTGACAGGACGGCAGCGAGCAGTTGGCATTACGACACTGGCAGGCGTGGACCAGAGACTGGATACAGCGCTGGATGCTCAGGCGACGGGAATCACCAGGGCTCTGGGTGGTTGCAGTCTGCTGGTTGTTGCTCTCATCATCTAGACCAAGGCCTAATTTCTCCATCTTGTGGTCATGATTCTTAGTGTTATAGCAGGTGATGCACAGGTCATAATCCTGGAAAGACAATGAAGGTAAAGTTATCGGTGTTCCTGTAACTCCATACAATAAAATACATGATGTCATGCCACCTCAACAAATTACTCCTAGACTGTTCCAGGCGAATTGTTGCTTGAGGGAAAAGTTCTGTTTTTCAGGCTATGTTGAGGTAGCAGAGAGGAATAAATCCAAATTATAGTCAGGGAAAGTGTGTGGGTGTGAGGGTGTCTGAAATTTACACAAATATATATAGCTTGAAAAACAAGTTTGCTCTGAGTTAGTAAGTCACACGTGATTCAGCTGGGCTGGAAAAATCCCTTTCTTTCCTGATTGAAAAAAGGAGAAGAGAGAGACAAGGAACAGACAGCTGCCCATCTGCTGCTTCTTCAAAAGAAGGGGTACATTTCCTGTCACTCTTGCCCAATTTTCAAAGAAAGAAGGAGAATGAAAGCTGCATTTTCAGGTGAGTTAAACTGCAAAGCGTCCCGACAGAAGAATAGAACAGCATCTATATTCTGTGAAAGCAACAGCAAAAGAGTCTGGGCTCAGTAATTGATTCTAAGAAGATCCAAGTCCTGAGGATTCATTAATCTATAGGAAATTTAGAATTTATTTTCCAGTACATATTGCAAAATGAGAGTATCAAATTTTAATCAGAGCTTTTCAGAACAGAATCCAAGGCAGTCACTGAATTCCAGCAGGCTACAAAATTAAGTTACAAGCCAGATTCAAGGTTATTCCAGCTTCTGGAGGGCACAGAATTGACACAGACCACTGGGCTTCATCTTCAAACACCCTGGTATTGTGAACACTTCTGAGAACAAGTATGCCATTTGCTACTACAGAGTGACAACAGTGTAGCAGAAGAGTCACAGAAGTATAGGAATGTGGTTTATAGCACAGCAAAATCTCTGTATTGGTAAACCGATGGAGAGCCCTATTTAGGGAAATATTGCAGCACCACACTGACTCTGGAAGAAGAAAGGATACATTGCGCTTCAGAAAAATCAACTAATCCCACCATTACAGCTCAAGAAATCACTACAATTTCCAACTGCTTAAGCAGCAGCACCTTAAATGAACAATGGGATTCTGCTATTTCAGTTCTCCACAGCTTGAAAGTAGGAGACAAAAGTCTTACCAAGTAGCCAATTAGTAGTATTATCTGATATGGAAAACAGTTCCTCTCTTTCCTGAACTGCCAGAGGATGAGCTGTACAGATCTTTTTCATCAGTTAATATTGAGAAATTAGTTGAAGAGCACTCTGGGCACAGAGATACAGGGACACAAGTAGGGAAAACTTCACCAAGCATACCTCACAAACAGTGCAGTGCCATCTGGTCTCCACATGATGCTTGCACTCATTGCAGGTGTAAACAAAGCGGTCTTGGCTCTGCGTATGCAGCTCCACCAGCATGCACATGGTTGACCACTGAGCCCTTCGTAGTGAGGAAAACTCCAGGTGCTTGTCTCTAGCAAGGGTTAGGAAAGCATCGCGCCCATCCATCAGGTCACATGGAATGAGTGGGTCAGGCTCAACGATGGGGGGCAGGGAGTTGGCTGCAGGGCCAGCAATGAGACGGATGACAAAAAAGACCTGAGAATCAAAGCAAAAATAATAAATGCCAGCACTTATCAAGATGTTTTGTTCACCAAACTACATTACACAGAGTGTACAATTCCAGGCCCAGCTAACACTTGAATGATATGCTGCTGGGGTGGCGTTTTTGTCAGGACTGGGAAATTTCAAACCTCCGGGTACACTGCAGGCTTACCTTCAGAAGCATTAGGTAAAGTGTGCTGAACTGAACAGACTGGACTGCCGCGACAGTTTTACTGTTAGGAAGTTCCATACTTATCCCCACTGCCCTCATAGCAAAGAATGCCCTGACTTAGTGGTACCTTTGGCTGGTGTGCCACCCAATTCCCCAGCCAAACCTGTATGATTTACAGCACACAGTTCTGAAGTATTAAGGTTTTTACATCTGTCTACTTAAATACAATATATATTTCTCATTCTATCGGCTCTCACCTCCTTGTGTTTCTCCATAGTGGCATATAGCTTTTGGGAGAGGTCATTGGACACATTGGGCATGCCAGGCTTCTTCTTATTGCCACGACTCAAACTGCTCTTGTTCTTACTTGTCTTCTTATTGTTCTTCTTTTTGGCATTTTTGCTGTCTCCCTTGCTCACCTGGTAATTTTAAAGGCATTTTGTGTCATGTATCTAAGTTACACCACATCAGCGTTTTATTACTTTCACACCTTCTATAATTACAGGACTAAACACACTTCACAGTAATTTACTCCAAAGACACTTACCAGGGTCCCCTGAAAGATTAAGTTAATTCCACTGGAATCACTCCAGAAGATAACAAGATCAGCAATACATAGTTCCAAAAATACTAAAAGCATGAACGTTTAGGAGGTTTAAGGGATAAAGAACACTAAACAATATTTATTGAAAGCTATTTGTCTATGACAGTTGAACGCTGAAGAACTTGGATAGTCGCAAATGGGTTCAGCAAATGGCTCTCAATGCAATTTAAAACTAAAAATAACCAAAAAGCCCAACTGATACTGCACTAACCATAGGTAAGAGACTTAATCCACCTAGATTTAGTTCGTTGCAGCCCTCTGTCCAACAGAGGTTTTTAAAAATATATTATATTAAACTGATTTTTATATGAAGCTTTTCTTCCAAGTCCAAAAGGCCTTAGTAATTTAATTTCTAGTATGAGAATATGATAGGAGGAAGGTACAACAGTTAAACAGAACAGGTCAGCTTCACTTCAATTATAATCAATTAGCAATGAACAATTTACTTCTCTCTGTACTTCTCAGAGGGCCCCTCAAAACTAGAGTATATGATGATCAAGAATCAAAGCAATTCTTATTCAAATAAGCTTTTCCCTAAGCTTAAAATAACTTTGTCAGGATGGAAATTTCCAGTGAACATGAATGATTATCACTTCATTTGAGAGTACAGATTATTATTGCCTCAGATTCCATTAAGTGAAAGCTGGGGTAAATAAAGAGTTAAAATTATTTTTAATAACAAAGGCTAAATAGCAATATGCTGCAAGCTTCCCCCACCATGGGATTTTTGGGCCAAACTGCTGTGAAGGATCAACATAAGCGTTGACAAACATCACACACACAGCTAGGTCAGATTCCTCAACACCGATTTCTGGTATATGAGAGAGATGTGAGTGTGCAACCATGCCAAGTGGGGAAAAAAAGACTTTAAACAATGCCTTCCTAAGGAGCTACTTATTGTTAGTTATTGCAAATTCAATATCAAGTTGCCTAATTCCCAGATGGCTCTTAAACTTAGTTTATACAAAAGCCTTGAAAGGAGGTGTTGCAAAGAGCAGCACAACTAGAATGTGTGGTTCTCCTGTAACATTAAACCTAACTTTTCTGATGCAGAAATCTTTTAGGAGAATACTAGAATACTAACTCTAAACCAGAACAAAATTCAAATATCTAATAAGATGAGAAAGCAGCAGCATTTAAACAGAGTTAACTAGTAAGTACTACTGTGTGAGCAAAACTACTAACTTCATCCTAGATTCACCACCTCTTCCATAAAAAAAGCTCAAAAGATCAAGGACAGACAGATGCATAAATTCTGCATCTGTTCATTTTCAAATTTATTTGCATAAACTACTAAATCAGCACTGTCTTACTTTCTCCAAATGTTCTGCTAAGATTGGTATTGTAACATCTAGGTTAGAAAGAAGAGAGCCACTGCACAAAAGCTAAAGCTTAAGGAAGAAGCTTCCAAGCCAGGCTGAAGTTGCAGCATGAACATTGACAATAATTGGATTTCAGCAGCAAAATATTCAACTAGCAGTTGTTTCACTTTAATTGACTTTGGTAATTAGTTAGGTTTATAGCCATATGAACAGCCACTGCTAATACAAATGTAGCTGATATTTGAACAAACTGTTAATTTATAAAATGTAAATTTGAATTTTATATTAGAGCAAAAGGTGAAAAAGCCAGCCAAGCAAATAGCCTCGGCTTTTTTTTTTTTTATTATAATCTTCAATTAGCCATAGGTAATCACAACTTTCACATTAGATCATGAAATAATAGAAGCTTTCTTACATCCGTGCTTTCATTACTAGTGTTTTCTTCTCTCTTCCGTTCTTCTTCCTCTTGCTCGAGTTCCTTAATACTCTCCTCTAGAACATTCGGCCAGAAATCTCCTTCAAAGTAAGGTAGCTCTTTTGCACTTGTTAGACGGTCTTCTGTTGCCTGCTTAAATATATCCTGAAAAAGAACAAAACACCTGGTTACCAACTATAATAAATCAAGTGAGTAAAAGAAACCTTTTCAATACATGACAAAAAAGGCACTAATAAATCTGAATTCAGTTTATAAGGGCACAGTCTAAGTGCAGAGTTAACACTGCATCAGTTACAGAAAGTTCCTCAAATACATTTCAAATATTCCCACTCTGAAGAATAAGCATCAACGTGCATACTTACCAGATGGGACAATCATAATCACTATACTGTCTACACTAGCTGAAGTCCTGATAATTCCAAAGATTTTATCCATTTCCAACCTTGTCAGCAGCCTAACCCTGAAATTTTATTTAACACAGGAAAAACAGAGATACCATAAATTCTTTATATTAACAAAAACGAAATTTGCTGTCCAATACAGCATTGCTCAAGAATTTAGTTTGTTCTATGTAGTCATTTTAAATCTCTTGCTAGAATTGATTTCAGAAGCTACATGCTTTGAATAGAAAATCAACTCTAAGCTTTTAGCACTCAATTCCCTTAAAACTAGTATAATATGCTCTCCCAGAAGCAGACAATGCATAAGGCAAGGAAGAAATCAAGACAAGACTGGTCAAAACCCTCCCACAACACAAACATGCACTTAACAAACCTTGTAATCATGGACAATGCGCTCTGACACAGACTTGTCCAACATCTTTTTGTACCACTCTTGCAGTCGTTTGGGTTTGGGTATCTTTTGGTCAGGAGGATGGCAATGGAAGATGTAGTCATCTCCTTCACTTGGTGGGCATGCCCAGATATGTCCAGTAGTATACCTAGCATCATTAGACAAAAAAAAAAGTACATGTGGGTTCTGATGATTATTAATAGATCTTGCTTTCCTCTCTGCCACAAGATGGAGCCACCACAAAGTTGGCTAGTATTACCAGATGGACAACAATTATAGCTCTCCAAGATTTTAATTCTAGTGTTCACTCCAGCTTCATTCGCATAGATAACATTAGCACCTTTTCAATAATTTTTAGAAGTTCAGCACTATATACAGAGTAGCTCATATAAAGTGTACATGTTTTCTAGTCAAGGTAAAAAACAAAGCCTAATGCAGACCTGCAATTGCCACTTGTCAATTAACTAATGAGAAAGATGGAGACTAGGTATTTTATACTAGTAAAATGCAGAATTCTTTTTTCCTTGAGACAGTAATCATTCATTACCTAGCAACATTTTAAAAACACGTTTACTTAAACACACTTCGTTTTTCTACTGTAGATTCCTTCTAACTTTGAAGATCAGTTTTAAAAGGTTTCACAATTATATCTGGGAATAAACAAAACAGTCACTATCAACCTATGCTGTTGGGTATACAATCATAAGTACTATGAAGACAGATGACATTCAAATAGTAGCAGCTGCAGAGAATATAATACCATAAAGATCACTTCTTCATTCTCAGTTCTTCTCTATTAGTTTTTAAAAAGAACTCCAGTAGGAGGAATAATCAGATCTCAAGTTAGAGAAAAATAACCATCCTTGGTGTGTTGAGAAACAGTTCTGCAGAACCCTAACCAAACCCTGGGAACTGCAGCCAGTTGTCATTCCTTCTGCCTGAGAAGGGAGAGATGATATTGCGTGACCAATATTGTTTTCCCCAAATGAGAACCTGATGTTCTCCCATTAGCACAGAGAACAGCATTAAGTAAAACTGAGACTTGAGCTCTATGCAGAAGTCTTTCAGACTCACAGGTCAGAAAACATACACTGAAGAGCAGGAAAGAAAAGTCTAACGTATGCCTTCGAAGTGCATGTATTCATCATAGATGAACGTATCATCTCTCTGAGGTACTGAAGACAGTACGGTACTACCCACCTCTCCATTCCGACTCCCTTAATTTTCTCATGCAGCTACTCTAAACATAGTCCCTAAAAATTTCTTCATGAATAACTCCACCAAACTATACCAGATACCTTTGACAATAGATTGATGTTTACTTCACTGCCTTTTCTACTTCAGTTATCACGGTCATTTAATTTCCACCTCTCATTTCTTCATGTGTTCTGTGCTCTCTTTTGTGCTGTCCCATGTATACTCTCCTCCTTCTAACTCTCCAGTTTCTCACAATTTTAACTACTCCTTCTGCAAGAGATTTCTTAGTAGCCCTGCACAACTGTTAAGAGTTAATCAGTGCAGACAGAATACACTTCTCTCCTCATAAACAAACATGGGTAAGAACTTACTTGCCAGTCCAAAGGAATGACTGGATTAAAGCAGTGGCATTTCACAAGGACTGTACAATCAACAATGTTAGCAAAATTATGGTCCAGACAAGAAGGTTCACTTTTTCTACTTAGACTTGTGGAAGTTTAACAACAGTTTGGAAACTCTTTATATACCTAAAATAACGTGAATCAAACCTCTCCTGAAAAAGCTGTAATCCCCTTTTTGTCTTTTTTCTTTCTCGCTTGTGCACAGGTGTTACCAGTTTATTCTATCACTGGTTCATATTTAGGCACCATATTCTGCGCAATAAGATGTAGTAACTTCATTTGCACTAAGAATTACCTAGCACAAATGTTGCACAGAAGAAAACATTAAAAAAAGGCTTACCCTAATTTCTTGACATATTCTAGATATCCAATTAGTATTTCGTGATAGACAGCAGTCCTCAAGCATTTAGGGCGGAAGAAATGAACACTGTCAAGGTAAGATATATACACTCGCCTAGAAAAAAAAGAGGGCGTGATGAGAAGCAGAGATTTTAAATCAGTTCTACAAATTTATTCACATTTTATATATTTGAAGCACCCAATACAACTATCTTCAAAGCCTCTAACCCTAATTTACCTCTAGAAAACAGCTTTTGATATCCTAGCCTCCTCTCTCTAGAACCATCCAATCCCTCTCCTTAGAATGTTGACAACTGATCCTGAAGTCAACACTGTTTGCCAGCCAGTGACCCCAGTAACAAGTGATTCTAACTGAAATATTCCCTCCAGAAGCTATTTTGTTTCTAGAAGCTAACAGAAGTAACAGTCTTCAGATATGCAACAATGAAGCTCTATGCAGAACCTCAGAAGCTTTACCTAACTGAAACAGTACCAAAATTAAATCAGCTTTCATGCAGCTACTCACCTTTGATTGGGTGGGGGACAGTCTGAGCCATACTCCTGTACATGCATCCCAAAGAAGCACAAGTCTACACCATCAATCTCCTCGAAGGCAAAAAGCGCTTTTGTTCGATAAGGGAAAGACTCTGCCATCTCTCCACTGTCTACAAATCTGCAAATGAGAGCGTAAAAGGGGATTACCAAGTATATTCACATACCAGAGAATGCATATCAGTATGTAAAGACGAGTGCTACTGTAATTTTAGTGTAATTTTACAGTTAAACGCTTACAGACTAGTCAAATATAATGCATCCACTTTTTGCTATGAAAAAGATGATACTCATCACAACTAATATGCTCCTGTAGTACCTGTTTGTCAAGAACTGGTTGGTAGTGAGGTTTTGAATCCAGTCTATTTTCTCCTATATAGTAGCATACAAGCACATTCAAATAGCTTCCCCCCCCAGAAAAAAAAAAGGAACCAAAACTAGAATGGATAGAACATACCTTGCTTTCATTCCTGGCTTCACTTCGACAGTTTTGTCAGATGCATGTACCACCCTAACTGTAACCTCTCCTGCCTCTGGGTGATTTTGTCGCCTTAGGAAATCATTGACTCTGTTCTCCAAGAAGGTACCGAGTCTTGTAGCCGGTAACCCTGCAGGAAAAAAATTCCAGCTCTGAATATATACAAAATTGAACTGTTCGAATGTGATTTCTCTCTTCAGGTGAGAAGCGAAAAGTGACTCAACACATGCAGTATGTTACTATAAATTAAAGCATCATCTCTGAACATGAACACTTCTAGGTAAGGATGAGCTGCCTTTCACCTACAGGCACGCTTATGGTTTAGACGTTATTCAAATGAAGAAAGAATCTGCATCTCAACCCAGTTCCAATCTGTCTTAAAAGTCAATCACAATCAAGGCTCCTCCTGAATAGAAGCTTTTAATTACTTAAACTGGATTACAAGCACTGCTCTCAGACATAGCTAAGACAAGATGTTGCACTTAGAAGTATATTCTGCTTAGAAGTATATTCTGTCTGTAATGTCACACTAGTGAAGTTAATCTCTCCACTTACCAAAATAATCCATTTTGATAAAGAACCACTAAACAAAACTGTCTGTAAATAACATAGTTTGTTCAGAAGTTTGTTCTTCTCAGACAAAATTCAGACAAAAGTACAAGCACAGAGTTAGCTGACAAAACCTAAAGCTGAAAGGGAGTTTAAAGACTTTTGTGGTGTAATGAGGCCTGTCTCACTGATGCTCACCACTCTGCTAGAGTTACATATCTGTCAAGAGCCTCTTCCATTTTCCAACATAACACCTTCCATCAAAGCATCACTGCTATGTTAAGTGCGCAACATATACAGGTTGCTAGAAATAAAATTTAGTTGATAACATCTGTAAAAGAACCCTTGTATTCTTCCAATACTCTCAGTGAATCTATCAAGTTTTGATTTTGGAAAAATGCTGAAACCTTTGAGTATTTGCATTCCATTTCATGAGAACAACTGAAAAGAACTTTTTTTTGACTGAACTGTAAAACCTATCAGTGTCCCCCCCCCCCCAAATTTCAAGGCAATTTGGTCTTGGACAGACTCCTTCCTCTTTTTCCAAAGCAGCACCTTAAAAAGGTAACTGCATAACACTACTGTTAAAAGTTACGTTTGAATCTCCATTCAAACTGGTTGACTGGGGATTTTTTTTTTGAGCAGCTATAGTAAATATTTACTATTTTTAAGTACACTAAACTAAGAAGCTTTTGGAAGACTTGTTTTGTCTATAGAACAGATAGACAGTGATCACACAAATTTCCTCCTGTACTGCCATCACATCAGCTGCCTTGATCAAGATGAAATGTCTATAGCGAGGAGTTTTGTCACCAACTGATGCAGCCTTTGTCTCCATTGAAGCTTTCAAGAACAGCAGCACAGTAACTTCTACATGTTACTGTGAACTTAAGTTAGACTGCAGTCACACTATTTTCCAATGCTATTAATCCTGCAATTGAAATAAAAAGACTACGTATCTTGCACTAGCAGTACTCTAAAACAGTACATAAATCCTGTACAACAGACTATTACCCAAAGGCAGCATCTGAGAATGCAGACATTCTGAACACCACAGAACAGATGTTCAAAACTGACCAAAAGTATCCTCCACCTAACTCAAATAAAAGATTGAAAAAAATGTAAAATGAGCATAAAAGCCACCTCTTCCCCATTCTTAAATTATTTAAGATTTGTTGTGCAAGTGTCATCAGAAGCTTACTTTTAGCAGAGAATTTGTTCTCTTTCCTGGTTCGTCCTGTTTTCTTTAGGCAGCCATCACAGACAAAGCTGAAGCAGAAATATGAGAAAGTGAAAAATGCCCCATATCAGACCATAAGTTCCTTAGCATCTTATCATTGGAAGCAAAATCTTTCACCAGATAAGATCTGGAAAATACCTTAACTGAAATTTGAACTAAAAGACAGAACAGAGAATAATGCAAGCAGAAAGCTTGCATTGAGCTTAGAGATATGGTTTAGTGTGGGCCTTGTTAGAGTTAGGTCAGAGGTTGGACTAGGTGATCTTGGAGGTCTCTTCCAACCTGAACGATTCTGTGATTCTGTGAGAAATGGCCCAACTGTTTCATAGCTACAGTAGGGGATCTAAGCTCCAGGAGGTGCATCTCCTGTGAGCTACCCCTGCCACGACCTGCAAGCTTCAGCCCAGGAAACAGGGTCTTCACAGGCAAGTCTGACAATATTGTTCCAGGAATACTTTAAATCAAATAGTCTCAAATTGCTGTGTCTGATGTAGATGAGATACTGAATTATATAAAGCTAAAGGCCAATCTTTTCTTTCTTTCCGAATTTGATGTTACCCTATATGTTCTGTAAGTTTTTCAGGTGGATATGCAACTTTTTGCATTAGAGAGGGTTTTACCAGACACTTTTAGAGATGCACTAACTCCAGTAAATCTATTATATACTCTACTTAAGGAGAAATTCCTCACCCAGAAGGCCAGATTATCTCATTATGAAGAACACAGATCTGGTGCATTTTTCTTCCACACTCTATACATTCAACAAACCTGTAGAAAGAAAAAAGGGGGCGGGGAAGCAAGGTTAGTAGTACCATTACTTGCTTTTGTATTTTGTAATATATTAATAAAACAGTTCTAGCATTTAGGCTCTTGAGCCTATTTAACATAGGGGACACTCCAAGCTGAGAGCAGCCTCCAGAATGAATTAAAGATGTCAGCTCAAGCCAGGTAGACTATGCAGGGACACATTATTACCATTTGCTTGCCTGACCTTTGCTTGTCATCCACTTCACTCCTTTTTTAAATGAAACCCTTCTAAGGCTCAAACCTGTAAACTGCCTGTTGCTATAATAAAGAAGAAAATTGATTCACAGGTGTCAGAAGCAAGGAACCAGGAGAAATAGTTGGCTGTTAGTTGCCCCACTATGTTTGAAGCCTGTGGAACACTGCAAATCTACTGCAGAAAGGTGGGAAAAAGGAAGACAGTAACAATGTCAAAGACATTTTCAGAATTCTAGAGGTGATTTAAGGACAGCTCTGAACTAAGTTATATTGTTTACTTCACAGATGCTGGTGAATGTAGTTTTCCTAAATACCTAAGGTTGTTTCATGTATCAGGACAATCTGACTCCTTTTGAATACATCTATTTCTAAGTCAGACTGAGAATGAATAGTTGTCATTTATGTAGGGCACATGGTATCATACGGTAAGTTAGGCTTGTATTTTAGTGTTAGGCTGCATCTCCACTATAACAAAGGGAAAGACAAGTTCTGAGTCAAGTTACTATTCTCTCCTTCCCACAGCCCTTGCAAAATAGAAGAATTGGCTGACCCTTATGCCCTTAAAAGGATAGTGTGGGAAGAATATATATCCTTTTTGCTCATTCACTTGAGGATGAAGATAGCATTTTCAGAGTAACAGAATAGGAGTATACTGAGGGAGCACAAAGTGGCTTCAAAAAAAAAAAAACCAAAACATCAGGAATGCAAAGAAAAGCAGCTGAGCCACCACCAGCTTTACTGAATATGCTTACAGTTCTGCTTCCAGAGCAGTGCAGAAGAACCAAATGATTCAAATTTAATAGATCTTTTCCTTCTACCACAGCTGCCTGTAAAATATGACAACTAGAAGAGCCAACAGCACCAAAAAAGCTACTCCCAAATGACCCAATTCAGTTCTGAGACATGCACTTTCTTCAACAGCATTTCAAATTTTGTTATCTGCATTCATTCTTTTGCTGGATCTATATTCAAGACAACAAAATGCACTAATTTCAGGCCATACATACAGCTTTACATTTTTCTTAAGTACAGCTGTGGTAGTTTGGGTTCTCAAGACAGAACGCCAGATACACTGCTTGCTTAGCAGCCCCTGCCGGCTAACGAACAGAGCTACATGAAATTTGGAAGATGATGAAAAACAAAGCTGGTAGTGAACGAATAACATGTCTTTAACAAAAGAGCTACGATGAAATGAGGATCGTTCAAAATGTGACAGCATTACTTACAGTTCAGGGTCCAGTGTATCATTTTTCCTTTTTGAAAACTGTTCTTTGTTTATCGTGCTACAGAGAAACAGGCAATAAAACTCAGTTTTAACACAAGACAGCATATATTCATGCCACACCACACACACCAAAACAAAACCTGCAAGTAATTTTTTTTTTTTTTTTTTTAAACACTAGCACTACAAGGAAGGGTATTTTATTTCACAAAGTGATTGACAACTAAAGTATATACCACCCTTGACTCTGCCCATGGAAAAAAAAAAATTCTCTACAGGACAATAGCTTGTGGAGACCCACATTGCTCCCTTATTCAGTTTTACCACAGGATAAATGGTAACTTGCTGATTCAAGTTTTGGACCAGCTTGATCAGTCTTTCATAGTGAAAGGGCCATTTGATATGCCTCTCTGATATTCTGAAGGCAGAGAATTCCAATCATCTTTCATTACTGAAAAAGCATATCTTATTTCAGATTCCTCTAGCCCTCCTGCTAGATTAACTTCAAAGGAGAAATTTAAGCTTCCAAACACTGCAACCTCAACCCAGCCATCACTTTACACTTCAGCTTTACCTTCCGTCCCAGGTTACTTTTACACCAACCTGGTTCAAAGTAATCCAGAACAATCATACAAGAATACCCAGGGATCTGAGAATTTACCTTAAAGAAAGTGCTGGATAACATGAGACAACTGACACATGCCTCCCTGAGGAGGATCGAATCTGTGTCACAACAACTTGCATTAACCTTCCTATCCTTTTATTTCAGTGTTTATTCTGAATATTGCCCACTGCAGAATTCCCAATTGCTTCAAACTGTACTTCTAGTCACCATATTTTATTAATAAGACGTGACATATATATATATTTTTTTTATTATTATTATTTTTTTTTTTTGGCTTTTCTTCATTTTAACTACACATTATGGGAACAGGGGATGGGAACAGGATCTCTATGCCCCAGTAAAATGAGTTCCTGAGAGAAAGTCTGCAAGTAGGTGAGCAAATATTCAAAAGTATGCTTGCTCCTCATGTGCTGCCTAGTGTTCATTTTCATTACATGACAACCAAGTATTTAAACCAGCTATAAAAACAAAGTACATGAGGAACTGGAAGTACCTTCTTACCACTGCTTTCTCAAAAGTAAAAGAGCTTTTGTTTGTTTTAATTCTTAAAAAAAAGAAATTTGTAGCCAGCATCTGTTATTTCCAAATGTAGCACAAAAACTGAAAAGCATTCTGTTCTGCCTTCTACCCCAAAACAAAGGTTTGAGACAAACCATGCCAACTTATGTGTATGAGATGGATCATATTCTCTCAGTGGCTAAGCAAAATTTTATATACAAATTTGATGTTTACTTATATATATTTACATGTACATAGATACTCGCTTTTCTCATATGTAATTACCTCATATCCCAAATCTCATACTAATAAAACTGAACAATATTGGTTAAATCTTGTGTCTTTGCTTCTAGCAGAGTAGCAATCCATACTGTCCACAGGGACCTGGCCCATTACACTGACCAGCATACTAATATAATTTCTTTTTCCTTCCAGAACAGCAGATGTACTTACATCTTCCCAAGCCCTAGTGGATTCTTTCACAACTGCTCTAGATACATATGTAAGCGTGACCAAAAGTTGCTAACGTGCTGCTAAAGCCAGCTTCTACTTACAGCAAAACTCACCTCAATCTGTCCAATTACCAACTTTGACAACTCTCCCTTTAGCTTCAGACTTTCCTTAAGTTCCCCTCTTGCTTCTATCCACAGAGTTCCTGCAATGTCCTCCCCCAGAAGAGCTTTCTTTAACAGCCCAAAATCTTCAGAGCAACTGCTTGGCATTTATGATATATGTGCCCCTCAAGGGCTTCCTTAGTCTCCCAAAATTCCGTTTCAAGATTTCTGGGAGAGGTATAAGGAGGGTACAGTGGAATGGAAGACTGTCCCAGCAATTTGCTACTGCCATGGAAAAGGCAAATAAACTCATCCACAGCCTTTTACCATTATCTGCTCAACAACTGCACAGCATTTCTCATAAGCAGATGGCACTCCAGCACTAAAATATCTGAATGGCAAAAGGAGGTTGGCTGCTTCTGACTTAGATGAAAAGCAATCTGAAGTTGAATACATGTATGAATACCCAGTCTATAAGCAGAATAGTACATTCAACTACTTCAAACTATGTCACCTACCTGCCTGCAGGCATGGTTCTTTTTCTGCATTCAAGTACTTTGACATTTTAGTCAGAAAAATAGTGATTCTCTTCTCTCCCCTCTAGTGGTATAGTTGCAATTTCTTTTTCCTCACTACGGTTGAGTCAGTCCAGATTTTAAAGATGAAATTTACAGCACAAGTCTAGGCTTTTACAAAAAATATCTGGTCCTCCCCTATACTGGCCTAGGAATAGCGGGGGTCACCTAAAACTTAACTCCTTCCCTTTGAGAAAGCACTTTAGACCGTGACACAGTTTATGAATGCATAACCCAAGCAAACTCAAGTAACTTACGTTTGAGGTTGTGAAGGGTCATCTCCCAGAGAAACGCTCTCCCCTTGGATTTCGTTGAAGCACTTCTCACAGAAATGATACCTGTCAGCAAGAAGGCCATATTTGGGTGAACTGCTCCGTCCACACAACACAGCCCAAGCCAAGCAATGGAGCCACCAATCACAGCAGGCCAAGGAAGGGACAGGAGCAGAGAGCAGGTCATCAACGGCGGCAAGGATATTCAATGATGCAGATTTATGGGCCCCACATTGTTTGGTTGGTTTTTTTTGTTTGTTTTGTTTTTGGTTTGTTTGTTTGGGTGTTTTTTTGCGCAATCAAAGCCAAGTGCAGACAACGACAAGCATGAAGGAGAAAAAATACACGCACGAACAGACAAAGAAATGGGGGTTTGCAGGACAAACACAAGAACATAGAAGCAAGACAAGACAACACAAAGCAGAAAGCCAAGGCAAAGCACAGATTAGCATTAAATCTCTCAAATGGGTTCTCAAGCAGCAAATGATTAAAGCAAATTAAACAAGTAGTCCATTTTAGCATACTCATACCCTCTTCATTTTAATAATCCATGCCACATACAGCAAAGAATTAAAATGAAAAAGGGGAAAGAGCAGAAAGAAGGAAGAACTGCTACTCTGATGTATGTATCAGCAGAGCAGTTCTGTTGGCAAGAGGATCTGCAGGACACCAATGGAAGAAGAATAAGTCTTCCATCTTAAATGTGTAAATGCTGAAAGGCCACAGGATTCTCTCCCAGTTGAAAGGGGAAGCTAAACATCAGAAGCTTAAAGAATAATAAAATCTCTCCTCAAAATCTTTCAGACAATTATAGAACTGTCAAACTGTATGTTAACTAAATACCTAACATTAACCACACACACAGTTCTTCCACAGCCCAGTCTGAGTATAGAACAGTGTAAGTATCAGTATAGTAAGCATCGTAGAAAGGTTTCATTTACATTTGGAAAAAAAAAA
>VXAA01003760.1:67486-103856 GCA_013399115.1 Anseranas semipalmata | reverse complement strand
CCCCCCCCCCCCCCCCCCGCCTCAGATCACCAAGATCTAAAGGCTGACCACAGAGCAGTCAAACCTTTGAGCGGGGATGCAAAAGGAGTAGCCAAGTGTCTACAGAACGCAGAAATAACATTTGGATTTTGTTTTTCATTCCTTATTTTAAGGACAGCACAGCCAACGGCAGCAAACCTGCGGGCTCGGTGCCCCAGACGTAGGCAGCATGCACTGACCTGGTTCATGGCCCCAGCCTGGCTTAGCTGTCCAGGGTGCTGAAGAGGAGGGGTTTGCCGGGGTCCCATCGGCGACAGCTGCATGTTCATCTGGCCAAACTGATTCATTCCTGCGCGTTTGTGCCAAAAAAACATTTATGAACAAAGGCCTGAATTCTCCTTTGGGCACCATTCAACATTTGGAGACGGAATGCTGTCAGTTTCTTCCCAATTTCTTTTTTTTAATCAACTAGTTTTCAAGCATGCAATACAGTAATGGAAATATCTCCTCCTATCGAGCAGTTACATAGAACAATTTTAAATATCAAGTGTCCAAGCTACCATACTCCTTCAGAACAGACTGGCTTTTTTTCCCCTGAAAGACTTGTTTCCACATACAGCTTCAGATAGCTTGCATTACCTTAATTGTTAGAAACTTGCTTCTTGAATTCCAGACTGTAAATCTTCACTTCCTTAAGTGCCTTTTATGTTGGCTATAATGTTTCTTGTACACATAACAGAGGTTCTACCCCTCTCTTCTGAGCAGTAATTCTCACCATCCTCCCTCTGCTACAGACACATCCTCATCCAAGCTGACTAGCTTGCCATGTCTGACTGGCCCCCACCATCTTATGTTCACACAATTGGAACTTCTGAAAGCATCAAGTTCTCCATTTAACAAAGCACGCAGCTAACAAGCAGCTTAAACTCCCATGATCATGAAACACCATTATGCACGTATTATAAAGTATAGAAATCTCTTTCCTTGGTCAAATGGGAAAATAGCAGGTGAAACAAAGGCTACAACACTTCAGCAAGAGCTGCCCAATTGCAAGATTCCTTCAGAATCACAGTAGGAAGTTTTCTTCCAGTATTTACCTGGCTGTGCCTGCATGCGGTTCATCATCTGGTTTGGCACATTGGCACGTATCAGCGTTGGGTCAGGAAGAGGACCATCTGGAAAAAAAAATGTTGCAATGACATTTGGACACCACCAGGTTTTACCCACCAAACATGTTAATGACAGCTACACACTAAAATCCACATAAAAATGCACGAGCACTGTCCAGGAATTCTAAACACTCTTAAAATAAGAGTCTCCGAAGTGTGGACCAAAAACCAGAAACCTCCTCGGAAATATAAGCATATCCCTTTGGCAAAAATGTTTTGACTTAGAGCCAGATTTTTAGACATTGAGGACAAATATGAAGTATGTTATCGAGGTACAATGACAAACTAAGCAGCTCACGAGCATTCCAGGCCACAGGAACTTCTGTAGACCATTCTACGCCATTCCTGCACTTCTAGATTGAAAATGCTATGAAAACTATATGGTTCAAAGTATTTATCAAAACTCTGAAGTCTGATAGCTACTGACGTACATGATAAATAACCAAAATGTCACATTTACGGCTGTAGGTCAACTTTCTAAAGAAGTTACAGCAAATAAATTCACAGGACTAATCTTAAAGGCCTTTCTTGCAGCTTGGTAATGCATCTCAGTATATCCAGTTCTGACTTCAAGCATGAAAAGACCCAGGACTGGATTTAACAAGATACATTCATATTTAGAAGGGAGGAAAGAAACACAGATTAAGCTTCTTGTAGCATAATGCTGGAACTACTGGATCATTATGCAGTGTTAGAAAAAAAAAAACAGGAAGTTTTTTGCTTCCTCAGTTGATACTTCCAATTTTGACCCTATCTTCTTAACACAACTTATTAGTGTCATTGACAGCTATACATCTGTTCACATTATCTGTCTTAAGAACTCATTTCTTAACTGTGAAGTAACTAAGAACATGCAAGACTGAATAAATCAAGGAGAAAAAGTTTCCTTCTCAGAAGAAAAGGAAACTCTCAGGAGAGTGTCATGCAGGTGGGAAGGGCAGAGCTCTATGAAGTATATTTGCAGAGCTGTTGCACTTGGTTTTAAGAAAGACTATTTCAGTCTCTAGAGCTGTCAGTCCAGAATCACATACAAAAAAAAGTCACCCTAAAGTAGATTTTGGTTGAAATACTTTAAAATATTAGTTCTCCTATATAGTTAAGTCATAGAATACAATGCCATTTTATTTAGAGAAATGCACAGATTAAAATCCTGTATTTTGATTATCTAAAGGACTTAACCTGAAAAGCAAGATTACAGTACCAGCAGATGCCCCTACCTATTTTTAAGGAGAAATATCACCTGCAAAAATTAGTTATCTGTTTTTACCTCTTACCCAAATAAAAATACTAGATACCTAACAAGGTCTCATCACTTTCTAATGCTGTAGAGAGACATACACTTTTTAGCAGCATTACAGTTTTATCATTAACTCCTCTCCAAAGTCATTTTTCTTCTAATTATACAAATGCCTGGGTAGAAGGGAACTTAATAATAATCTGTTTAGCATTAGGAGGGTCAACTCAAGTAACAGAACTACCGTGTAACGGAAGACGGCTACATGGGGAAAAAAATGAAGCCTGTGTTTCACTGCATGCTGGAAAGGTCATTTGTCCAAAACACAAAAGGGGCATGGAACAAGCACTACCTAAACACTCGTAGGTATAAATATAAACTGGAGAAGCACTCCAATTATCAGACTCTGCTTAGCAACAAACAGTAATAGTGATGATGATTTTAAATACCACACAATTAAATATTATGAAAATATATTCCTTTTGTAGTAACAGGTTATCTTTAAATCAATTACTTTTAGAGGTGAATCTAATGATACTGAAGCTCTCCAATGTTAAGAATGCAACTTGGTTTCCCTTCCATCCAGCCTCAAAGCAAGTGTAAAGGTTTAGAATATTTCAATTTGCTCCCAAGACTGAATGATTTCACATGATCTATGGTCACTGCTTAATAAATAAGCAAGGCAAATACTTTGCAAGTACTTCTAAAGATGAGGAAGTTCAGTTTAACTTTGAGTAAGCCAAGTACCTGTGAAACAACGAGGGCAAAATGCTCACCCGTCTACCAGACGGCACACAATTGCCCTGCACCAAGTAGTAAGTAACCCAACTGTTCTTACTTGCAGACATCCCTGGCTGGGGTTGTCCCATATTGGGCCCTTGATTCATGGGAGCCTGTGGCATGCCCGGAGCATTTGGTATCATGTTCTGCTTCTGCAGCCTGGTTCTTCGCTTTTCCTCCAACTCCTTCTGAATCTTATAGATCTTCTCAGCTAGCAGGTGATAGTACTCTGCCTGTTGGGGAGGAACACAAGTCAGGAAAGGAGAGGAGACGCATGCTAAGTAAAGGCAGCAGGTCACAGTAATCAAAGCTTGGAAAACATCCTTCCCGCACGCACATTCCAGCTTGGGAGGGGGGGAAGCTCTCCCTTTGCAGGGGCTGCCAGGGAAGTTGGAGGGCAAAAATAGGCACTGCTCAAGGCATTTCTGGCAACCGTAAGGGCACCGCGGGAAGTTTTCCTTCTCATTTCTGACACTTCTTGAGAGACCCACAACAAGGAGCTTCATGCTGCCTTCACGAGACCCCAAACAAGTCTCAGGNCCAAGCAAGTCTCGGGCACAGCACGACAGGCACCACCCCGAGTCCTATCCAGGCAGAAGCCCACAGCTGGCTGGTTCCTAGACCCAAGACAGCACAGCCCTGGAACATGCTCTTCCTCAGCCTGGGACGCTCATCTGTGCTTCCACTCCTCCTCCCAGTTTATACCACGTGAGATCAGAAATACACAACCAGATGACAGAGGACAGCATCTCACCCTGCTATTTGCCGATTCATACATATCCCCTTCCACCTTCCGAGCGTATGCCACCAGATTCTCCATGCGACGATCCTTCAGCGCTGCAGGGTCAGGAGTGGGAAATATGGCTTGGACTCTGCAGAAAAAGCACGCAAGCTATTAGGTTGCCTCCAAACCAGGACCTCAGCACTAACCCAAAGCGATGGGCACACAAAGCAGCAAGCAACTCTTCCGACAGACTGAGGCACTGCCGCTGCTCCCAGGTTGACACTCGCGCTGTGCTGATGGCCTGAGTACGGAGTGGAACGCTTCCAGTGCAACAGCCCCAAAGCAGCACGTGCAGCTCCATGGACAACAGGCAAAGCAAGAACACCTCTGTCAGGCTTCTGCTTTCCCTCCTCACTGATGCTCACAAAACTCACACTCTGGCCCCTTGTTTTGATATTAGCTACTCACAATTTATGAACAAGATGATTTCGGAGATCCTGAGTAATGTCTTCATGCCACTGCTTTCGAATTCCAGTATTGGATGGTTGAGCTGTTGGCATAGCCCCCAAACTGGCAACATTGGCGCTTTCACTCATCATAGAGCTTCAAAAACAGAGTAAGAATTTGAGGGTGGAAGTCCAGCCCAAGCTTAGTCATCTTACAGTCATAGCCTCTTTTAGAATCATGTTAGGACAAAGTGCTAGTTCAGCCATTCCCTAATCAATGGACAAACTGTGCAGAAATAGCTGCACAGACACCAAAACAACGCATCCCTCTCAGGATTAAAGAGGACCGTGAAAGAGTACATGCTGTGCTACCCAAGGATTTTGAAAACTGGAACAAAAGCTAGAAAATCCACAGGGAGAGATAACAATCAATGGAATTTATCCCACTGTTTATTCAAGAAGTGCCATGAGACTGTTAAGCACAAGGATCACTTTTACACCTCAGTGACTAACTCGCCCCTTAGCCCCACTGCAGCACAACAGCACATTTGTGATATGGCATCCTAATCAGTACAGGCACCAGTGCTTCAGATCTACCCAGATACTAGTTAACATCTGTAACCTCTACCGACTAGGAAAATCGGTTTGCAAGCACCGAGTGCCGAAGTTAAAATGGACACCAAGATTTCTAGAAAGGATAAGAACAGAGATATCCCAACCACAAGGCTTCTTTGCCAACTGTCCTTAGCAGCAAGGGTCAGCTCAGCCCCTCTCAGTATAAGCACGCAATATCCTTACACACACCCCCATTGCCTTCATCTCATTTATTACAGGCAATCATCAGCCTTTGCAGCTCAACAAAATCACTGGCTTGCAAAGATTTATTCAACTTACTTTTGGGAATTCATGGTTGAATGTAACATTGAGTCAGGCAGCAGACTGGGGGTTTGAACCCCTACTCCTCCATTCACTCCCATTGGATTTGCACCTAGAAAACAAAGTATTAAATGAACAGCCTACCTACTATGCAAGATCAGGAATTGTTCAGCAATAACAATGGTCTAGACTTTCAAGTAGTTTGATTTTTGTGAAAGGAGTTTAATTACTCTCTGCTCTCTTTACCACTTACCTTCTCCCTTTTACCAAATTAAAGTCTGAGACGCACTATTGGTGACCTCCAAGTGAACCATCATGCAATATTCCTCTTCTGCACACCTTCCTGAACTTCTCAACAAAAACAAGCAATTTCCATTTGCTGCCAATGTTATGTATGAGTGTCCTTGCCTGTGACTCTCTAACTAAAGGTCCATTATTACAAACCACTTCTGTTGTTTGCTTAGAAGTTTTTTCTGCGATTCAGAGGCTTAGGATAGATATTCAAAGGCTTCAAAAACAAAGCATCAGCTACAACCTACATCTGGCAAGGCTCCCTCTCACTTGTTCCATACTTAGGGATCCTGCAACTAGCTCCAATGTTTGTACTAAAAAGGAGAGAAAACTGACAAACCTTTGCAGGAAAAAGCACTAGTAATTTATGTACCAACATCTCCTTTTCTGCATCACAGTAGATCTCAAGCACCATAAGAAGTGCCTATGCACCACAGTTAAGACTCAAATAATGAAGAGAAATGCAGTGTATTTCTGCCTGGAACTTCTGAATAGATCACTTTGTGAAGCTGAGTAGCATGAAACCCATTACCAGGCTTTACATGTATTTAGGACATCTGAATCCTACAGAATCCATACTTCAAGCAAAATTAGACACTGCATACAAGAGAAATCCACTGAAACTAAGTTTAGCAAGTCTAATATCTCAGTCAAGTGTTTAACAGCCTTTTCATACAGCTTGCTGCAGCCCTTCCCCCCGGGCCTAATCACTTTTATCCTTCCCAAATTCATGTTGCCATCTGAGAGCAAGCTGCTGTAGAAGACAACTGTAAACCTTTGCTTTAGCTCTCCTTTTGCAACCGCCAGAAACAATTTATTTCATCTACTTAGGACTGCATCTCTTCAAATCAGAGTCCTCACCAAATCCTGATCCTTCTTCTAAACTAGTTGTCATGCAGCCCACAAGCTGATGATTCCCACCTCAGCTGTTTTAATTCCCACTCCTAATAATGAAACAAGTCAAAAGTCTACACTCTCCGTGGTTGTCCTTTCTACATTAAGCTCCAGTTCTTCACCCTCCAAGAACTTTTTTTTTTTTTTTTTTTTTTAAATCACTGCTACAAGGAGTGCCCAATAAGAAGGCACAGGCCAAACCCTCTGTGTCTCTAAATTAAAACAAAACAAAACAGAGAACCAATGCATTTCAAAAATGGATTACACATTCCTTTCAAACTCTCAAGCCCCTTACTATAACATTTTGGAGCTTCTAGAAATTCATTTATTTGTATAGCACTAAGGTACAGTAGAAAAACATATTTTATCTACTTGTTCTAAGACTAAGGTCTGAAGAGTTTATTTAAAAAAATGCTTTTCACACTGGAAGGGAAAGTTTTAGCAGAATACAAGCTGCCATGTGACCTATGAGGATCAGTTATCTCATTAACGAGTCTGCTTTACCTAACAGTCTTTTCCCGAGTAACTCAGGAGTACGATGTTCTTTGGTGCAGAAACAGCACATCAAAACTGCAGCCTGCAACCAGCTCCTTACTTGGCAACATCTCAGTCCTCCCCCATTGGCACACTCCTGTGCATACACAGCACTCATTCCATTCAGAAGTTTGTCATGGGGCATATAGGCTCGACCACTACAATCCCATACAAGCATGTGATAACGCATACTAGCCCATCTTTCCACTTTCCAATTAAAAACCACTGTTGTTTAAGCAACTCAAGCTAACAGCTGAGGGTGAAAAAAATTCCTGTGATGCAATCTCAAGCTATCAGTATTGGATTTGATGATTAAAGGTTACTTGATTGGACAACAATGACAGCCAGGGTACAATTAAACACTTCAAATTAAAATTCTTATGTAGTCTTTTGTGATTTTGCAATAAGAGACACAGCTTACAGTTACACGAGTCCAGATGACAAGATCCAGAGAGATAGTTTGTACATACTACCTTACACATTTTTTAAACAAACATTACACATCTGAGATACAACTGTACAATGCTGCACTCTGAGTGACAAGGAAGCACACTTGAATGCAGGCATTCTAATGCATGCATTTCCAATTAAAAACGCCAAAACCTGCTGAAACTGGCATAACAGTACAACTATAAAGCTACAAAACAACAATAAATAAAATTCTTTGGAAGATTAGTTCTCTGAAAAAATCATTTTTTCCTCAAAGAAAACACTTTTCCCAGAAAACTTGTTTTCCAAGGGAAGGCATTTGGGTCCTCTAATGTCCCCACGGAGCAGCTTGATGTTTCAGGTCTAAAATAATGCAAAGGTATACCTTTTGCAAGTTAACTATCTGTATTCTGGTACTAGGTAAGAAAATTTGCATCAGATATAGCACAGGGAAGTTGCCTGTAGTTTGCATTTTAACACAGACAGATCTACTTACTCATAGGATTCATAGGGCGCAGACCCTGGGGCGACTGTCCTTGTTGCTGATTCTTTACTTGAGCCTGAGACTGTGTCTGCATCTGGTTCCCTTGATAGGTCAGTCCAAGGGCTGCGTAGGCTCTCTCGATGGAGCTGGGGTCTATCTGACTGGTAGTGCTTATGCTGGGCGTTGTCTGCTGCCCCACACCAACCGAGCCAGTATTTGCAAGCCCTACTGCAGCTCCTCCCAGCAGCGCTGGAAGAGACATACCAAAGTTAGTAAAGACAGCAGGAGGTAGCCAAAGAAGTCCACAAAAACAGGGAAAAGACGACTTTACTGGCTGTTCAGAAGCAACATCTCCTTCCAGGACTATGCAGATAAAAGGCCAGGTCTGGAAAAGTTGAAACAGGGAGACAAACTTTGACCCAACCAGTCATTCCGAGAACATGCTGTTTTCCCTCTGAGCGGCTGAGAGAAAATCCCACACTGACTATTTAAGGACATCTGTTTGCTCAAAACTGAGAGCAGAGGCACCCCACATCACAGAGGTAGAAGGGTACAGCTCTTCAACAGCTATTATTTTTTTTTTAATTATTATTATTTTCTTAAAACAAGAAATATCCCAGTTGACATCAGTCATGAGAAGAGCCCAAAGCAACATTAAGGGGCATGAGAAAGCATACAGGTAACACGATGACAGAAATCTTGCAAATTTTGGCAGGAAGACCAATGGGGACAGAAAGTGGAGGGGGAAAGAAACATGATGCAAACAGAGGATGAAGAGAGAAGAACAAAGATCATCAGGTCTGAAATGGCACAACCCTCTCTGCATATACATGTCTGTGTTCAGAAGTTCATCAGGCTCAAATAGGTGGTAGAGAAAAGCAGATCAATTGGTTGAGAGCACTACGGTTCTTGTTCACCCTTCCCACTCTCCCGCTAGGAAAATCCAATAGATTTAGAAGTTAGAAAGCTTCCACAAACACTAGCTATCAGAGACAGGATAATATTCTGCCGCTCCAAAGCAAGAAAAAAAAACATATTACATATTCCCAGGTCCAAGAGCATCACCACTACCAACTGGGTTCAATTAAGTTTAACTCCTAACACACATTTTATTGTTTATCCAATACAAGGAACTTCCTAGTAGACTTACATTGTTGGTTTCTTTTGTCCCCAGCATTTTTGAGAGGCAAACATACAGGACAGTCATGTCTCGTACAGTTCTTCCAGTGCGAGATGATTTGTCGGGAAGACGCACAATGTGCCACTGAAAAAGGGCAGGGAATGAAAAACCTTTACAAACTACTGCCAGCATCTCCACATGGTCAACACAATCTGGGTAGACACACATCTACATCACAGTTCTGTAAAGGATTACTTTAAATAGTTCAGTACTAACTAGCCCTGAAAATTTAGCTAGACTCCTTCAAAAGCTACTGGCTCAATTAAAGCTTGCTTGGAAGCTCTATGTTATACATTCAAGCCTAGCTCAGAGGATAACACCATCAGGGACTGGGCAGATAGAATCAAGCAATTACGATGCCAGCAACTGGCACAACCTAGATGAGGTACGGTGCCAAAAAGATAGCACACATTTTCCTTGGCTACTAGGATAAATGGAGTTCTTCAGTGCCAGAAGCAGCTTAACTCCTGGCTAGTTGTTGCTTGAGATTTCTCCCATTTAGGGGAAACAGTCAGACTCCTGCTTGCAGATTCCTCCTTTGTGTCTGCCCTTATCAGAAAACAGCATCCAAAAGGTCCTGCAGTGAGTTACAAAGTTGAGCAAAACATCTTCATTCATTTATTTGTGTTATCTTGCCTTAACTTTTAAGACTCGGAAGTCCGTAATTTGCATTCCTAAGGGGACAGACAGGTTAAAAAAATTCAATTTCCCAAGCCACCCACTTGTTCTCCACCTCTTACTAGGAGCCCTTCTGGTCTTGCAAAGGTTGGCCACATCTGTATAACCATTCCTCCACTTACCCTGGCAAGATTTGCCAGCCTGACAATGTGTCATGTGGTTCAGGACATTCTTCATGGTTCGGCAATGAGGGAGGTTGCACTGTCGCACCTCACCGTTTGCCTGTTCTCGCCGCTGACACTTGTGAGCGTGTAAGAGGAGAACTAGTTGCTGCTGAATGAGCTTGCGTTTTTCTGGATCTGCTGTTGGTGCTCCAGATCCCATTCCTTGTGAAGCTGCTGGCCCCATCCCAGCTTGCTGAACTTGGGGAGCCTGCTGCTGGCCCTGGAGGAGGCAGAAAGGAAGTGTCCAGAAATAAATCTATTTAAGAATAATCTATTTAGCATGTAAACACCAAAAAGTAAAAAAAAAAAAAAAAACAACTATGAAGAATGACTACATTGCATGAGCAAGGGAATATCCCATCTATCTGTGGCTCTGGATGACCCAGGTTAAACAACCTCTCAACAACAGTGCTAGCAAATACTTATCTTGCCAACCACAATGTCTTCCCCATATCACACCCTCCTATTTCTAGCTCTTGCCTTATAAAAGGCCACCAGAATTTAACTTTGCACATGTTCACAGGTTCATTTGTGATGCTAGTCCAACTAGAAAATATTAACAGCACTTAAACCTCAAATCTTCTTGTCATTTTGGAGACTAGAAAATTGCATCCACAATTCCTGCATTAGTGGAAGAAAGCACCTTTTAGAATGAACAGTTTTCCCCCTCCTGTGGGACTCCTAGAAAAGGAGAATGAAGGGGAAGTTTGGGAACCTTTTACCATTGGGAAACTTGCACATACACACTCAGAAAAAGCATCTGCTAGTTTCTGCTAGAGATGAAGCACAACTTCAGCATAATACATAGCAGAGAACTGACGCCAAGTATGGCAACACCTAGTACTTCTTCCGTACTTCTGTTTATGTCTTCAGACTTTGCATTTCTTCCAGGTGAAATGTGAGAAGCACTCAGCAAAGAAGAGAGGCTCAGGGACTCTATGCTGCTTGTCTCGCTTCAGTCCAACAGCCTTCTGTTTCTAACAGGCTCTTCACTTGCAGAGGGTTTTAGGGAATGTTTCTAAAGATCTCCCGTATTTTTATTTTTTTTTTTAGAGCTCAACTACCTGCATTCCTAAACCCCTGTTCTTCCATAGCTCTTCAATATCAGTATTAACCTTTCATTTTACAAGGAGACATTACCAGTTACTCAGCCCCCTCACGGTTCTTCTATGCTCCAGTATGACCCCAACTGCCTTTTTTGCAGTTTTAGCCTTTTTTGCCTAAATGACAACTGAGATAGCAGCAACTTCTCATTCCTAGGCCCAGCAGGGTAGTAACTCAACTTCAAAAAGAGTTATACACTTGGCACTGTACAGAAGTTTGACAGCTGGGTTACTGAACAGCAAGTTTTGGCTGCTTCTTTATTGGTTCACACAACCAATTGGTTGTGCTAGGATTCTAGTGTTTCATACTAAACTTAAAAAAAAAACTAAATAGAACTCACGGGATTGAGCTCTCTAATTCAGAAGCACAAAAGTTACCTGGAAGTGTTTTTTCAGCAAGTTACTAAGATTGAGAGACTGAACCCCAGGGAGGTGGAGAAAACAACAAAATTTGAAGCAATGAGAAACACAAGCTATATTCAGAAAAGCAATTGTTTCACAAACAAGAATATATAGATATGAAAAAACAGTAGGGCAATGTTATGGGTCTTCCCCTTAATCAGTTTAAGCTTTCAGAACAATGAGGCAAACACATTCAGCCATTGCACTCCTAGAACATAGCCACTAGTGCTAAACTCAAGCTAAGGAATCTACTGTTAATGCTCGTCATTTATAAGCTTGGGCCGTCCGCTCTTCCCAGCACTCACCTCCCCTTTCTTCGAGCCCTGCTGCAGTAGCAGTGTTGGAGGGATAGGGGGAACGACAGGGCTACTGCACCAACATCAGGAGCACGGCGCTTGTGCGTGTGAGAGCGCAACAGGAACAAACACACAACTGGGGCTTCTAGGCACTATCACACGTTTGAGAAGAAATACTTCTCTCTCCCAAAAGCATCAGTGAGTACAAGCAGGAAAACAACCCTCAAGATGAATTTACACTGAGAAGGGACCCAGTGAACCAACCACAAGAAAAGGGATTGGAGAGGAGAGCAGAGGTGTCCAAACAGGTAGCAAAGGTCACTCCAGATAAGGAGCTCCTTTTCATTTCCTCTGCTAACAGGGTTTGAAAGGCAAGGAGTAGAGGTGCAGCTTATCAACTGAGGGAGCAACAACCCAGCCCTCTTCTCCATAGCAGTCCTTTCAGGAGCTGAAGTGCATCGTGTGTTGATTCAGAGCATACATTCACACTGGGTATGACAGTTGCAAAACTTTTAACATGGCAGCATCTGAGCACTGCACGTTGCTCCACTTTGGTCTGCTATAATATTTACTGGAGACACCTTTCATTCTACTTACCATGTTAGGCATTCCTGCTCCAGGAACTGGCTTCTTGTCCATTGGAAACTGTGGTAAGCTATTTTGCAGTCCAGCTTTATTCTGCATCTGAGGTCCAAGACCACTGGCTCCAATCTGCTGCCCAGTATTCTGACTATATGGCTGACCATAAGGACTGGGATTGCTCATCATTCCCATCTAGGAATTAAAATGGCAAGATGTTCAAGTAAGATAATGTAGTTCACAATTCCAAAGGCAAATGAACACTTCAAAGGAGCAAGAGCGATCAAAGCCATGAAACAGCTGCAATGCCATACTGATCCACATGCTTCCCTTGCTCCCTCTTGTGCATGTATTGACACCCACCACGCCGTATCAACTCCTCAACCTGAGCGTTCCTATAAACAGAGTAAGGCCAAATCTATCAACCGTGAGGTCAAGTCTGTCAGAACTGGCCAAATTCTTTCATTGTAGAAGATTTTGTTCAACAGATTTCTCATTTCAGCTTTCTCAATCACAAATCTGTACCACGCTCTATGTAACTCAAGTCTGGAAGAATTCTCCCTGCATCTGTCTAGAGTCCAAAGGGGGAGACATACCACCTTCATTCGTATCAGCAGGGTTTATCCCAAATACCTCCTACCCAATTGTCAGTACTCCCACAGCTCCTCTCCAGAGGATCATAACAATGCATGTCTGCATTTTCGGTACACAACAGTTTTCAATTTAAGAATACAGGCATAGGTAACACCACAGTCACACAGTCACAGTAACTTGTTTGCAGTGAGCAGTACTCCAGGACAAAGGAGATGGTAGAAAGGAATGCTGCAAACAAAACAAAGCTATTGAACCACTCATCTATAGGCGAAGCAGAGTCGTATTTCATACAAGTTACATGTTCCTTTCGGCACTGTGCATCACCTATTTGCACATTCAACAGTTTTAGCATACTGGAATATATGGTTTGTTGCCTTGGAGTGCTCCAGAACCTAAAGAACAGTTAGCATCAACCTTGCCACTAAAGTTGTTTGTTCCATAACTTTTTCCATTGTATTCCCATCTATTTTTCATGGAAAACTTGGCCTTCTAAGACCAGAACAACTAGCAGAGGACCAGAAAAAGTGGAGATTTTTGTTAAGATTACCAAGCTCTCACCATTATTCAGGCAAGATCCTCGAGGAGCCATAACTCACAACAATAAAACACAAAAATACTTTAAAGAGCTGTATGTTTCAATTCACATTAGTATTTGCCTCAATGTTTTCTGTTTGACACTTTTTGGTTCAAGTCTGAGCATTTCCCTGGATCCCCAAACGTCCATATGAGCTCCTAGGGCAGGTTGCTTTCCAATCACTCCTCTATTTGCTCTCAGATCTCCTTTTCCTAGTAGAAGCACCTTGTTTCTGCTCCTCACCAAGCCTCTCCAATGGGCACAGACAAGTAACCCACCAGGCCAGAGATTTCGCGTGATTAGCCAAGTTTTCCTTCTTCAGGCTGTTAACTTCTGTCAATCCTTTATAATGGCCTTCAACTTGCATTTATAAACTAAAGCAGGATCAAAGCCATGCTACAGGAAAAGGGGTAAAAAGACTCACTAAAAACCCTGCCACTTTAGATATCTGGTAAGTGAATTCCCTTGAGGACAACCCCTCTCTCGCCTCACAAGCAATAACCAGGATCACACAGCAGTAATTCATTAGAGAGTAATGAAAAGAACCTCTACAAATGGCAGATAAATTGTGCAACGATCAGGAAGAACTACAAGTGCTTCCTTTGTCTCCTTCAGCACTGCCACCGCCATGTCTCAACTGCAATGAATACACCCACGGTGACCAATCGTGCAGCTGCTGCCAAAAGTGATACAGGTAAGGCTCCAGCCCTTCCTGCCTCCCGCTGAAGATCAGTAAGGTCTCCTGTGCAAGCTGGACGGAGAACAAATGTGTAGGGAGTCAAACACATTGGTATCTCTGAGGACACTTTCCCCATTGTCACCACTGCCTCGAATTGACCAACAGGTTCAAGACTCACTGGAGGACTGACTGTGGGAACTACTGAAGAAAAGAAGGTGTGTTTTCCTGTAAAGATAGCCTGATCCCTTTGGTTCCAGAAAGGGTGAAGTCAGGTGCATCTCAAAGAATGGACATTTCTAAGCAAAGTTTTAGGTTCATTGAATTAATATTCAGCTCCCAAAGTTGGCTATAACCAGAGTACACACTGTTTATAGGACCTGCCATAGCATAGACTATGTTGGCCATCACTAACACTGCCCCCATTCTACAGCTTATGCTGCTACCAGCCTTAAAGAAAACCAAAGAATTCAGATTTGAAGGTTCAAGGCACATTTTCACACCCTGATGTCACATAGAGAAATCAACATGCTCACCTTCGACAACTGGGGACTTCACACTTTGATACCAAGGGCTCAGAACAAGCATGGCCTGATGAGCCAGCCCTGTCCTGACAACAGGGCTAAAACAAACCTAGGCTCATATAAGAGCACCTCTGCTATGTCACTGGTAACTGAAGCTTTCTGATGAAACTCAGGGCTGAGGTCTGACCGTGCCAGTCAACCTTTGTACCTGCAGTACAGTCGGACACAAGCTTTATGTGAAGCATCTGGCTTTCTCAAACGCGCTGCTCAGGTTGACACAGCACAAAGATCTCTGATGCTTTCTCAAGCGTTAGCTGCTGGTGTTGTTCGGGGTGCAAAGTCAGCCCCCTCCAACAAGGCTGTCTCCACGGCAGAAACGCAGGGCCCCACTCTCCCGAGCGCTGAGAACCATTGCCCACCCCCCAAAGGGGCCTTTCCCCCCTACCCCCCCATACTCAGGGACCTGGCAGACCATGTGCCCCACTCACCCCAGCTGCTCCTGACCACAGTAATCCTCAGTTCCCCGTCCCAGCCCACAGGAGAAGCAGACACCAGTGAAGCACTGGCTGGGTCGGAGGGCAGGCATGCCCAAACCGACCCCGAAAGCCACACACAAGCATCGCCTGAGAAGGGCGCTAAAATGCCTCAAGGTCTCCTGGAACAAATGAGCAGCTGTCACTTGGTCCAGAGGTGAGACTGAGACCTGCCAGACCCCCGGCTGAGCCCCACAGCAATGCCCCCTAGTCCTGGACCCACGGACCCCACACCAACACCATGCACGCAGCTCGGGCCGAGCCGAGCAGGGACATGCGGGAGATGCCTCACAGCAACGTCACAGGGACGTCGTTAGTGACCCTGGCACAAGGAGCAGGAGCTCGCTCGTGTCATTTGCTGTGACACGCTGAAACATGAATAGAACACGAGGATGAATATCAAAACATGAAGAAGCAGATGAGCTAATAACTAATTACAGAAGGGAGATGAAAATAATTCTGTAGACTTGAAGTTCATCAGTTGGAACAACCACAAAGACTGACACATAGCTCGCCATCAAATTAGCGACCTACTGGGGGTGAGGGGTAAATACACCAGCAAGTGCCGAAGCGCCGAAGGAAGGTGGTGTCAGTGCTGCTGCATGAGATAAGATGAAATACCACGCAAAACCCTACGTGGCTGAATCACAGCTCAGTCAGCGAGTGCAACCTCTACTCACTGTTTCCTGGCCTACCTCCTTCCATGGCTCTTCCCATTTTCTTCTTCATTCACCCCATCTGTTGTTTTTCTCCCCCACACCTCGTAGCCTCGAGTTACTTTCATCACATACACAAGGACTTGCACATGAAGAAGAGCAGACCAAAAGACACATCACAGTAAAGGAGAAGAGAAATAAAGGGCAATGAAGCAAAAGATGATGAAGCATGGCTAATAGGTGGCAAACGTAATCTCAAACATTTATTCCTTCTACAAACACACAGTAGAAAACAACTGGGCTCCATTTTCCTGCCTCCAGATGAAGCACGGGCTGGTGGAAGATGTGCACCTCTCGGCATGTAAAGGGCACGGGTGACAGGAGTTGAAGACACATCCAAGTTCCCGAGCAAGAGCACTATCAGCTGAGGCTGCTCACAGCTCCCCCCACCTCCCCATCTCGCAAGGGCAACTCTGCAAGCAAACTCCCCGCTGTTTGTTGTAATGCCATGGAACAGACGCACCTTCAGTTTGGAAGGGGGTCAAGTAACCAACAACTCTGCTTCTGGTTTCACTGTCAGTACCACAGAGCACAACCCTATTTGAGAAGGAATACCTGTTACAGCTACGCACAGATGCATTACAATTTTTTACTGTTGCTCTGTCAATGAGGCAGCTGTTTTTATGGCTTAATAATTGAAAGACAGCTAGCTATCAGCAACAGTATTGAGCAATGACTGATTTTAAGATCTGCGAAGATAAATGTAAGCAGGAGCAGGGAAGAAATAGAATGAAGTTTTGATAAGATTGATCCAACTAATCCAACACTTGCAGCATCAGCTGTGCCTCTCTACTGGGGTAACTAATACATGCACTAGTTTAAGACCACAGTGATGCAATCTTTCCACATGCACACGTTCACAAGTGGATGTTAACTTTCCTAAACCAGGAAGTTAATTTTATTAAATTCCTGAAGATAACTTACAACTGATCTATTGTATATCACTTTCTAGTGCCATTCTACTGACTGATAGAGCGTTACTGGACCCAGGCATAATCTAACAAGAAAATCATGCCAGCGATATCTGCTGCATTCTTTCCAAGGTCCGTTAAAGATTATTATTCTTTGCATTTAACTGCATTATGTTTTGAGATACCTACTGCAAGACACAAGCATTATTTCACTGCCTTCTGTACAAGAAACTCCCCTGCCCACCCCAGAAACTTAGACCCAGAAAAGACAAGTCCTTACTGCTCCCTTTCTCCCCCAGACACATTCCTCCCATACACTGGGATAAAGTCAGCAATTATCCATTTTTCACACCTTGGTTCAACTAAGAACAAAAAGCAAAGGAGCACAATGTGCAACTACAACTTTAATGAATTCGCACTTGATCATATGGTACGCTTGGGTCACAGAACCTAAACACTATGGATACACCTACATCTTGAATCAAATGGTTGTTGCAAAAAAATCAAGCAACCAAGAACACTGACTTCTGCCTAAAATGTGACATGAACACTACACTGAATATGCTAACACTAAATAAGCTGTTTTTTATTTTCTTTACCTAAATTTACTATTTGAGGGTGTCATCATTTTCAAACTCTGCAACTTTGAATAGGACTTTGACTTTTCTTACTGTTTTATATAAAGGAAGGTATAGAGAGTCTAAATAATTATGTTTGTCTTTGTAAAAGGTTGCAACTGGTTCTTCTGTAAAGAAGCGCTAAGCATTGATAAAGCGGAATAGTATCTCCATTATAATAGAAGAGAACTCTGTACATATTCGAGTCAGACAGTCAGCCAAATGACAAAGACTTAACACTGGAGCTCTAAACGTTTCAAGTCACTTCACATGTGAGTGAAACGATCACACAGCAAAGGCAGTCATTCCCCTGCTAATCTGAATTGCCTTCATGTCCATTCCATTGAGTAACAGAGCATTTCTTGGATCAGCGGGACACCCAGTCTAGGTGCCCTGAAGGTCAGGTGAATTTATTCACTTTGACAGATCACAGCCATCACAGAAATACACACACCAACTCACGTGCAAAATCCTCTCTTCCTCTAATAAGAAGCTGGACAATAAGACCGTAACTGAGAACTCCAGGCAGAACCCAGAGGAACAGCTGAAGAGCCACACTAAGGTTTTAACCATATACATTTCCAAATGAAGGATGGTTCAAGTCAGGAAACGTGAATTTGTTCATCACAGAATGGCTTGGAAGGGACTTTAAAGATCATCCAGTTGCAACCCCCTAATTAACTTACTGTGGAGCTTGAATTTGCTGTTTACTCTTGAATTAGTCAAAGCTGTAAGGCCATCCAGTGAAATAAAAAGCCTGAAAAATGCTTAAACACTGAAAGAATCAACACATTACAAACAGTTTCCAAAACTCTATTTTAGGAGGACAGACAGACATTCCTGTTACTCTTAACTTGCACACAATCAAGCACACAGAAAACAAAAAGCTATTCAAGAAAGCAAAACTTGTTATAATTCCTTTCCTCTCCAAAATTTCCTTTTGGGCTAAACCTTCACAGGTATTTTTAAGCTGGCACTGCTACCAGCGCAGGGCCCACACCCTCCTCTGACCGCCAATACCCTCTCCTTTAACGTGTCCCCTCCCAGGTATCAGGGCTCGCTCTCTGGTCAGTATGAAGTGGATCAGGAAACTAATTCAAATTATTATTACTATTTTAAATGACCAGGTGAGCTTCAAGCCTGGATTACTTCCCCAATACAATCTGTCACACAACTAGAACAGAGATGGCGTGCAGATAAGTGCTGCTTCTTATCTCAGTGATTGCTTGTATCATACATAAAATACAGCACCAGACCACATGACAAGTGTCAGATTAAGATGACTCAAGTTTACGCGTATCTGGTGACCCCAAATCAATCAGTTACGTAGACATTTGGGATTTCCAGTCTTAAAATAATAGTCACAGCTAGGAAAGCGGGGAGCTTGTGCCTAACGTGCAGAACAAGCGTTCCACTGCTGCTAGCCAATCTTTCGGGAGGAGAGGAAGAAAACACTTCGGCAACTCCATAGGACAGCAGAACAAAGCAGAAATGTTACCAGTTTTGCTGCCCAAACCGAATACCCACTTGGAACTCATCTTTACTATTAGAAGAGCAGAACATCCTCCCTCCCACGTAGTTAACATCACAGCAAACATAAGCTATTCGTCTGTAAGGCAACACATCTGTTTTACTGAAAGCCAATTCACAGAGGCAACCCTCACATCACCTAAAGAGGCTGGCTTTGGCAAGCTAACGCGATGCAGTTGAGCAGAACCGAAGTGTCTGGTCTTCTATTTTTTCCCTCCTGTGAAGGACGGCTCTTGAACAACGCACATTTTCGCAGCGATGAAGGAAACGTACGAAAGTTATTACACAAACTCCCACGTTAGCAGCAACACAGTACTAAATTTACCAATTAAAAAAAAAAAACTGGCTTTTGAAAACAACTGCTGAGGGTCCTCTGTTTTCATCTACTTTTTGAAGATTTGTAGGTGGGGAAAAACAAAAGCAGATGGGTGGAGAGATAAAACGGTCAGACATGACTGCTGTCAGATTTTGCTAACTCCGCTGCATGAAGCGAAACACAGGCTCCCTGCCAACAACCAAACCAATTGAAGACATTCTGGAATTTCAGCCTCCATTTCAGACTGTTCTTTCTCATCCGGCAGTTTGAACTGCTTTACGCGGGCTGTACCCGCTAAACTTACACTACACGTCTCAAGGTTGTTTTTTTTCAACAAGAACTCTCTTGTAAGTTCTGTTGTTTTTTCTTTTTTCTTTTTTTAACCAGTCTGGGATTATGAGCTAAAAAGCAGAAGTTATGTATTCGGTGTAGAGATTCCCAAAAGCACAAAATGCTGCTTATTTTAGATATACAGCACACCCCAGAATTTAAGAAAGCCAGAACACAATTTAGTTTTGAACTGTATCAAAAGCCAAAAACTAGATTTCGTGGCCTTCCTTAATTTCTCCTAGATAACAGGAGTTTGTTTTTTTTTTTTTTTTAAATAGTTTAAAACCTTGCTTTAGGTTTGAGCTTAAGGATAACAAGGATGAAGATGTGCCATTTCAAATACTCAATACATCAATTTTTGACCTCTGAATACAACTTTTTGAAGACCAAAGTATATTTTTTTCAAAGCCAACAACGAACTATCTAGTTCCGATACAAAAACACTTTCAAGTAGTTACATATTTCTTTCCACCATAAACTGTATACACATTTTTCTGCTGTAACAATCGGGCTTTGCAACAACTTATTTATCAGGCAAAAACATCTGAAATGAACAGACCTCAAAATCAACTCATTCCCAGACATGTATCCGAACCATGGTTTAGCAGCACAAGCCCCAGCAAACAGCTAAGACCAAAAAAGTTTATAATTAATAATGTTCACAAGACATTAATGTATTAAGTAAAATGATGTTAAAACATAGCAAAATCACTGACACTGCATAATTTTCACTTGTTTCAAATACATTTACAGACTATGTTAGTTATAATAATAAGCATTCCAAGCAGACTGATTTTGGTCACTCCAAGATGCATCTATCCAGGTGTTTTAAAGCACCTTAGAAAAACCTTTCCATTCATTAACCAATAAACCCAAAAAAAGAACACCTAAAGTGAACTGAAATATTTATTTCCCAGGCTTTTTTTTTAATCAAAACACCAAAAACTTGAGAAGAAACTCATGTTTCCCTACTCTACTAAAGCTATTTGTGCAAGGTAAGAAAAAAATCTACACATCTCTTCGTAACCTAAACCACTAGGCCTTCTCACACCTTTTCAGAGCAACCTACAACGACTTTATTCCAATCTCCTACATTAAAAAAGCACATCTATCTCCCCCACCAATATATAAGTTTTTTCAGCTTTCTGATTTGCTGTCCTATAGACAAAACCTTTCTAAATTTTAAAACTAGAACTGGGTGCAAATAGTCTTTAACAACCAAACACTTGTCTTTAGGTATTTATACAAGCATTCTTTCTCCAATAACTCAAGTATCTGTCAAGGCCGACATATGTCCTAACACATACCGCACATCAATCCGTTCAAACCTGCATTTGCCTCTTCTCACCTGGTACAGCATAACCCAATACACAACAGATCTCAGACAGCAAACACTCTCAGGTGTCATGCAGAGAAGTGCTAAACTTCTAGAAGATCCTGACACGCTCCCATCACACTCACCACATTAGATGGGAAAATATATTTGTGGACAAAGACATAAAGAGTAAATACTATCAAGTTGAGTTCTCAATGTTGTTGATAATCTATACTGCCCCATAGGACTTAAAAAAAAAAAAAAAGCTGCTTAATCTAGCAATACTCTTATTTGTTGAGCAAGACTCAATTTTTGCCTCCCATGACCACCACAAATACCACTTTAGCATTATATAAACTATGTACCACAAGATCCATGACTCTTAAAAGAGAAGAACCCTGTTCTACAGAATCCCTACTGCGGAGGGATCTGCCCTACAAATAAAGGACAAGAAGGAAAATAAAGTCAAGCTTAGCTTGCCTCGCTTACCTTGTTCATGGCTCCGGGCTGTGGCCCCCTGAGTCCAGCCTGTCCTCCCATCTGTGGGGAGCCTTGCTGCAGTGTCTCAGCCAACAAGTTGCCAGCAGTCCCCATTCCTGGGTTTGGGTAGGGCATATTAGGTCGCCCTCTGCCTGCTCCAATTGAACCGTTCATGACTTGCCCCTGCATCATCCCCTGTCCATTGCCTGCTGCCAACATCCCAGGATTCATGCCAGCATTCATCCCTGTGTTCATTCCCATGCCAGGCTGGTTAACTGGACTGTTTACTGTTGGCATCATTCCTGCTGTAGACTGGGCTGAAGGACCCTGGTTTGGTCCACTTGTACCCATTGCCATACTGGGAGAAGTCAACCCAGCCTGTGCCATGGGGCTTTTCACCATGCTGTTCAACATTCCCATTCCAGGACTGTTCTGTTGCGTTTGACTGGCCATGCCCTGGCCAGGGCCACCAACCCCCATATTGAGATTTGGGGAGCTACCAGCCCGTAGAAGTTCAGACAGCTGCTTGTGTTTAGAGGCAGCATCTTGTGCCAGGCCAAGGCTGGTCTGCAGCTGATTAATGTCACCACCATTGGTGAGTCCCAGTTCTGTGGAGCTGATCAGTTCGTCTGGCAAGTCGTGTTCCAGATCAAAGAGCGATCCAAAATCTGAAAAACAAAAGAAGTGTTATATGATGTCAGTGCAATCAGCAGTATCTTGAAGAAAAATCTTGTTTAATAATTTCCATCTTTTATTTCATTTAACTATCAAAATTTCACTTTTCCAGTGGAATTCCCTTATCAGTTATTATTGAAAACTATCCCAATTCATCATCGTAAAAGTAACTTCTAAACCTTACAAAGTCGAAATTGGAGAAGACCATTCTATTTCAGTTTTCTACAACAGCATACATTGAAAGATCACTAGGTATCTCAGAACATGATCTCCCAATTTGTGAAATTTGAAGGTGAAGGAGGGAAAAAACTGTATTAAAATCCAGAATTTACCAATGGCATTAGACAACTATTAAGAAGAGTTAAAAGGTTGATGGGAAAGTACTCTCTTAGTTTTTAACTTTCACTGAAGCGCCACTTCTGGAAGAGACAACTAATACAGTAATATGATTTTCAGAAAATGATTACTATTTATAAAATCTTTACAAAATTAACAGTTTTTTGTTGTTGTTTGGTGGTTGTTGGTTTTAATTTTTCACATCTGGTCATTCTTAGCACAGAACTGCGAAATTAAACTGAACTTCATGGAATAGCCAGTATTTTCCCCCACAACAAGCACAGTCAGAAAACAAACGAAGTAACCCTCCTGGCCATGAAGCTGTGAAAAAACATTAGGATGGAGAGGAAAAAAAAAGTTCAAGAGAATTTTTTTTCTTGAACAAGAACCCAAAGTCATCTCCAAGGTAATTAAGTGGAAAAAGATTACTGTTACACAATGCCAATCAATTTGATCAAGAAACCAAGAAGTTTTATGTCGGCAGAAGTAGCATGCACCTTGATTTGTGTATTTCATCTATGGTAGCTGAAACAAAAATAATCTAGAAAGTTTGTGGCTAAAAGCCAAGCTATTGTATGACACAGCCACTCGTAACAGCTAGGCTGTAAAGCTTAGTATTTGAATTTGAGGATACACAGTGAAGAATTTTTTTTATTTAATCTTAGTTATTGGGATAGTTCAGCATCACTTTTGCCAGAAAGATCATTTAATGGATGCTCTGCAGAAGGTATTACAATGCATTTTCAAAAACTTCAGATCTAGACACTGACTTAAAATACTACTCATTTCAGCAATTGCAGAAAAGGAAGTGTCAATTACAGTGAATTTTACAGAGGCTGGCAAGATGACTTGTTCCAAATATTGATGGAAAAGACTACAGTTAAACAACACGGAAGTCAGAAAAGCTGATCAGCATAAGAAATCTGTTCAAAATGTTTCACACAGTAGTGTACCCAAACAGCTGAACTCCTGTACTAATAGAGGGTTTTTGCTGTTTTTTTTTAAAAACACAATTTCATAACTGTTAGATAGATAAGATTATGACTTAAGAATTCTAAAAATACGATATGAGATTCGCAAGAACGCAGGTATACCAAAACAGAGGAGATGTCATAACTCCATTTACATATTTTTCACTACTGCAAAACACCAGAGACAGAATGAAAGTTTCCAAAGAACTATGTTTTAAACTATTAAAATCAGCTAGCCCGTTCTTCATTAAGGGAAACCTTGTGCTAGAAGTTATGTTTTGCAGTACATACTAAGGACTCATCTTTCAATTACATCTCCAGTATTTTCCAACATGATTGATATTTTTTGAAGATTCAGAAGTGAGGGAAGAAGCAGCAGAAGAATAAAGTTTTGTCCAAGTTCTCCTACGTTTAAAATAATGAATTTAGAGTTTTGTGCTGGTACACTTACCTCAAAACATATATCCCCAAAAACTTAAGTGTTCAGTCAGCCTAAGAATTAAATATTGATGCATGTGGAAAAAGCTACAGTAGGAGAGACCTTCAAGTTATAGGAGATCAAGAAAATGGAGAAAGCCATAAAAAACAAGTACATGACAGTTTAAAATGGCTTCAACAGGCAAACTAAGATGCCTTCAATGAGCATCTTAAGGTGCCTATTAGGATGCCTTTAACAGGCAAAGACTGAAGCAGTATAATTCGGAAAACACTCCAGCTAAATAACCTGACAAGCTCACAAGTGAGGAGGGAGTGAAAGTAAGAGCAGTAATTGTCAAGTTAGTCTGCTGTCCAGAAAAATCTCTCCTAGATGTTTAAACAAAAACAAAAACTCAAGCATCCAGCACAAACCCCGTACCTACAGCAAAACCTTACTGGAAGCGCACAGCAACCTCCCATCTCCAAATTGGGAAACGCTTGTTCCAGCAAAGATGCTCAGACAGCTCAAAAGCCAGTTTTGCGACTGGCTGCAGATGGACAAGAGCTTCTACTTAAACAGATGCAGCCTCCAGGACAGAGCAAGCGCCAAAAAGACAATCCCCACTTCACTTCCACTGAGACCAGGCCATTGCATATAAAACCATTCACAAAACCACCTGGAAAGCGGTCAGTAATCATCTGAACATGAAGATCTACTTGTTTTTTCAAACTATCACTGAATATTTACTCAGATCTATTTAAATGACTTCAGACATAACACTACAGAAGAGCAGTGCAATTCTTGTTTTGAGAGACTGAAAGATTTGCTCATCTTTCTTCACAAGAAAATACGAACCTGCTGCTATGAAGACCTCATTCTTTCAGAATCCCTTCTTGTCAAACAAGGAGATACTTCAGCTGCAAAGCTCACTTGCTCACATCCAACTTGAATATCCTGGTACAAGCTAGCAGAGCTCCTTGGCAAGTTCATTTTGTGCAAACCCATGAGCAGAAAGTCATAAAACCTCAAAATGTTCTTAATTCTTTTTACTAACTTCCCAAAACACAACAAATCAATGGCTATATACCAAAACAACACAAACTAAATGAAGATAATCCCACTAGGATTAGTTCTTTACATCCAAAAATTTAAATAAGAAAACGTATATTCTGTTCTTTCCATGTGAAACTAACTTGCTAAGATTGTCAGTCGCAGAGAAGATACAATAGAAGACACCATAAAAGAATACTAGCACCTACAAGGCAAAATCATAAGCAGTAAATACCAATGAAGCAACATTCTGGTGTGAGTTTGCCCTCCCCTGCCATTTTTTTTTCCTCAAAATCTTCTCAAAAACATGAATTTCAAAGTCTTCTTCAGCCAGCAGATTAAAAAAAACACCAACAACAAAACCAGAAAAACGTTCAGTTGTCTGGTCAACTATGAAATCCCACTTTTAGCTGACTGCCAGGAGGCAGAAGATTCCAGGTACAAGACTGAAACATGAACAGTCTCAAAAGACCATACACAGAATAATAGGACTGTGTGTGCATATAGCAAGAGTTCCAATCCGTTTCGCAGTCTTTTACATATACTGCACATCCTAAAGCCCACTGTAGAGAGACCTACCTATAGCCAAACCAAACACTGACAAGGCCAGACCAGACAGCTCAGAGTACGTGAAAATAATGACAAATATATTCACACAAGAGTCAACGGAATAGCTTAAGACAGAGGTGATAAATATCCAGAGAAGCGACTGACTTTCCAGTACCCTGAACACACTGCTAGCCTTGCCATCTTTTTCATTAAGGATACGCACGAAGATTTCTTACTAAGAAAGCAAACCTTGTGGGAAGTGGAGGGAGACAGATTGGTACAGCAAAGGTTTGTCTACCCGATTCATAATCCCTAGCGATCGCAGGGTATAATCACAGGCACAGAAAAGCTGGGATAGAACAGAACAGCCACTAACTGACCGGAGAGCTCATCAGAAACATCCAGTAATAAGTGTCAGAACTAAATCCTGACCTCAGTATAGTGGCACAGAGAGATTCCACGTTATGCTATTAAAGGTATTGTTAGTGTATTTCTTTCCATAGGTGACAAGAAGATAAAACAGATTGCAACTGCCATCTAAGATTCCAAGGAAAGAGACAGAAGGTACCTCTATAACACAACATCCACATAGGCAATAAGAAAGCATTAACCTCAGGTAGTCTCAGTACGCAAAGGCATACAATAATTCCCCTCAGGAACTGCACTACCAGCGAATCTTTAGGCAAGTCTATTTTGTAGTCCAGAAACTGGCCCAGCTTGCCACGGCTGCATCAGACCTGTAGTGAGAAGGTGGGTCCGAAGAGACAGCAAATGGAGCAGGTCTGTCTCTTTCAATGGCAGTCCAGTTAGACTGGATCTAGTAACATGAACTGCACCCTAAACTGTGAGAAAGCCACTTCAAAAACTGGTGCGTTAGCTTGCCTTGTGTACTGCGGATTCTCAAGTGTGGACCCTACAAACATCTGACTTCTCAGAAGCCTGCCTTTGACAGTGTGTGATCTGCAAGATGCAGGACGACTGCCTGTCTGGGCTGGAAACCCACCTGACACCAAAAAGGCCTATAAACTAGCACAGGTTCAGAGAGAGCAATCAAAATCCTTAAGTCATTAAGGAATCAGTGCCCTATCAAGTGATCAACTTTCAGATGAGTCACAAAATACGTATTTCAAGATAGTTTTACAGCAAGAGCTCCCGGTAGCCCCAGTCATATCAGCTGCAAAGCATGAAAGGCAAGGTAGAGATTTCTGACCAAAATGCTTACAACGGAGGGAGAGGATAGCCATACTAACTGGTTAGCAAAGAAATTCACATGTGGGTTTCAAGTGGCACACGCGAGTTTCTCTTGCATGCTTTCTAGCCTAGTAGCTTTCTCATTTCTGGCTTAAGACAACAGACTTCTATTCACCTTTCAGAATAAAATCGGCATTTCTATCAATATGAAGACTATCTGCTTCTAACGAATAAGCTACAATGAATAACGTTAGTTTTCTAAGAACTTGTTTCTGTGCTACAAAATAGCCCAGAACACTTACTCTTGTTTGTACAGTACGCTCAGCCAAGAAGTTCAAGCACTGAGTCTTGAAGGAGCTGGTATATCTGAAGAAACAGCATCACGTGTGAACAGCGATGCCTGAAGAACCCTTCGTGCCAGTCGTGCAAGACAACAGCTTACTCCCATGCTTACCTTGTTGCTGACTTTATAGCAGTAGGTGCAGGACTCAGAGTTCCTGTCCCTGCATCCCATTGATTACTTTATATTCTGAGGATAGACTATCAAATTAGAAAGCTGCTGAACAGTCACCTTTTTGCACAAGTGTTTCTGGGCTCCAGAAACTTATCAGTGGATCAAACTATATCACAGTCATTAAGTGCACAATGAAACAAGTGGACAGGGCTTAATACAGGACACTGAATACGAAGTATGCATGTGACAGGGCTGACAGGACCTGCAGGTGATGCTGGACTACAAGGAAGACATGATACCTTCGCTGTGCTTTCGGACAGAGAATAACAATAAGCTGCTGAGCTCAGCATCTGCCCCATGTGGTGACATCAAAGCTATCCAGGAACCGAACAGGGCCCAGACCGAACAGAGCAAATGCCCAGAGGATACAACCTATACCCCAGAGTAACCAGCTACTCAAGCACCAGCATTACTGGCCCTAATGTGCGTTGCCTGAAATGCCCTTTAAAAAAATCTAATAGTAAAAGCCAGAACACAAAAAGTAAGAATACCAGAACAGGATAAGGAGCCACATCCTCACAAGACAATTTTCAGGCACCCATGAAAACACAGATGCACAGGTGAAGCACAGCTATGCAACAAAGTGCTAATAAAAGAAAATCATCAATTCCCACGGCATCTGCAATGGCAGAAAATTAAGCTAGACATGTTCGTACAATTTTAGTGGGGAAAAAGCATGCTAAGAAAGAGGCAAAATCTCTTAAGATCCTACCAAGTGGGCGTGAGAGAATCTTGCTATATTTTGGAGAACAGATTTACTCTTACAATTAAAGCCATTTCAAGAGAAGGCTTTTCACATAGATGCTCTATGAAGCCACAATTACCCAATGGTAATGAGAACTCTGCCAAGCCATTTTTCCTACCTTAAATTGTAGAGTTAATTTTAATTAATCTACTAGCTTGATGCAAGACAAAAGAGGAAATATTCAGCATCAGCCTAAGAAATTAAGGTCTAGATTCACTGCTTCCACAATCCTAGGACATCAGCCCCTGTATAACCGTCATCACCACGCACTGTGGAAGCGTGACACAGAGGTCTTCTCAGTTGCTCTTGCACAAGCAGTAGTGAATTCTTATTCTGTATTGTGGTGTTTCGATAACAAGGTCTTCAGCACGAGACTTTATTTTTAATTCTGTTCTCTGCAAGAAACTGGGGAAGCACTGCCTCCTCCTTCCTTCCTGCTAATCCAGGAAAGACCTGAATTTGCTCACCACATCAAGAAACCTGATAACTTGAATACCAGACCACAACCAATTCAAGCAAAAAATACATCTGAAAAGGATGCATGCGACTTGTTCTGAGAGGGGGCTCAGAACCCCTGGAAGACACCGCATGCAAAGGCACAAAACATGTTAGCAAGTCACGCTAGTGCACAACTCCAGGCACAGATTTTTAAAAACAACCAGAAGTCTGTTGATCAAAAAGTCCGATTCCTCATCTAGAACGCACGTGATTTCACTATTAGTCCTAACAACCAGGGATAAACATAAGAATTTGGCAAGCATAAAAAAAAAAAAATCATTCTACAGAAGCAACCACTTATTGCTCAACTTTTATCAAAGGCTATTGTAGGACCGCACTCTTCCTTCATTTTTTAAGCTATCCCACTCTCTATTTAAACACTCTGTCAAACACATCAACTCCTGCTTAAGAAAAAACGTCTCAATTTTGCTCAGAAAAATAATCTGCACGTTTAATTCATACTTGACCCAAACTAATATTAACAGAAAGACCAATTTTAGTAGACTCTGGATAGAGATTTTTGCTATTTCAGAAGCAAATTGTATTTATAACAAACTGTTTCCATTTCAAAGTTCTTTAAAGAGCAGTACTTAGAGATACAGATGACTGCAGTTCACTACTGAAAAAACATAGTGAAAATTTTATGGTTACGTTTCCGGAATATGGATTTTGTTCTAGGGAAATGGAAACAGTATAATCATATGGAAAAGACATTACTTAAGGTGGAAGTTCAGAGACGCTGTTCTTTGTGTACCAGCCTACTCACACTTTTATGTAACACAATGAAAAGGTACTAGTCTTGCTGTCACTGATGACCCGCAGAAGATGAAGTTTTGACATTTTAATTCCAAGATGCTGAAGTCACACAGTTAATCATTTACTTGTGAACATGCTGTTATTTGCATAAATTTCATTGTGCTACCTTTAATTTTAAAGTCTCTAAATTAGTATTCTTATTCCCAGCGGTACCCTGTCTTGGGATGCCACTGATATTCCCCCAAGACCACGTGAAGTTACCTACTGTTGGTCTGTGATATTGCGAAGTAGTAAGAACTGCATTTCAGCTGGAAGCCTGATAAATGATGGACCACCACGCATGCAAGTCTGGAAAGCTAGAAGAGCCTTGCTGATCTGCAGACTTTGGAAGTTGCTGGTTTGCTACACGAGCAGGCAAAAAACAGGTACACACAGATAGGAAGGGAACACATTTGTCTCCGTAAACAGACCAAATCAGTCCAATTTCAGAAGTGATTACAAGTCAGTTTCAAGGAAAGAATGAAGCTCACTCCACTGTCAGGTTAACACGAACTTCGAAATGATGCAATCTGCATATACAATTACCAAAAAGCGAAGACAATTTTCTGAGTATTACTGCCTTGAGTTCACTCAACTTAACTCCTGAGTAAAACCAAAAAAGCAATGCTAAATTTATTCTATATACAGAAGTCAGTAGATCAGACTTCTTCATCTTGAACCATTAATTCACCAGAGCTCCTAAAATGATATCCAGGAAAACGTAAAAGGCAGTTTAGCTTCAGCAAGGCATACACCAGCATTTTGCCAGAATTTTACTTATTTGAATTCTAAACAAACACTGACAATAAGGTTATTTTAGTTCATTAACACAGTAAGAGTATGTTTTAAGAGATTATCTAGTCACTCATATTTGGGAGTTCCGCAAAGCAATAAACAGTAAGTCATTTGTCTTAGGAATGCCTCTGTAGAAGAATCACCGTGCCTCTCCAGGCCCTCACGACTCTGCAAGCAAACAGATATGGTTCGAAGTTCTACTTACTTCCTATGGAGAAGCAGGAATAGGCGCAATATGGAGGTATTTTGCACCGTCAAATGGAAAAGAACAAAAGGTTTCTTCACCTCACCAATAATAGAAAATGACCTGCATAGTTTCTGAAGATCCTGTACACAATTTTTGCTTTTTCTGTGAAAATCTGAGTTTAGGCCACAATTCTGTACCTGCACTGTTCCTGTAAGCACAGCTGACAGCCAACTAAACCATGAGTTACTTATGATTGGAGCACAGAACTTAACATTCCTTTTTCTCATTTTCTTCAATAAGTTCTGCCAGAGAAGTGTGCTTGAAGATGAAAATAACACATCACGTTTCCACAGAATTTTAAACACGTTCATATGCCAACCCATTTTAAGGAAACTTGTTGATATTTAGGAAGAGAACAAAATCGGTTTGGCAGATACATCGCTTACGACTCAGGAAAAGGATTTCTGTGAATTGCCCTAGATCAAGTTCTACCTGAAGTCATACAAATTCAATGTAACTACAGATGTTTAGTCAGTGCATACAACCACATGCAGAGACAGATGTATCCTACTTCAGCCTGCTGCTACAGTTTTAAGTAAAGACAGAAAATCCAAATCCTTGGAGGCAGGTGTGCATTGTTCATCTGTCAGTGAAAACTACACAGCACAACGACTCCATTTGTCAAATCCAAGTGACTTCTGGCCAAACCCTCTCAGAGGGGACGCTACTTAGGGTGATGAGAAAGGTTAAGGTAATACCATTACATTGTTAGAACAAGCACAGAAAGGCTGTTCCTGCTAAAGCAGCTAAGTGTCACTGAAGTGACACTGGAGAGAAAAATAAAAATCAAGCAGCCTATGGAGAAGACGACAAAAATACACGCTAAATCATACCAAATTAAAATCTAGTAATAAAGTCTCTTTATCGGAGTTACAAAGGTACAAAAAAACAATTTCTACAAGAAAAGTTCAGTGTTAATCGCCAGGACCTCATGAAACACGCTGTCTCAAACAACATGCATCAAGCTCTAGGCTCCACTACACCCTCCCCAGATGAACCTTGCTTTTTTGCAAATACAGAACTGACCAACGACCTGAACTAGGGACTCTCCAGACTAAATCCTAATGCTGCTCTGGAAATGTGGGGAAGAGATGCAAAAATTAGTAGGTGTTTGTTTTTTGAATCTAGCATTTCAACTCCCAAGTTCGGCGACAAAAGCTTTTCCCTGGAATATCTAACTTGTGAATTTGTATTTTTCAATTGCAACTGTAAACTGGTTTGCTAGCCTTGAAGGTTTCTGTTCTTAAGTGCTCAAGATTCAGTTTTGCACCAGTGCTTGAGCTGCAGTCACTATTTCTTTAAAAGAAAAAGTTCCTTTCTAACACTGCTCAAAGTACGTACCTATGTCAGACACACACAACCCGCTCAGTGGAAGTGGCGAAAGAAGCACAGGTATAGCAATTGGGAAGTCTAGGAGATTCAAAAGCCTGTAAGATTTTCTTTAAAAAGTTACTCAGCACCACGAGAATGATCTGTTTGCAAGGTATTTGAAATACCTTATTCCTAATGCAGTTACTTTGACAACCTAGTAAACCACAAGGCAGAGATACCCATTCGCCATCACTGGCGAATGCAGCATCCACTACTGGCTTGGCAGTTAATCTACTGCAACACTTGATTTACAACATGTCAGCCAACAAACCCTATTTTAATGCATAACAATTAATACTCAGGGAAAAAAAAGTGGCTCTCAAGAAGGAGGGATAGAAATATTTAACTGATGGCTGCAAGTTCAATGTGGCTAATGACTTGGTCTCAAACATTAGTCAGAAAACAGATTTGTAAAAAGTATTTAAAAGATGCATATACAAACGCTAAGAAAAAAATTCCATAGCAGACTGAAAACAGAGTTGAAAACCTTATAAGTGCCTCTGGAAAAGGCAGTCAGACAAGATTAATAAGATTCATTTCACGCAAAGAAACAGCCTCATAACATTTGGAACAAATGAAAGATGAGAATCAGTCAAAATTGTAACAGTCCAGAGGAGAAGGGTTTTTTTCTTTTCTTTTTAAAAACAAACAAACAAACAAACAAAAAAAAACCAAAAAAAAAACCCAAGATTTAGACCTTTGATGTAAGAGAGAGTAAAGTTTTAAAGGTCAAAAGTAGTGCCTGAAGAAAAAAAAACAACAACAAAAAGAAGCATGCAAACTTTATATAAGATGGGTACTGAAACAGGGAGATTGAAGATGTGCTATTAAGAAAAATGCGACTTTTGGATACAGTAAACTGAAGGAAGTTAGGGCATATATCACAAACACACGGAGTGACTCTGATATAACACACGTACCAACTAATTAATTGTAGAAAACTGACTTCCAACATTAGAGCAAGTCAGAAATACTAAGCACTTAAAATCCTCTTTTAGGATCTAGCAACCAAAAGACGTGATACCATACAACCACGCTGCAGCACAGAGTATATTCCATTTGTATTCCTTGATGAAGGAGCAGTTCAGAATCCACAGCCCAAAAAGTTTTCCTAGTCCCCAGAATACAGGTTATTTCTAAGAGCAGGGGGTGATGTAAAAGATGATTAAACTCATCCTTACCAACACCATGTACCTACATATACCATGTAGAAATCTGTATGTGGCAATTCCAGCACGCCTCAATTACTGCAGGAAAAATTGAGGGGTTCAGAAGTAAAAAGCCCAAAGTAAAATCACTGGTTTGAAGTATCCAGCTAAAAATGTATCTTTACGAAAGACTTCCACGCATTTACTCAAGGAGATAATTCTTTAGTATGCACTGAAATGATTCTGTTATAGTAACAGAAAACAGACTAGTGTATACAATGAATTTGCTAATACAATGTTTAAAAAAAAGCTTTCTGAGGCTGGATGCAACAAACCAAAACAGTGTTTCTATTTATATCAATACTTATATCAAAATAACCACACTAGTACAGAAAAGCTGCTAGCCCAGTGTCACAAATTCACATCCCATACTAAGAATACTGTATCAACAAAAGGTGACCCCGCTGTAAAGCTGTAATGGTCTTAACATCTGAACAAAATATATTCATGATTACCAGTCTTCTTTTCAACTAATTGAGTTCAGTATATTCCAAACCCAGAATACCAGTATCATCCAGGTCTACAATGAAAACGTGGGTGAATTAGAGACTCGACTTAGTCTCCAATATAAATACACCTAACATCTACAAGTTTGGGAGTAAGTTAACTAGAGCCAGCCATTACTTTTCGGTATCTAACAAGCTAAAACAGTATTTCATGTTCAGAAATAAGTCAAAAAGTTAACAGCAAAAGAAACACACTGAAAGCTCCACTATGCACATGTGCTGGAAAAAGTTTCATCAACATTGCAAGTTTCTTACCTCTCTCTCCCTCTACATTGATAGTGTGAATGTAACACTAAGTTTAAAAAGAGTGCTGGAATAGCTACATAAGCACCATGTTTCTGATTTTCTATAATTGAGGGGGGGGACATTATATAATGAATTCTCTAAGTGGAATTTACTATATGAAAACTGCTCGCACTATTTCAAAGCAAATTTAAAGAGCAGATAGGTTAAAAATGTAAACTTCAAAGCTGTTTCCCACAACAGCAGAAGTGAGAGAAAAATATCAGTCATTCAAGCAGCAACTGAAAAATATAACCCTCAGAACTTGTTTATTGGTTAAGCAGGTTTTATTTTATTTAGTTAGAGAAACAGGTAATAACACTAAAAAACACAAAGTGGAAGTGTCCCAAATGCAGGTAAAGAATTGTCACCAAAAAATCCGTAAGAGTAAAAATCCTTCAATAGTTTTTATGTAGTACACATGAACTATTTGCACCACTATAAGCCTCTGCATCACTACCAGGTGATGACAATCCCAATGACTTTGAAAAAATTCATTCCATTTTGTGTGCTACTGTCACACCTGAATTTCTCTGAAACTGTCCAATAATCCCTACTGTTTCACCATAACTATAAGAAGTTCATTTATTAAACTGCTCAGTAAACTAACAATTAAACTAAATATTAAACTAAATATTGAAAATCTGCACCTGTTCAACTGAAACAGATTCACATTATCCAAGCCTTATTTGATCACAAATGCCTTAACTTTGATACGTCCGTTCATCTCAACAAAAATAAGCCTTCAATTTTCATATTTTCAAGTATCAGGACTTCCCTCAAAAAACATTTTTCATTTCACCTCCATAAACAGAACAAGATCACCACTGCCAAGACAAAGTAAAAATGGTTACTACTGAAGTAAGTACTGTTTCCAAGTCTAGTATTAAAAAAAAGCAAGTAGCTCTAGCTAAAGAGCAGCTTCTCCAGCCCTCTGCTCTCTTACTGGAGACCTGTTGATATTAAGAATAGTCATGTCCTCCACTTACAACATTATACTGATTATACTGCCTATATTTAACATGCTCTGAAAGTTACATATGAACTTTTCAAAAACTAATACGTCATTCACCAAGAACGGAAGGCAAAAATCAGATTTTTGAAGATGATTCCAAGCAAAATCACATCCACTGCTCAAACACTGGATACTGAAACCTTCTGTTTACTGTCAAATGACCAGCCATTTTATTATTTTTTTTTTTTTAAACTCTTCCTTTTTTCTTGGCAGCTCTAACTGCAGTGAATAAGACTGGTGGCATCAGGAATACCACCACTCAACCAGACTCTGGCAGGAGGAGGCCGCCTCTATCCATACTCCATAGGCTTAAGAAGATCTAAAGTGAGTTTAAAGAAACTCCTGTGGGACAGGTAACCAAGTACTCTCATAGCAAAATGATACCAAATGCCCTCCTGCTTCACAAGAAGCATTAAAAAGCTCAACAGCCCTTTGGTACTCCCTCTCACCTCCCAGTACAACCAGTTCATATTTGCTAGTGGTTGGGACACCTATGTTTTCCAACCTCCAGCTTGCCTTCACAGCATCACCAAAGACCTTCGCAGGACTCCAGAGAAGCCCCTTTATCCTCAACCTGTGAGTCTTCAGGGCAATTTCAGACATTTTAGTCTCACAGCAAAGAAATGGGAGATGCAAAATGAACTGCACTCCATATTGATTCTTAATGCAAATAAGGCGAAAAAAAATAACATTCTGTTTCTAAGAGTAGTTTTGAGGAACCTTACGCCCCAAACTTGCCATCTGGATTTTGGTTTTAGCTCTTTTCCCTAAGTCGATGGTCTATTTGAAACAAAACAAAACAAAAAAGGTTTTTGGATATCCTTCTGCAAGGAAGAGTAAGAAGAATTGTTAAAAAAAAAAAGTAAATCAAATAACCAGGCTGAATGTGAGAGGGAGGAAAAAAAGAAGAAAAACAGCAGAAAAAAATCTCGTTTCTAAACGAGTTGTAAAAAAAACTTGTATATATGCAAAATAAGAAACAAGACATGTATTTGTGTACGTACAAGCGCACACAAATTCAACAATAAAGTGCACAAAACTGTCGTCTTTAATTCCAGTTGCAGAAAACGAAATGGTGCTAAAGGCATATGCTTAGCAAGGAGCTCTGTAATAACTACTATTGTGAAAGACACGAAAATGACAAACTGTTAAGTGTTATCTGCAATTGATCAAAAGCACAATAAACTGCACAGCTTTGCTTCCAAGCTCTTCCAAAAAAATAACAGCGCAGAAACATCCGAACACCCTCCCGTGCCGTGAACGCGAACAGGCTCAAACGGGGCTGGAAGGGGAGAAAAGCACAGAGAAAGGCCGAAGGCAGGCACAAGTTAAAGAAACCAAAGGGAGGGGGAGATTTCGGCAGGAGAGGGGAGAGAAGGGCACCAATTGTGGCACCCAGAGGCTGAGGGCCTGGGCCCCCGAGACTGACCTGTGCCGTCGCTGGCGGACACGGAGAGCGCCGGTGAGGAGAGTTTAGGCCGCTTGGCTGAAGGCGGGCCCGGCTCCACCACATTCTCGGCCATTTTTAATTCTTTTTTAGACAATCACTCCGAGCAGAGAGATGGGGGGTGAAGGGGGGGGGAGCCCCAAAACCTTCACCTTCTTCTCGGGCCCCGAGTCAGCTGAAGAACAACAATACCGACGAGAGGGAGCGAGGAGGATCTGGCGGAGGAAGGGGGGCCAAGTTCCCCTTTTTCTGCCCCTCGGGCTCCGGGAGGGCGGCAGCGGAGAAGCGGGGCCAAAGGTGGGAGCGGTGGGGGCAGAGGCCTCTTCCCCCAGGCTGAGCGGAGATGGGAAGAGCAGGTAAAGCCCCCGCCAAAAAAAAAAAAAAAATTAAAAAAAAAAA